>NW_020869486.1:79546-87046 GCF_003789085.1 Penaeus vannamei
TTTTTATCTTTATTTATCTGTGACCTTTATATTTCCATCTTTGGTTATCTTAATATTTCTGTCCATTTAATTCATTCTTATACTGTTCATGATATTCTTTTTTTAAAATTTATTTATCTGTGACCTTTATATATCTATCTTTGGTTATCTTAGCTTAATATTTTCTATCGATTTAATTCATTCTTATGTATATATGTATTTTTCCATTTAATCTTAGTTAAATCCAGTTGTTTATCATTATTTGCAATAGGTTATAAATCCTTTTCAATCTTGACGTTATAGTTTCTTCAACATATTTCTGCTTTTCATTTTATATCAATTCAATATTCTTCATTTCATCTTTAATTCTACGTCTATATCTACTTTTAATCTTTATCCATCTTTTCTTATTTATTTCAATATTCTTCATTTCATCTTTAACTTCACGTCTATATCTACTCTTTTAATCTTTATCCATTTCAGCAGATTTCCTTTTCTTATTTATCTCAATTATCTTCATTTCATCTTTAATTCTACGTCTATATCTACTTTTAATCTTTATCCATCTTCAACATATTTCTGCTTTTCATTTTATTTCAATTTAATAATCTTCATTTCATCTTTAATTCCACGTCTATATCTACTCTTTTAATCTTTTATCTATCATCAACAGATTTACTTTTCTTATTTTATTTCAATTATCTTCATTTCATCTTTAACTTCACGTCTATATCTACTCTTTTAATCTTTATCCAACTTTAGCACATTTCCTTTTCTTATTTCATTTCAATTATCTTCATTTCATCTTTAATTCCACGTCTATATCTACGTCTATATCTTTATCCATCTTCAGCAGATTTCCTTTTCTTATTTCATTTCAATAATCTTCATTCTATGTTTAATCTCACTTCTATATCTACTTTTAATCTTTATCCATCTTCAGCAGATTTACTTTTCTTATTTTATTTCAATTCAATAATCTTTATTTCATCTTTAACTTCACGTCTATAACCACTCTTTCAATCTTTATCCAACTTTCCCTTATCATTATTTCTTGTCCTTTCTGCCTTCTCCCGGGAGCGAAATCCGGCTCACCGCCCCGTCAGCCCCTCAGCCCTCGTCAGCCCCCGTCTCAGCCCCCTCCGCCCCTCCGTCAGCCCCCTCAGCAGTCAGCCCCCTCCGTCAGCCCTCTCCGTCAGCCCCCTCCGTTCAGCCCTCTCCGTCAGCCCCTCCGTCAGCCCTCTCCGTCAGCCCCCTCCGTCAGCCCTCTCAGCCGTCAGCCCCCCGTCAGCCCCCTCCGTCAGCCCTCTCAGCCCCCTCCGTCAGCCCTCTCACCCCCTCCGTCAGCCTCTCCGTCAGCCCCTCCGTCAGTCAGCCCTCTCGTCCTCCGTCAGCCCTCCGTCAGCCCTCTCCGTCAGCCCCTCCGTCCGTCAGCCCTCTCCGTCAGCCCCCTCCGTCAGCCCTCTCCGTCAGCCCTCTCCGTCAGCCCCTCCGTCCCCCTCCGTCAGCCCCTCTCTCCGTCAGCCCTCTCCGTCAGCCCCCTCCGTCAGCCCCTCCGTCAGCCCCTCAGGTTCTGAAATAACTTTGTCCTGGGGCTGTCAGCTCAAGTCAGCCGAGGTTCACATTCTGAACTTGGACAACAAACTTTCCTAATGAGGCTAACCTATAATTCTCTCGCGAATTTTGTGCCGGTCTCTGTCTATCGTGTCTATCGAAGGAAGGGTGTGTGTGTGTGTGGGGGGTGATACAATATGGTGGGGGTGTTTCCAATTTCTTGGGGGAGGGGGGTACAATGTAATGGGTTGTTTCCAATTTCTGGGGCGGGGGGTGGGGGGAGAAAGGGGTGGGGCGGGGTGATACAATATAATGGGTTCTCCAATTTCTGGGGCGGGGATGGGAAGGGGGGGGGCGGTGATACAGCATAATGGGTTATTTCCAATTTCCAATTTCTGGGAGCGGGGTGGGGGATGGGGAGGGTTATACAATATAATGGGTTGTTTCCAATTTCTAGGGCGGGGGGCGGGGTTGGGGGGAGTGGTGATACAGCATAATGGGTTATTTCCAATTTCTGGGGCGGTGGTTATACAATATAATAGACTATTTCTAATTTCCAAGAGGTGATATAACTTGATAGGTTATTTCCAATTTCCAAAAGCTGACATATGTAATAAATTATTTCAAATGCAATATTTCATTTCAAATTCCTAAGAGATGATATAACAGAACTTATTTCCAATTTCTGAGAGGTGATATGATGTAATATATTATTCCAATTTCCAAGAGGTGATACAATGGAATATTTTATTTCTAATGTCGAAAAGGTGATATAACAATCAATTATTTCTAATCTCTCGGGTATGATATGATGGAATGGGTTATTTCCAATTTCTAGAAGGTGATATGATGCTAATAAATGATAGCTATAAGGGTGAAAGTACATAAAAGGGTTTTGGCAACAACGACAAAAGCGATAACAACAGCAGCAACAACTATAACAAAGGACCTCAGATATTAGTCAGGAAATAACACTTATAATAACACAAAAAAAGTAAAAAAAATAAAAAATCAGTGGACGAAATAACAAAAAAAAAAAATAAAAAAAATTGTGGCCGAAATGGCACTTACAAAAAGAAAGAAAAAAAAGAGAAAAAAACAGGAAATCAGTGGACGAAATTGCACTTAACAACAACTATAACAGACAGTGTTTTTTGGGCAGAAAAGTGTAGGAAAAATATGAATGAGACTGAATATCTCCACAACACATGAAATGTATTTTCTACAGCTACAACAAAAACTACAAATATTTATCAGTTGCAGAAATAGGACAACAACAGGAATTACACCAACACTCACAACAACAACAAAACAAGAACAACAACAAAATGACATGACAAAAACAACGGCAATATAGGATTCGATTATCAGGAGCTGAAATGGCACTAATAACACCAATGCAAACCGTAGATATTAGTCGCTCTAACTACAACATTACTAACAACTCCATCATCAACATCAAATACCTCAGATAACACACGTAATAATGACACTGACTAAAAACAAGAACAAAAAAAGAACAAAAACAAGAAAAACAACAGCAAACAACAACAAACCATTAACAAAACAACTGCAACAACAGAAAACAACAAAAACAAGAACCATCAACAAAACAACAACAAAAAACAAAAGAAACAACAACAAACAACAACAGTAACAACAACAAAAAAGAAACAACAGTAAACAACAACAAAAAAACAACAAAAGAAAGAAGAACAACAGTAAACAACAACAAAAAACAGCAAACAACAAACAAGAAGCAACAAACAAAACAAAAACAAGAAACAACAAAACAAGAAACAACAACAAAAAACAAGAAAACAACAAAACAACAAAAACTAGAAACAACAAAAAACAAGAAACAACAACAAAAACAACAACAAACAACAGCAACAACAACGAAGGGTCAGATATTAGTCGCATCAATGGCACTTAACAACAAAATGCTCTTTATAACGAGAATCCCAAGTGATGCCTGGGATTACCCCCCCTCTTCCCCCTCCCCCTCCTCCCAACCCCACCACCCACCCCCTCTGAACGGACATCCAAATATCCCTTTCGGATCATCCGCTGGGTGTGGGGTTTGAGGGGAGGGGGAGGAGGGGGAGAGGGGGGACAGTGAGGGTTGGAGGGAGGGAGGGAGGGGGTCAGTGTGTCTGGGGGGGAGGGAAGGGGAGGGAGAAGGGAGGGAGGGAGGGGGGATAGGGAAGGGAAGGGAGAGAGGAGGGGGGATGGTGGGTTGGAGGGAGAAAGGGAGGGGGATAGGGAGGGAAGGGAGAAAGGGAGGGAGGGAGGGAGGGGGGTAGGGAAGGGAAGGGAGAGGGGAGGGGACAGTGTGGGTTGGAGGGAGTGAGGGAGGGGGGATAGGGAAGGGAAAGGAGAGTGGAGGGAGGGAGGGAGGGAGAGGGAGGAGGGAGGGGGGGGGTGGTTGGTGGGAGGGAATGGGGGAAGGAGTGAAAAGGGGAAGAGATATATGGATAGATAGATAGAGAGAAATAGTGACACAGAGTGGATGAGTAAAGAGAGAGATAGAGATAGAGTTAGAGTTAGAGAGAGAGAGAGAGAGAGAGAGAGAGAGAGAGAGAGAGAGAGAGAGAGAGAGAGAGAGAGAGAGAGAGAGAGAGAGAGAGAGAAAGACACATAGAAAAAGAGAGAGAGAGAGACACATAGAGAAGAGAGAGACGAAAAAGAGAGAGAGAGAAAGACACATAGAAAAAGAGAGAGAGAGAAAGGAGAGAGAGAGAGAAGACATAGATAGAAAGAAGAGAGAGCGAGAGAGAGAGAGAGAGAATGAGAAAGAGCGACACACAGAAAGAAAGAAAGAGATTGAATAAAAGAAAGAAACAAACCAAAAACAGACATACAGACAGATAGAGAGAACCAATGAAAAAAAAGGAGAACTAACAACAAAACACACAACACACTCATCTAGTTTATTTGATCGTATGCGTTAGATAACATCTTCTGCTCTCCAAGGTTCGTTTTCGGGGCAATAGCGCCTCCTAGCTGCTATTGGTCTCAAGTCAGCCATCTCTCTGCTCTGAGTTTGAGCTAATTTTCTCGTTTTTAAAAGGCTGAGTCTAAAAGTTTTTATTTTTTTCTTTGGTTATTTTGTTCTGTTTCGTTTTTTTTTTTTGTCTCTCGTTGGATTTGTTCTAAGACTTTTTTTTTTTTTGGTTATTTTGGTCTGTTTCAATTTTTTTATTGTCTCTCGTTGGATTTGTTCTAAAACTTTTTTTTATTTGGTTATTTTGTTTTTATTTTTTTGTTGATTTTTTTTCTTGTTGCTTTTGCTTTTGGTTCATTTTATTTTTATTTTCGTTGGATTGTAGAGAAAGAGGGGGGGGGGGAAGGCGAAGGTCTTATCAATAAAAGTCTGGGTTAGAAAATTATAAAAAAATGTTTTATTCATCTGCCATAGAAATGTACAACACACAAGAAATAGATATCTCAACAGCCCTTCTGTCGTGGCTCTCTCCTGCTCGTTGGTTGGGCGCGGCGCTTGGCACTTCGCGGCGCCTCGTCAGTGCCGGCGGAGAGGTGCCAGACGGTGCCACATGCAGCGTCTCTGGCTCTTGGGCGCGGAGGTGCGAGTGCCCGCCGGGCCCCGTCGCCGCTGCGAGGGAATCAAGTGAAACATAGGCACACATTTCTCTTATGCTTGTATACTTGTGTTTTGTGTACACGCTTGCACGTACACACACCCACGCGCACACACACACACACAGACACACACACACACACACACACACACACACAGACACACACACACACACACAGACACAGACACACACACACCACACACACACACACACACACGTCACACATCTCCACGCGTATGTAAATGCAATATACTTACACAACAGGAAAAAAAAAAACGAGATGATATCATATATATATATCTAACAGTAATGTACTCAATCTACGGCTACATTTCTTATGTGATAATTCGGATGGTGTTACCGTGTAGACATTGTGTGTACAACTGGAGTCTTAACATTATGCGGTCGCTAAGTGTGTCGTGGGTTGTTTAAGGGTCGGTTGGAAGTCAGCAACTCGGGGGGGGGGGGGGGGGGGGGGGGGAGGGGGACGGGACGAGGGTCGACGATTCCTGCCCGAGGGGGAGGTCTGAGGAGGAGGAAAAAGGGGGAAGGGGGAGGGGGCGTCTCGGATAGGCTTACGTGCTTCGTCTTCTCTCTCCTCTCTCCCTCTCTCTCTCTCCTCGTCTCCTTTCGTCTTTTAAAAATCCGGTTTTCTTTCGCTTTGCTTCTCTACCCTTCTACCCCTCCTTCCTCCATTTCCCTCCCCTCTCTCCTCCATTCCCTCTCCTCTCTCCCTCCTCCTCCATTCCCTCCTCTCTCCTCCATTCTCTCCTCCCTCCCCTTCTCCTTCTTCCTCCCTCCTCCCTCTCCCCTCTCTCCTCCCTCCTCCATTCCCCCCTCTCCCTCTCCTCCTCCATTCCCTCCCTCTCTCCTCCCTCCTCCATTCCTCTCCTCCCTCCCTCCTCCATTCCCTCCCCTCTCTCCTCCCATTCCCTCCCCTCTCTCTCCCTCCTCCATTCCTCCCCTCTCTCCTCCTCCTCCATTCCCTCCTCTCTTCCTCCCCTCTTCCCCCTCCCCTCTCTCCCTCCCTCCTCCATTCCTCCCCTCTCTCCTCCCTCCTCCTCCCTCCCCTCTCTCCTCCCTCCTCCATTCCCTCCCCTCATCTCCTCCCTCCTCATTTCCCCCTCTCCTCCTCCATTCCTCCCCTCTCCATTCCCTCTCCTCCCTCCTCCATTCCCTCTCTCCTCCTCCATTCCTCCCTCTCTCCTCCCTCCTCCATTCCCTCCCCTCTCTCCTCCTCCCTCCCTCTCTTCTCCTTCCCTCCCTCTCTCTCCCTCCTCCATTCCTCCCCTCTCCTCCCTCCTCCATTCCCTCCTCCCTCCTCCTCATTCCCTCATTCCCTCCCCTCTCTCTCCTTCCCTCCCCTCTCTCTCCATCCCTCCCCTCTCCTCCCTCTCCATTCCTCCCCTCTCTCCTCCTCCTCCATTCCCTCTTCTCTCCTCTCCTCCATTCCCTCCCCTCTCTCCCTCCTCCTCCCTCCTCCTTCCCTCCATCTCTCCTCCCCATCCTCCTTCCCTCCCCTCTCTCCTCCATTCCCTCCCCTCTCTCCTCCATTCCCTCCCCTCTCTCCTCCCTCCTCCATTCCCTCCCCTCTCTCCTCCTCCTCCATTCCTCCCCTCCTCTCCTCCCTCCTCCATTCCTCCCTCTCTCCTCCTCCTTCCTTCCCCTCCCTTCCTCTCCTCCCTCCCTCCATTCCCTCCCTCTCTCCTCCCTCCTCATTCCCTCCCCTCTCTCTTCCTCCCTCCTCCATTCCCTCCCTCTTCCTCCCTCTTCCATTCCCTCCTCTCCTCCTCCCTCCTCCTCCATTTCCTCCCCTCTCTCCTCCCTCCTCCATTCCCTCCCCATCTCCTCCCCCTCCATTCCCTCCCCTCTCTCCTCCCTCCTCCATTCCCTCTCTCCTCTCCTTCCATCCCCTCTTCTCCTCCCCTCCTCCATTCCCTCCCCTCCCTCCTCCCTCCTCCCTCCTCCATTCCTCTCCCTCTCTCCTCCTCCCTCCTCCATTCCCTCCCCTCTCTCCTCCCTCCTCCATTCCCTCCCTCCTTCCTCCTCCCTCCTCAATTCCTCCCCTCCTCCTCCCTCCTCCATTCCTCCCCTCTTCTCTCCTCTCTCCTCCATTCCCTCCCCTCTCTCCTCCCTCCTCCATTCCCTCCCCTCTCTTCTCCCTCCTCCATTCCCTCCCCTCCCCTCCTTTCCTCTCCTCTCTCTCCTCCCTCCTCCATTCCCTCATCCATCTCCTCCTCTTCCCTCCCCTCTCTCCTCCCTCTTCCATCCTCCCTCTCCTCCCTCCCTCCATTCCCTCCCTCTCTCCTCCCTCCCATTCCCTCCCCTCCTCCTCCCTCCTCTTCTTCCTCTCTCCTCCCTCCAT
>NW_020869486.1:92046-94016 GCF_003789085.1 Penaeus vannamei
AGATGAAGAAGATGAACGAGCGAGCGAGAGATAGATAGATACAAAGAGAGAACGAGCAAAAGAGAAAGAGAAAGATGGAGTGAAAGAGAAAGAGAGAGAGGGAGAAAGAGAGAGGAAGAAGAAAGGATGAGTGAGTGAAGAGAAAAGAGTTAGAGATAGATAGAATGATAGAGATAGATAAATAGATAGAGAGGGAGAGAGAGAGATAACGAGAGAGAAAGAGAATGAGAGAGAAAGAGAAAGAGCGAGTGAAAGAAACAGACGGAGAAAGAGAAACAGAAAAAAAAGAAAAAATACAACCAACCAAACCAACACACACACAAAATTACCCTCCCCCCCTCCTCAAAAAAAAAAAAAAAAAAAAAAAAAAAAAAAAAAAAAAACATGGCACCACCTCTCCTCGACCTCGACCGACCTGACGTGTTCCTGGTGACGGAGCGGCGGCGGACGAAGCAGGCGATGATGGCGATGTTGAGGACGAGCAGCGCCGCCCCCGTCAGGGTCATGATGAGGAGAATGAGGCGAGGGACCCGGGAGGCGCCGCCCACCATCGTGCTCGGGTCGCCGGCCACGCCTGCGGGAGGAGGGGGAGGGCGTGGTTAAGGGGGGGAGGGGAGTGAGGGGGAGGGTGAAGGGGGTAGGAGGGGAGGGGTGAGGGGAAGGGGAAGGGGGAGGGGAGGGAAGGCATAAGGGTTGAGGGTGAGGATGAAGGCATAACGGGGGGAGGAGGGGGAGGTGTGGTAAGGGGGCAGGGGGAGGGCTGTGTGTGAGGGGGGAAAGGAGAGGGTGATCGCCGTGAGTTAGGGTGAGGGGAAAGGTGAGGTGAGGGTAAGGGAGAAGGGGAGGGGAAGGCGTGGGTAAGGGGGGCAGGGGAAGAGGTGAAGTGGAAGGGAGGTGAAAGGGACCTGGTTGGTATTTATTAGTGTTTGTTGTATTAGTGTTATCATTATTATTATTATCCATTTGATATATCATTACTATTATTATCATTTATTATCATTATTATCTATCTCATTATTATATCTTATCATACCTTGAATTATTACCATTACTATTATTATTACTATTATTATCATTACTATTATTATCATTACTATTATTATCATTATTATTATTATTACATTATATATATTTTATTATCTAACAATTATTATTCCTTGATATTACCATTACTATTATTATATTATTTATTATTATTATTATTATCATTATTATTCTTGATATTATCATTACTATTATCAGTATCATTATTATTATCATAATTACTATCATTATTATCAATATTATCATTATTAAAATTATCATTTTGATTATTATTATCATCATTATTTATTATTATTATTATTATTATAATTATTCTCTCTAATCAATTATTATATCATTATTATTATTCCTCATCATCATCATTCTTCTTTTTCTTCTTCTCATATTATTATTATCATTATTTGATATTATTATCCTTAATATTCATTATTATTATTACATTACTACTAAACCTGGTTAACAAATTACTTAGTGCGTTGGTTAATCATTATCATCTTTATTATCATACTTAACAGTATGGTATTACATGTCAGATCACTTATCGCCACTATTGTTGCTCTCATTATATTTTGTTCCAATACATAGTTTTCTCAACACCATTGATTTCAGAAAAAAAGAAAAACAAAAAAGAATGAAGAGAAAAGGCAAGAAAAGAGAACAAAATGAAACGGCCTGTTTTGCATTCTTTAACGTGGGACGTCTATTTGCATAGTTCTCTTTGTCTGTCATGTCTGTCTCTCTCCCTTCTCTTTCTCTCTTGTCTCTGTCTGTCTCTCTCTATCTTTTTTCCTCTCTCTCTCTCCTCTTTTGTTCTCTGTCGTCTTCTGGTCTCTCTCTCTCTCTTTCTCTCTCTCTCTCTCTCTCTCTCTCTCATCTTTCTCTCTCTCTCTCTCTCCTCTCTCTCTCTCTGCCTCTTTTTCTCTCTT
>NW_020869486.1:94460-101960 GCF_003789085.1 Penaeus vannamei
CTCCTCCTTCCTTCCCCTCCCTTCTCCCACTCTTCCCTCTCCTCTCTCCCTCCTCCTCTTCCCTCTCCCTCTCCCTCTCCTTTTCTCCCACTCTCTCCCTCTCCTCTCCCTCTCCCTCTCCCTCTCCTCTCCCTCCCTCTCCTCTCTTCCTCTCCCTCTTCCTCTCCTCCCCTCTTCCCTCTTTCTCCTCCTTCCTCTCCTCTCCCGTCTCCCATCCCTCTCCCTCTCCCTCTCCCTCTCCCTTCCTCTCCTCTCCTCCCCTTCCTCTTCCCTCTTCTCTCTCCCTCCTTCTCCGCTCCCTCTTCCCTCCCCTTTTCCCTCTCCCTCTCCCTCTCCCCTCCTCCCTTCTCCCTCTCCCTCCTTCCTCCTCCCTTTCCCTCTCCCTCCCTCTCCCTCTCCCTTCTCCTCTCTCCCTTCTTCCCTCTCCCCTCTCCCTCTCCCTCTTCCCTCTCCCATATACCCTCCCTCTCTCTCTTCTCCCTCTCCTTCTCCCTCCCCTCTCCTTCTCCCTCTCCCCTCTCCCTCTCCCTCTCCTCCCTCCTTCTCCCTCTCCCTCCCCCTTTCTCTCTCTCCCCTCTCTCCTTCCATCCATCCCTTCCCTTCCCTCTCCCTCTCCCTCTCCCTCCATCCCCTCTCCCTCTCCCCTCCCTTCCTTTCCCTTCCTCCCTTCCCTCTCCTCCCTCCCCTCTCCCTCCTCCTCTCCTCTCCTCCCTACCCTCTCATTCTCCTTCCCTCTCCCTCTCTCTCCCTCCCCTCCCTCTCCTCCCCTCCCTCTCCCTCTCCCTCTCCCTCTTCCCTCTCCCTCTCCTTCTCCCTCTCCTCTTTCCCCTCCATCCCTCTCCTCCTTCCTCTTCCCTCTCTCTCCCCTCCCTCTCCCTCTTCCCCTCTCCCCGCTCCGGAGTCTTGGCGTTAATGGATCTGATACTCATCGCTTTGGCTGGATTTGTGTGTTTAACTAATTTCTGACTGAGGAGCGCGCGCGGCATCAGTGGCCCAGTCCCTTCCTCTGTTCCTTCCTCCTCCTCTTCTTCCTCTTCTTCCTCCTTTCTCTTGTTCCTCCTATTTCCTATTTCTTCTTTCCTTCCTTTTCGTCGCTTGCCTCCTCTTATATTTCTATCTTTCTTCCTCCTCCTTTGCTTCCTTCTAATCCTTCTCTTTCTCTTCTTCCTCCTCGTCCTCTTCCTCCTCGTCCTCCTCCTCCTCTTCCATACCCCCTCTCGTCTTCCTCCTCCTCATCTCTTCCTTCCCCTCTCCTCCACCTCCTCCTTCCTCCTTCTCCTTCTCATCTTTACTCCTCTCCTCCTCTTTCCACCTCCATCTCCTCCTCCTCCATACCCCTCTTCCTCTTCCTCCTCCTCCTCTCTTCCTTCCCCTCCTCCTCCTCCTCCTCCCCATCACCCCCTTTTCTCCTTCTTCTTCTCTCCTCCTCCTCCTCTTCCACCTCCTTCTCCTCCTCCTCTCCTCTTTACTCTTCCCACTCCTCTCCCCCCCACCCACCCCCACCCCCACCCCCAACCAACCCCACTTCCTGGTTTGTGTGAATTAGTTGTCTATAAGTTTCTGCGAATTAGTCTCCCGAAACGCACTGGGTCGAGAACTTTCTAAATAATTTTCACGTGAATAAGTTTTCAACGTCTTTCAACTTCCTCCGAAGTGAGCGAGCACTTCGAACGCACTCGAGCAAGCACACGCACTCGCAAGCAAACATGTGCATGCATACACACTCACGCACGAGGATGTGTGTTTATGTTTATATAGATGAATAGGTAGAAAGATAAATAGATAGATATTGATGTGTGTGTCTGTATGTGTGTGTTGTGCATATCTGTAGACTGATAGATAAATAGATAGTTGGTAGATAGATAGATGAATAGATAGGTAGGTAAACACAGATAGATAAACAGATAGGTATGTAGATAGACAGAAACAGAGAGGTAGGTAGAAGATAGATATGTACATATACATATGTATGTATGTATATCTATCTATCTATATATCTATATATATATAATATATATATATATATATTATATATATATATATATATATATATATATATAAGGATATATATACATACAGTATAATATATATATATATATAATATATATAATATATATATATATATATATATATATATATATATATACATATATATATATATATATATATATATATATATATATATATATATATATATATAAATGTACATATACAGACACAGACACATACACACGCACATCCGCACATTCCATAACAACATCCCTACACACACAAACACACAACAAGCATAAACCCACCCAGAGGCCCATACAGACACGCGCTGCAGGGCTTCTACAGCGAGGCTACAGCGCTAACAGAACTCAACAATAGGAAGTCATAAAGTCCAGAGAGGAAGGAGGAAGGAGCTACGGAAGGAGGCTGGAGTGGGGAGGGAGGAGGGAGGGAGGGAGGGTGGATATGGGGGGGTAGAGGGAGGAAGGGTAAGGGGCTGGATGATGTGTTGGGGGTGGGTAGTGTGGTGGGGGGGGGAGGGGGGGAGGTGTGTGTGTGTGTGTGTGTGTGTGTGTGTGTGGATGTGTGTGTGTGTGTGTGTTGTGTGTGTGAGTGTGTGTGTGTTGTGTGTGTGTGTGTGTGTGTGGTGTTGTGTGTGTGTGTGTGTGTGTGTGTGTGTGTGTGTGTGTGTGTGTGTGTGTGTGTGTGTGTGTGTGTGTGTGTGTGTGTGTGTGTGTGTGTGTGTGTTGTGTGTGTGTTTGTGGGTGTGTTTTGCATGCTATAAAAGTGAATAAAACCACACACATTGACGAAGTTATAATGACAGAGAGAGAGAGTAAAAAAAAAAGAGAGAGAAAAAAGATAAATAACATATAGAAGATAGAGGGAGATAAAGAAGATGAAGAAAGAAAGGGAAGAGACGGAAGAGAGAGAGCTCGAGAGAGAGAGAAAGAGATAAAAATTATATAGAGGAGAGAGAGAGATACAGAAGATGAAGAAGAGAGAGACAGAGAGAAGAAAGGGGAGATAAGAAAGACGAAAGAAAAATGGAGAGAAAGAAGAGAGAAAGAGGAGAGAAGAGAGAGAAGATAAAGAAGAAAGAGAAAAAAGATGAAGAATAAGAGAGAGAGAGAGATGAAAAGGGGGAGATAAGAAAGACGAAAAAGAAAAAAAGGAGAGAGAAAAAAAAGATGAAGAAGAGAGAGCGAGAGGTGATGCGTGTGTGACTGCATCCGTCAGCTGGTGCCTGCAGAGAAGCACAGAAGCCAGGGTGCCTCCGTTGTCTCATGTCTTATCCTCCCCCTTCCCCTCCCCCCCTCCCCTCCTCCCCTCCTCCCCTCCCTCCCCCCCTCCCCTCCTCCCCCTCTCCCCTTCCACCTCCCCTTCCTTCATTCTCTAACCCTTTTTTCTTCTCTTTTCTTCCTCTTCCCCTCCCATTTCTTCTTCCTTTATTCTCTATCTTTTTCTTTTCCTCTCTTCCCCTTCCCTCCTCCCCTTCCCCCTTCTTTATTTCTCTATCCCTTTTTCTTCTCTTCTCTCCCCCTTCCCCTCCCCTTATCCCTCACTTTCCCCCTCCCCTTCTGCTTTCCTTTAGTTTCTATCTCCCTTTTTCTCTCTATTTTCTTCCCCTCCCCCTCCCATGTCTTCTTCCTTTATTCTCTATCCCTTTTTCTTTTCTCTTTCTCTCCCCTTCCCCCATCCTTTATTCCCCGTCCCTTTCCTTCCCTTACCTTATATTTACGCTTTTATTCATTTTCCCTTATTATTTGCCTTTGCCCCTTCCCTACCCCTCCTCCCCTCACCCACTTCCCCTTCACCCTTTTCCCCTCCCTTCCCCTCTCATCCTACCTCCCTCCATCCAACCCGACCCCCTCCACCCTACCCTCTCTCACCCTCCCTCCCCTTTCCCCTCCCTCCCTCCTTCCAACCTCCCCACCCTCTCACCCTTTCCTCCTTCATTCCACCCTCCTTCCCACCCCCTCACCCCTCCCATTCCTCCTCTCTCTCTCCACCCCCTCCTCCTCCTCCTCCTCCCTCTCCCCCTCTCCTCACCCCATCCCTTCCCTTTCCAACCCCTCCCCATTCCTCCTCCCTCACCCCCCACCACCCCCTCCTTCCACCCTCCTTCCACCCCCCACCCCTTCCTCCCTTCCTTCCCCCCCTCTAAGACAATTCACTCTTCCTCCCATTAACTTTTAACAGCGAGCCCTCCAGTCGTGAGAGAAGAAGCGAGGAGAACAGCCAGAGAAACCTCGGTCTTGTGTCCTCGGTGCTTGGTTCTCGGGGACGTCGCCGCGGTGTCTCTCTGGAGGAGGTTGTGGCGCAGGTTTGGTTGTTTATTTCCTTTGATTGGGTTTGTTACTTCTCCTTCTGTTTCTACTTCTTCTTTTTCTTCTTCCTGATACTTTTCTTCTCTTTCTCTTCTCCTTCTTCTTCTTCTTCCTCTTTTCTTCTCTTCTTCCTTCCTCCTTCCTCCTCCCTTTTTCTTCTTCCTCTATTTCTCTTCTTCCTTCTCCTCCTTTTCTTCTTCCTCCTCCTTCCTTCCTCCTCCTTCCCTTCCCTCCTCCTTCCTTCTCCCTCCTCCTCCTCCTCCTCTTCCTCTTTCTCTTTCTTCTCCTCCTCCTCTTCTTCTTCATCCTCTCATTCCTCCTCCTCTTCTTCCTCCCCCCTCCCCATTGGTGCTGTTTTTGTCTTTTTTGTGTCTTTGTTATTTTTCTTCTTGTTTTGTGGTCTTATACGGAGCAAACACAAACAAACACACAAAAACTTACACAAGCAAAAATACAGACCCAACAAACACACAAATAAACAAAGACAGATGAACAAAAACACTCACATACGTACAAAAGTTAACCATACAGACACACACACAAACAAATGCACAAGTAAATACGCACAGACATACCCTTGCACAAACAAGCACACACGCAAACAAATAAAATCAAACAAAAAAAAAAAACACAAACAAACACACCCCATGCACACAAACAAAAAAAACGCATACAAAAAAAAACACACAAAAAACACAAACCAATATAAAAACCACACAAAAGACAAAAACACACAAAGAAAAAACACACAAACAAACAAACAAACACACCCCACACACACACACAAAGGACCCGAATCTCTCCACCTCACAAAAAATAAATCAAAGAGAGAGAGAGAGAGAAAATAAAAATCAGAAAATGAAACTTGGAAACTTCGCGAAGATAATAATACACGGGCCAGCTGGTAGCACTGATAGGGGTACCAGCTGCAGGATACCAGCTGCTTTGCCATCTGAAATAGGTCTGGGGCAGCTCGCTCGCTCGCTTGCGAACCAGCTGACACGGAGGAGACGAGAAAGAGGAGAGGAAGAGGAGGAGGAGAAGGAGAAGGATTAGGATAATGATAAGGGTGATGATGATATTTTTATCTATGATATTGATAGTAATTATATTGTAATAACAATGATGATAGTAATAATGATGATGATGATAATGATAATAGGAATATTGCTAATAATGATAATAATAATAATGATAATAATAATGATAATAATAATAATCGTAATAATAGTAATAGGAATAATAACAGAGATGGAAATAATGATAATAGCAATAACAATAATAATAATAATAAAAATGATAATAATGATAATAATAATAATAATAATAATAATAATAATAATAATAATAATAATAATAATAATAATAATAATAATAATAATAATAATAATAATAAAAATAATAGTGATAATAATAATGATAATAACAAGAATAAAAATAAGTTAATGCTAATAGTGGTAGTAATAACTGGAAGAACAGTAATTGCATCAATAATGATAATAATATTAGTAATGATGAATATAAAGATGAACAAGAGGATCTTAGCACTAACAATGATTAGGATAATGATAACAATAATGATAATATCACTAACAATAATGAAAATGATAAGGATAATAATAACAATGATAACGATAGTAATAATGATAATAACAATGATGATAATAATAATGATAATGAAAATATTGATGATAATCATGATGATGATAATAATGATGTTGAAAATTATAATAATGATAGTAATAATAACAATAATAATAACAATGATGATAACAATAAAAATAGGAAGACCTGAATAAAAAGTGCTAGGAAGAGGGAATAGGATAAGGAAGAAGTATGGCGAGGGAAGGGACGGAAGAAAGGGGGGAAGAAAAGGGAGAGAAAGAAGAGGAGAGGAAGAGGAAGAAAGGAGGGGGAGGAGGAGGGAGAGAGGAGAGTTAGGAGGCAAGAAGGAGGGGAAGAGGGAGAACGGGAAAGGAGAGGCGAGGGAGACAGTGAATGAGGAAAAGAGAAGAGTGGGAAGAGAAAAAAAAAGAAGCAGAGGAGGAGGGAGAAGGAAAGACAGCCGAAGGAGAGATAAAAGAGAGGGGTGAAGAAGAGAATGAAAAAGAGGAAGAGAGAGGAAAGGGCAAAGAAGAGAAGGGAAGAGAGGGGAAAGAAAGGAGAGGGAGACAGTGAAGACGAGAAGAAAATAGGAAGAAGAGGGGGAGGAGGAGAGGGAAAGAAAAGGGAAAAAGGGGAGGGGGAGTGGGAGGAGGAGAGGGAAAGAAAGGGGAAAGGGGAAAAGGAGAGGGGGAGGAGCAGAAAGAAAGAGAGGGGAAGGAGGGAAAGGAGCGAAGGAGAGGAGGAGGAGGAGAGGGAAAGAAAGGGGAAAGGGGCAAAGGAGAGGGAGAGGGGGGGAGGAGGAGAAGGAAAGAGAGGGGAAGGAGGGGAAGCGGAGGGGACTATCACATCCCTCGATCAACTTCCTCTTGCCAATAGTTTTATCCCGAAAGTTCCCGGGACCCGAGGAGGAGGAAGGACCCGCCTCGGTGATCATGGCGAGAAGGTGCACGGACAGACAGACAGACAGACAAATAAACAGATTGACAAACAGACAGACAGACAGACTGTCAGACAGACAATTAGAAAAAAATGGAGACAGACGGATAGACAGACAGACAGACAGATAGACAGACTGGCAGACAGACAGACAGACAGATAGACAGACTGACAGACAGACAGACAAACAGACAAATAAACAGATAGATTGACAAACAGACAGACAGACAGACTCAGACAGATAGACAGACAGACAGACAGAACAGACAGAAACAGACAAATAGATTGACAAACAGACAGACAGATAGACAGACTGACAGACAGACAATTAGAAAGAAATGGAGACAGACGGATAGACAGACAGACAGACAGGAAGACAAACAGATAGTTAGACAGACAGATAAACAGACTGAAAGGCAAACAGACAGATAGAGAGACAAACAGGAAGACAGACAAATAGACAGACAGATAGACGGACAGACAGGAAGACAGATAGATAGGAAGACAGACAGACATACACACAGACACAGACAGCAGGAGACACACAGACAGACAGTTTTCTTTCTCAGTTGGCGGGACTAAGCAGAGGTGGGGGGAGGGAGAGGGGTAGAGAGGGGGAGGAGTAGATGGTGGAGGG
>NW_020869486.1:106960-109460 GCF_003789085.1 Penaeus vannamei
GGGAGAAAGAGGGAAGGAGAGAGGGGAGAGGGACGGGGCAGAGGAAGAGAAGGAGGGGAGGGGGGAGAAGAGAAGAAGGGAGAGAGAGGAGAAAGAGGGAGAGGGATAGAAGAGGGGAGAAATAGGGAAGGGAGAGGGAGAGGGACAGAAGAGGAGAAGAGGGGGAGGAGGGGAGAGGGATAGAGGGAGAGAAGGAAAGGGAGGGGGGACTGGAAGACAGAGAGAGATCGAGAGACAAACAGTTGGAAAGAAAAAAAAAAAAGAAAAACAGAAACAGATTGAAAGAAAGAGGAAATAAGAGTAAAAGAGAGAGAGAGACAGAGAGATGGAAAGAAAGCGAGGTACCAGGAGTAAACAAAAAACTCCCTATTTAATCCAACCTTTCCTCTTCCTCTATTCCCCAGAGAGAGAGAGAGAGAGAGAGAGAGAGAGAGAGAGAGAGAAGAGAGAGAGAGAGAGAGAGAGAGAGAGAGAGAGGAAAGCGACCCCCCCCCCATTCACTTCTCTCCTCACCCCCCCCCCCTCCAATCTCTTCTCTCCCCCAGTCCCCTCTCTTCTCCCCCATTCCCCTCCCCCCCCCCCCCCCCATTCATTCATTAACCCCCCCCCAAAGGCACACGGGAATCCCCTGAAGCTCGGTCATACATCCTCTTCTTTTTTTCCTTCTCTTCCTTCCTTCTCGTCCTCCTTATTCCTTTTGTCTTTTATTTCCCCTTTTTCCCCGCCTTCCTTTCATTCTTTCTCCATGTATTTCTTCCTATTCTTTATCTTCTTTCTTTCACTTCCCCATACCCCCCCCCTTATATTCTCTACCCAATCTCCCTATTCCTTACTCCACACCTCCTGGAACTCCCCACCCCCTCTCCCACCTCCCCTCCTACCAACCCCTTCGCTCCAATCCCTAATCCGTCCTTCGCCCAATCCCCACTTTGACTCCCTGTCCCTATCCCCGCTATCCTGTCGTCATCCCCCACCCCCATCCCCACTCCTCCACCCCTGTCCTTCCTACAATTCCCTTCCGTTTCCCTTCCCCATTACCCCAGCCCCCTCCCCTACCCCCCCTGCCCCATCCCATCCTTCCTCCCCTTCCCCTTACCCCTCCCACTCCCCTCTCCCCTCCCCTACTCCTCAACCCCGATTCCCAAACCTCCCACCCCACTCTCCTCCCCCACCCCCTCTCACCCACCCCCCCCCTCACCCCCACCACCCTACCCCCCCCTTCCCCAATCCCCACCCCTAGAACTCCCCAGGACGCCCACCACACGCCCACACGCCCGCACGCCCACCAACACGTACAAGAGACAGGGTGCTCTCATAAGGCGATTCTTCCCCGGTCATAAACATATCAGCGGAGGTCATTGAACGTTCATAAGGCTTCAGGAGGGGACTCAATGACGCCTTTGCTGTGGGGGTGGAGGGAGGAGGAGGGGAGGTGGGGGAAGGAGGGAGGGAGAGTTGGGGAAGGGGAGGGAGGGAGGAGGGAAGGGAAGGAGAAGGGATGAGGGAAGGGAGGAAGAAGGAGGGAGGGATGGGAGAGGTGGGGGAGGAGGGAGGGAGAGAGGGAAGGAGGGAGGGGAAGGAAGGAAGAATGAATGAGGGAGGGAGGGGGAAGGGAAGGGGAGAGAGAGGGATGGAAGAGGAGGGGAAGGAGGGAGGAGGGAGGGAGGGAGGGAAGGGTGGGGAAGAGGAGGGAGGGAGAGAAGGAGGGGAGAGGTGGGGGAAGGAGGAGGAGGGAGGGAGGAGGGGAGAGGTGGGGGAAGGGGGAGGGAGGGGGAGGGGAGAGGTGGGGGAAGGAGGGAGGGAGGGAAGGGAGGGGGAGGTGGGGGAGGAGGGAGGGAGGGAAGGAGGGGGGAGGGGAGAGGGAGGGAAGGAGGGAGGGGAGAGGAGGGGAGGAGGAGGGAGAAGGTGGGGGAAGGAGGAGGGGAAGAGAGGGAGAGAAGGAGGGGAGAGGTGGGGGAAGGAGGAGAGGAGGGGAGAGGGTGAGGGAAGGGGGAGGGGGAGAGGGAGGGGAGGGAGGGAGGGAGAGGGGGAAGGAGGGAGGGGGAGAGAGGGAGGGAGGGTGGGAGGAGAGAAGGGAGAGAAGGAGGGGAGAGGGGGGGGAAGGAGGAGGGAGGGAAGGGAAGAGAGGGAGGGGAGGGGAGGAAGGAGGGGAGAGGAGGGGGAGGGAGGGAGGGAGAGGGGGGAAGGAGAGGGAGAGGTGGGGAGGAAAGAGGGAGAGGTGGGGGGAGAAGGAGGAGGGAGGGGAGAAATAGAATAGATAAAATAGATTTATATATATAGATATAATAGATTATATTAGAATATATATATAGATATAAAATATAGAAATATATACTGGATATATATATAGATATATAGATAAGATGGTGAGTGGTGTGGGTGGTGTGTTGTGAGAGTGAGTGTGTGTGTGTGTGTGTGTGTGTGTGTGTGTGTGTATATATATAATATATATAATAAAAATATATATATATATATATATATATATATATATATATATAAT
>NW_020869486.1:111960-114460 GCF_003789085.1 Penaeus vannamei
GTGGTTTTGTTTTGCGGGTGATGTTGTGTTTGGAGTGTAATCTCTCCCTCCCTCCTTCATCCCGCCGCCATCACCTCCTCGCTACCCGCGCTCAGTGTGTGTCGTGTTCCGCATGGAGTGGGCTTTTTTGTTCGATGTGTTTAGAGAATGTGTGCATGTGTATGTGTGTACGCACCCTAAAATATGTTGTGTGTGCTGACATGTGTGTGTGATGCACTGTGTGGCTAAATGCTCTTGTTATGTGTAGGTGATGTGCTCGTGCAGTTGGAGCGTAGTAAGTTGGCAGTGTGTGGTGTGGATCAGTACTCACACGCTCTGGATGCGCTCTCTCGTTTGTCGTAGTATTCATGATGGTGTATTGAAGCGTGTGATAGCATAGTGTATGATGTGGTCGTGTTGAGAGAATGTCGCAGTGGTGTGTGTTGCATTGTGTGTGTGCTGAGCGCGATCTTACATNTATTAGGACAAGGAGAGGGCGGGATGGGTGGGGGTGGGCTGGACATTCGGCGTGTTCGTGGGCGGTTTTCCCCTGGGCGCGGTAATGGGCGGCCTGAAGTCCTCACACGCCCAGCCGCCCGCCTTACGCAAGTCCCGGTCTTAAGCATATCTATATTTATGAATGTAAATGTGTAGATGCATTTACATATACATATATACGTGCATGTGTGTGGTGTGTGTGTGTTGTGTGTGTGTGTGTTGTGTGTGTGTGTGGTGTGTGTGTGTGTGTGTGTGTGTGAGAGTGTGTGTGTGTGTGTGTGTGTCTGTGTGTTGTATGTGTATGTGTATGTGTATGTGTATGTGTATGTGTATGTGTGTGTATGTGTATGTGTATGTGTATGTGTGTGTGTGTGAGTGTGTGTGTGTGTGTGTGTGTGTGTGTGTGTGTGTGTGTGTGTGTGTGTGTTGTGTGTGTGTGTGTGTATTGTGTGTGTGTATGTGTATGTGTATGTGTATGAGTATGTTGTGTGTCTGTGTATAAAGTGGGAGAGAGAGAAAGAGAGAGAGACGGGGAGAAGAAGGGGGGGGGGGAGAGAAAAACATAGCTAACAAGATAAAACAAACAAAACAAAACAAAAATAGACAAAAAAAAAGGCAGGTTGAAATATAAAATGGAATCAAAATCATTTTTTTTCCACCTACCCTCAAGTCCCTCCCCCCCATCCCCAACCCCCTCCCTTCCTCTCTCTCTCTCTCTCTCTCTCTCTGCCTCTTCTTAATCTCATTAATTAACAAGGCGTCAATCCGGGGCATTAATTTGCATCCAAGTGCTGGCATTCAAGCAAAACTTTTCTTCTTCTTCTTCTTCTTCTTTCTTCTTCTTCTTCTTCTTTCTTCTTCTTTCTTCTTCTTCTTCTTCTTCTTCTTCTTCTCTCCTCCTCTCTTCCTCCTCTCCTCCTCCTCCTCCTCCTCCTCCTCTCTTCGTCTCCTCTTTCGTCTCCTCTCTTCGTCTTCCTCTTTCTCTCCTCTTTCTTCTCTCTCTTCTCTCTCTCTCTTCTTCTCCTCTCCTTCTCTCCTCTCCTCTCTCCTCTCCTCTTCCTCTCTCCTCTCTCTTCTTCTCCTCTCTTCCTCTCTTCTCTCTTCTCTCTCTCTCTTCTCCTCTTCTCCTCTTCTCTCTCTTCTCCTTCTTTCTCCTCTCTTCTCTCCTCTCTCTCTTCTCCTCTCTTCTCCTTCTCCTCTCTTCTCCTCTCTTCTCTTTCTCTTCTCTCTCTCCTCTTTCTCTCTCACTCTTCTCTCCTCTTCTCGTTCCGTAAACATTTTCTTTACACCTTGTTCGATTTTTTTTCTAATCTTCAAGCAATGGACAGCATTCCACACCTGGAGCCAATTAGCAATTACAGATTCTTTTTGTGTTGCAATGCAAAGGCGAAGTAAGAAAACGGATTTTATATTTCCGTCACGTTGCAGCGACGAAAACAGGAAAGCTGTTGTTGCGTCGGATGTGAATTTGATGCAAAAGATTTTTTTTTTTTTTTTTTTTTTTTTTTTTTTTTTTTTTTTTTTTTTTTTTTTTTTACCAAATGCAGAGAAAAATAAAATAAACAAAAATGAAAACTAATCAGAAAAGGGAAACTAATCAAGTTTAACCTACATGAAACAGATTCGATAATATGTTGTTGTTGTTGTTGTTGTTTTTTTTTGCCAAAAACAGAGAAAAATAAAATAAATAAAAATGAAAACTAATCAGAAAAGGGGAACTAATCAAGTTTAACCTACATGAAACAGATTCGATAATATGTTTTTTTTTTTTTTTTCTTTTTGCCAAAAACAGAGAAAAAATAAAATAAAATAAAAAACTAATTAGAAAAGGGGAACTAATCAAGTTTAACTTACATGAAACAGGTTCGATATTACATAAAGTCACATTTTCACATAAATACGCATACGCACATATTTGTCTAAATGCACGCAGACAAACAAACGCATATTTGTATACATGCGAAAATACACACGTACACACACACGGACAGCCCCCCCCCCACACACACACCCATACACACAC
>NW_020869486.1:129460-144460 GCF_003789085.1 Penaeus vannamei
ACTCAGGATCCAGGCATATCCTGAATAGATTTTGAATTCAGGCATATTCTGAAAAAAATCCGGCATAGACTGAGAATCAGATAGAAATTCATATGCCCTAAATAGTTTTCGAATTCAGGCATATACTCAAAATTCAGGCATAAACTTGAAACGATCTAAAAACTAGTAGTAGTTTATTCCTGCATGGACCGATAATCCGGCATACATGATATGAAAACCGATTATGTATTCAGGGATAAACCGAAAATCCGGCATAAACTCTAAATCAGATATAAATCCGATTGAAACGAGAAGGAAACAAGTGTACAGAAAATATAGTAGAAGATGAGATGAGAAGGAAAATAAAGAAGATGCAAAAGAGGAGCAAACGTAAAGAAAAAAAAAACGGAAGATGAGATAAGAAAGGAAGAAAAAACAATAGAAAAAATAATAAATGAATAGAAAACGAGTTAAAAAGATAAAGGGAAATAAACGAAAAATAAGATGCAAGTGAAAATAGCAATGAAACGAACAAAGAACAAGAAAAATAGAACAGGAAAAAGTACAAAGAGAGAAGTAAAATAAAAGACTTAACAGATATTGACAGAAAAATATACACACGAGGGGACGGAGAATAAAGGTCAAAATTCAAGAAAAAACTAGAGAGAAGGCGAAAGAAATAAAGGAAAAGAGAAAGAGAAAGAAAAAGTGAAGGAGAGAGGAAAGGAAAAAAAGACAGGGAGAGAGAAAAGGGAAAAGAGACGGGGAGAGCGAAAAAGGCAAAAGAGGGTGGGGGGGAGCAAAGGAAAAAGCATTAAAAGAAGGTACAAAGGAAGGAGAGAAAGAAGGAAAGAGGTAAAGGGGAGGAAAAGTAAATAAGAAGTAGAAAGAAAACGAAAAAAAGAAAAGACAGGATCAGTCTTGTAACTTCCTCTCATTCTTAAAGAAAGAAAAAAAAATCTGCGTAAGAAATTTCTACTTTGTTTGCGAGAGTTTTAGGAATATTTCTGTTTCTTATTCGTTACCTCCTACTTACTTTGTTACCTTTTCTTTCTTTTTATTTTTCCTCTTCGTCATTTCTTCATTTCTTTAGTCTTCTTTCTTTTTGTTTCTTTTTTCTTTCTTGTCTTCTTCTATTTCTTCGTCTGTTCTTCTGAATCCTTCTCTTCTTTTCGTCTTCCTTTTTATTTTTACTTCTTCCTTCTTGTACTTCCGCTTTCTCTGCTATTATTCCCTTCTACTGCCTCTTCTGCTTTGTCTTATTCTTCCTACTTCCAAGTTCTTCCATTTCTTTTACTTTACCTTCTTTTATCTTTTTTCTCTTACCTCCTATGTCTTTTTCTCTTCTACATGGTCTTTTATTTTGCATTTTCCTCTCCTCTTTCTCTTCGTTTTTTCTTCTCTTTTCGTCTCGATTCCCTTCTTCCTTGTATTATCATCACCTTTCTTCTCCATAAACGCATTCCCTTCATTTCTCTCTTCATTTCTTCGTATTGCCTTTTTCAAATTTTTCTTTCCTCCCGTTCTTTCATTTTTTTTCATTTCCTCCCCGTTCCTTTTACGTCTTAATTTGTTTCGTTTCCTATTCTTCATTTTATCAACATCCCTTTTATTTACCCTTCTCCTTCCCATTACTCCTCTCGGTCATAAATAATGTAGTGGTCATTAACGCTCTAGAACATTATTGCATAATTTTTATTCATATAATACTTGTCTCCTATTAATTAATGACATTATGTAACTCTTAATTATGATTTTAAAGGCGAAGGGATAAAAAGAACATGAGTATTGATACTGAGAGAAGGAAGGAAATCAAGGAAAGAGAGAGAGGGAAGAGAAGGAAAAAGAGAGACAGAGAAGGAAAGCGAGAAGAGGACATGAAAAAAGAGAGGGCGTAAAAAGAACAGAAAGCGAGAAAAGGGAGAAGAGAGAGAGAGAGAGAGAGAGAGAGAGAGAGAGAGAGAGAGAGAGAGAGAGAGAAGAGAGAGAGAGAGAGAGAGAGAGAGAGAGAGAGAGGAGGGAGGAGAGGGAGAGGGAGGGAGGAGGGAGGGAGAGGGAGAGAGGGAGAGAGAGAGAAGAGAGAGAGAGAGAGAGAGAGAGAGAGAGAGAGAGAGAGAGAGAGAGAGAGAGAGAGAGAGAGAGAGAGAGAGAGATAGAGAGGAAGACAAAAGGAAAAAGGGCGAGGGAGAAGAGAAGCTATGATAGAAAGAGAGTGAGAAGCAAAGAGATAGAGGGGGAGGACAAAGAAAATCAGAAGACAGGAGGAGAGAAGCGAGAGAAAGAGGGCATGAAGGACCAAGAGATAGAAGAAAGAAAGAGAAAACCTGACAAACAAAATAATTAAACCAGAAGCAAACAGAATCAAACAAAGAATACCTCACAAAAAACAGGAAGTAAAAAGATAAAATAAAATAATAAACAAAATAAATAGATAAACAAAAACCAACAACAACTAGAACGAGACAGAGAGGCAGACGGAGAAAACCAGACGGAATGCGGGCGAAAGAGAGACGGAAAAAGACATAGACATATTCCAGAGCCTTCATTTAAAAACGCCAGTCGGATACCTACACCAGAAGCGAACAGAAATCCTCTGCTTTTCAGCTACCCTGTGGATGCATCTGTTTGTCTGCTTGCTTATTCAGTGTTTCTTATTTGTCTTCTCTTTTGCGAAATTCTCTATTCCAATTCGCTTGTTTGATTTCCTTTTTTGCGTCCCTATTCCTTCCTGCGTCGTTTGGTTTCTTTTGTTTTTGTTTTTTTTGCCGTATTGTTTTATCTCCTTATGGAAATCTGTGTGTAATTCTCTATCTGTATGTCTTTATGTTTATTCTCTCACTCTCTTTCTCTTTCTCTTTCTCATTCTCTCTCTCTCCCTCTAGCCGCTCCCTCTTCCTCTTCCTCTAATTATTATTCTTCCTCTTCCTCTTCCTTTTCCTCTTCCTCTTCCTTTTCCCCTTCCTCTCCCTCTTCTATTTCTCCTCCTCCTTCTTCATCTCCACTCCTGCTCTCCCTCCCCCTCCCTCTCTTTCTCTTTCTTTCTTTCTTTCTCTCTCCTCTCCCCTCTCCTCCTTCCTCTCCCTCTCCTTCTCCCTTTCTCTCCCTCCCTCTCCCTCTCCCTCTTCCTCTTCCTCTCTCTCTTCTCTTTCCCTCCCTCTCCCTCTCTCTCTCCCTTCCCTTCCCCCCTCCACTCCCTTCAGTCCCTCTCCCTCCCTCTTCCTTTTCCCCTTCCTCTCCCTCTTCTATTTCTCCTTCTCCTTCTTCATCTCCACTCCTCCTCTCCTTCCCCTCCTTCTCTTTCTTTCTTTCTTTTTCTCTTCTCCCTCTCTCTTTATCTCTCCCTCCCCCTCCCCCTCAGTCCCTCTCCCTTCCCCTCTCCCTCTCCCCATCTATCTTACTCTACGTTCGTCTCCATCTCCTCACAACCGGACTTTTTCCTCTGAAATACAATGACTTCCGAAAATTCATGTTATTTGTTTATTCACTTCCTCTAGATATGAGATCCTCTTCTTCTGTTTACTCCAGTGTTTGCACATTTCTTTAAATAAACAACACCCAATGGATTACTTTACCGTCCTGTTTACTCCAGTACACTTACCTGAAACGAAAGAAATAGAAAAAAATGATTAGAAGTGCATTAACTTTAGACAGGTTGTTGGTTAAGTTTAGAGCATCAGTAAGATTTTATAAGATAGATAATAGGTATATTGTAAGATTTGAGAGAGATATAGATGTAAAAATATATTGAAATCTATCTTTCAAATGTAGATGGATAATTATGTAGAAAAGCACTGTGATTTAGATAATTGTGTAGAAAAGCACTGTAATCTATATATAAAAAGTAGAGTTTGATTCTCACTACAAAATTTTATAATGTCTGCCTTTAACGTCATTATGAATATCATAAACCTTAATCATCTTCAATATTATCACCATGAACAGTTATCAAAATCAGCGTCCCTAACACTTTTGATGTTACTAAAATAATGATGCTAGGTAGGTTAGAAAAAGAAAAAAAATGTATATATGTATATGCATATGTGTGTGTTTATATATATATATATATATATATATATATATATATATATATATATATATATATATATATATATATATTATATATATATATACATAATCTATATCTGTCGCTCTATCTCTTGCCAATATGTCTAGATATATACAGATGTCTGTCTATTTACCTATGCACACACACACACAGGCGCACACACATACACAGACACACATACACAAAGATAAAGAGTGAAGGAGCGTGTGAGACACAGCAGACAGTGAGAGATAAAGAAAGAGAAAACGACTCTCCTCCTCTCTCACTCTCTCTCTTCCACTCTCCCCCTCTTCCCCTCTTTCCCTCTCCCCCTACCCTCTCTCCCTCTCTCCCTCTCTCCTTTCCCCCTCCCTCCCACCCTTAATTTCTCGATCTTTCCTTCCCATAACTCACAGTCCAACGATCTCTTTATAATAGTGAAAGACAAAAAGAGAAAAAAGAGAGATAGAGAGAAAAAAATACAAAGAAATAGACAAAGACAAAAAATAACCCAAAGAGAGAGAGAGAAAAAAAAACACAAAGCAACAGACAAAAAAATAAATAAATAACCCAAAGAGAGAAAAAGAGAGAGAAAAAAAAGAAATACAAAGAAATAGACAAAAGAAAAAATAAATAACTTCTCGTCAAGTGATATCAAGGATAGACAAAAAAAGTAACCCAAAGAGAGAGAAAGAGGAGAGAAAAAAAAAATACAAAGAAATAGACAAAAGAAAAATAAATAACTTCTCGTCAAGTGATATCAAGGATAGACAAAAAAAAAAGTAACCCAAAGAGAGAGAGAAGAGAGAAGAGAGAGAAAAAAAAATACAAAGAAATAGACAAAAGAAAAAATAAATAACTTCTCGTCAAGTGATATCAAGGATAGACAAAAAAAGAAACCCAAAGAGAGAGAAAGAGAGAGAGAGAGAGAGAGAGAGAGAAGAGAGAGAGAGAGAGAGAGAGAGAGAGAGAGAGAGAGAGAGAAATAAAAAATACAAAGAAATAGACAAAAGAAAAAATAAATAACTTCTCGTCAAGTGATATCAAGGAGCCTAGAAGCTGATTGAGGAAGAAGGTCAGCGTCTTCTCAAAACCCCTTTTACTTTCGCATTTCCCGCGAGACGCTACGTCGGGCCACGTTGAACGTCTCGAGGCGAACTCTTTTTTTTCTACGTCGGGTTCTGGGTCATTATTTTTTTTATTTTTATTATTTTTCTTTATGTCGGTTATTGTTTTTTTGTTTTCATTATTTTTTTCTTTATGTCGGTTATTGTTTTGTTTTTGTTTTCATTATTATTTTTTTTCTTTATGTCGGTTATTGTTTTGTTTTTGTTTTCATTGTTTATTGTTTTGTTTGGTTTTCATTATTCTTTTTTATGTCGGTTATTGTTTTGTTTTTTTTCATTTTTTTTCTTTATGTCGGTTATTGTTTTGTTTTGGTTTTGGTTTTGTTGTTGTTTTGAGGATTGTTATTGTTATTTTATCAGGATTATTGTTATTATAATTATTACTTTTATCATTATGACTATCATTATTATCACTATAATTTTTATTATCATCATTATTTTGTTATCATTATTACTACATTACCATTACCATCACCTAATCATTATCACACATTACTATCGTCATTATCATCATCACCATCTCCATCACCATCACACCATCATCCATCATCACCACCACCATCATCATCCAATCATCATCTCATCATCACCATCCCCACCACCACCACACCAATCATCATCAATCATCACCATCATCATCACCACCACCTCCATCATCACCATATCATCATCATCACCACCACCACCATCATCATCACCATCATCATCATCGTCCCTATCGCTCCTGTTACCATCACCTTTAAGAACAATCAACATTCCAGCCATGAACTGCCGGCGCGTTGGTGTCGTGTATTTTCCCCTTGACAAAGTCGGGTTTGCGAAGAATCGAACAAGAAAATAGACAACGGCTTTAGGAACGATCCGTCATGCGTTCGAAAGCTTGTAAATCCTTCTGGCTTCGGTTTCATGCAAATGCGCGGGGGGGGAGGGGGGGAGGAGGGAGCCAGGATTTAGTCATGCATCACGTAAGCTTTATATATTGTTGAACTTGAATTGTTTTCAAGTTTTCCGATGCAATTTAGTTTGCAAAATCCGCCATTGTTTATATGCAGGATATCTAAACTAAATCAATATACACATTTTTCTGTCTGTTGGTTTGTCTTCCTATCCTATCTATCCACCTGCACATCTATCTAAGTCTATCAGTCTCTAATCCTATCAAACAATATCTCAATTAATGTATTTATGCATTTAATCTAAATCAAAATACACATTTTTCTGTCCGCCGGTTTTTCTTCCTATCCTATCTATCCAACTACACATTCCTAAACCTATCACTCTCTAATCCTATCGCACAATATCTCAATTAATGTATTCATGCATTTTTTTTTCTTTTTCTTTTTCTTTTTCTTTTTTTTTAATCCAAGTCGATCGATTTTTTTTTTCTTTTTTTTTTTTTTTTCTTTTTTTTTTATCTAGTCGATCGATTTTTTTTTTCTTTTTTTCTTTTTTCTTTTTTTTTTATCCAGCCCGATCGATTCCCCCCCCCCCTTTTTTTTTCTCTTTTTTTAATCGAAGTCGATCGATTTTTCTCATCTCCGTTGCCAGGGTCCCTGTTTTGACCACATTAATCACTTTCTTCCAAGATTCGTTCGTTCCTCAATTTCCTCTCAGTGGAGTTCACTTCCATTTCGATTTTTTTTTCTTTTAGTTCACACATTCCGGATTTTTTTCCTTTCTTTTTTAGTTCATTTACATACTTATTTTTTATTTTATTTATTTATTTTTTTTTTTTTTTAGTTCACTTACATTCCGGATTTTTTTTCCTTTCTTTTTTAGTTCTCTGACATCCCGTTTTTTTTTTCATCATTCCGTTTTTTTTTTTTTTTTTTTCTTTTCTTTTTTTTTAGTTCACTTACATTCCGTTTTTTTTTTTTTTAGTTCACTTACATTCCGTTTTTTTTTTTTTTTTGTTGTTGTTGTTGTTTTTTTTAGTTCACTTACATTTCACATATGATCTATTTTTTCTTGTCCCTCCGCGAAAGTATTATCAACATAAAATCCCCAAAACAATTAGAAAATAACTATCCTGATTAAAATCCTACTCGCCAGTATAGTCTCACACACAAGCATAACTATACATTTACATATGCATACACATACTCATACATATACACAAACATACATATACACAAACATACACATACATAAGCACAAACACATACATAACACAAACACACACATACACATACACAAGCACAAACACACACATACATACACATACACAAACATACGCATGCACAAACATATACATACACATACACAAACACAAGGACACACACACACACTCGCACATACACAACGGAGAGAATAAATTATGGAATGGGGGAATAAGCAATGTAGAAAGAAAGGAACAAAGGATGGGAAGGAAAAGGGAAACAAAAGGCAATAGAAAACAGAGACAGAAAAAGTGTGAGAAGAAAAAGAAGAGGGATGGAAGACAAAGAAAGAAATAGGAAAGCGAACGGAAGAAGAGAAATGGACAGGAAGTTGAATAGAGAGAGGAAAGGGAATATAAGAAGAATGAAAAAGAAAATGAATAGAATAAGATAATGTATAGAAAGAAGGGAAGGAGCAAAGGACAAAGTGATGAAAAAACAGAAAACGGGACTAAAAAAACAAATAAAGAAATAGAGCGATAAAGACACCAAGAAGGAAAAAAATATATATATAAGCGAGATCATGAAGACGAAGAAAAAAATAAACCGCCGAATGAAAAGAAAAAGAGAGGCGAAAGGGAGAAATGCATAAAAGAAGATAAAGAATGGATATGATAAAGATAACAAATATTGGAAAGTATGTGAGAAATAAGGGGGAAAAAAAGGAAACTGTCTATGGATACAGAGTGCAAAATATGCAAAAGGAATGAAAATGAAGAAGAGAAAATAATGAGGCATAAAATATGTAATAAAACTAAAATCTTTGCGCATATTCTCCCATTTATGGATAAACCTCTATCTCCTTAACTATCCTTCTTTACTCTTATTTATCATCTTCCTTCTCTTCCTTATTCAATTGTTCTTTATTTTTATTTTTTATTTCTTCTTTTTTATTATTTTTTTATTTCTTCATTCTTATTATATTTTTCTTTCTTTCTTTTTTTTCTTTTTTTGTTATTATTATTATTATTATTTTTACTTTCCTTTCATTTCCTATCCATTTCACTTCTTATTATTCCTATCTACATTTACTTCACCCTTTACGTCGCAGTGCACATTAATTCTCTCTTCCCTCCCTCTCATTCGCAAAAGCTAAGATTCGAGAAAATACAAAATAATCTCATAAGAAAGGGGCGGATACTTAAGAAAATGGAACAAGGTAATGAGAAGCAAACAGCAGAGTATCCGCTTCTGCTAATCCGGAGTACGAAGGGAGGGAAGGGAAGGGAGGATGAGAAAGGAAAGAGAGAGAGAGAGAGAGGGAGAGACACAGATAAATATACATATGAATATTTATACATATATATATGTATGTGTGTGTGTGTGTGTGTGTGTGTGTGTGGTGTGTGTGTGTGTGTGTGTGTGTGTGTGTGTGTGTGTGTGTGTGTGTGTGTGTGTGTGTGTGTGTGTGTGTGTGTGTGTGTTGTGTGTGTGTGTGGTGTGTGTGTGTGGTGTGTGTGTGTGTGTGTATGTATGTATGTATGTATGTAATATGTATGTATGTATGTATATGATTATACATATACACGGACGGGCTATCCGGTTATGCAAAATATTCCTAAACAGAGAGCAATCTTCTCGACCTCGTTTCAATCTTCGAAATTCTCCTTCGCTGAACATCACAGGAATCGTTGAACTTTTCGGTTCTTCTCTTATACTATTTTTCTTTTTCTTTCCTTTCCCATCTCTTTCTTTCCCTTTTTCTTTTTCTCTATATTCCTGTAATCTCTGTATTTGTCTCCCTTCCTATCCTTCTCCCTCTGTCGGTATGTCTGTCTGTATCTATGTTTGTCCCTTCATTCCATCCATTCTCCTTTCCTTCCTTCCTCCTTCTCTCCTCTCTCCCTCCCCTGCCCCTCCCGCTCCCCCTCTTCCCTCTCTCTTCCTCTCTCTTCCTCTCCTTCCACTCATCGCCCTCTCTCTCCCATCCTCTCTCTCCCTCCCTCTCTCTTTCTCTCTCTTCTCTCTCTCTCTCTCTCTCTCTCTCTCTCTCTCTCTCTCTCTCTCTCTCTCTCTCTCTCTCTCTCTCTCCTCCTCCCTCCCTCCCTTCCCTCTCCCTCTCCCTCTCCTCTCCTCTCCCTCTCCCTCTCCCTCTCCCTCCCCTCCCTCTCTCTCATCCCACCCTCTCCCTCCCTCCTCCACCCCTCTCCCCCCCTCCTCCACCCTCTCCTCCTCCTCCTCCCTCCTCCTCCCTCCACCCTCTCTCTTCTCCCTCCTCCCTCTCTCCTCTCTCTCTCTCTCTCTTCTCACCTCTCTCCTCTCTCCTCTCTCTCTCTCTTCTCCCTTCTTCCCGGAAGACCCACTCCGCCCGAGATTGGCAGGGGGTCGCACAACGGTCACGAAAGGCCAACCAGGCATTGAAGCGATGGCAATAAACAAAGGAGAGAGGGAGAGAGAGAGAGAGAGACGAGAGAGAGAGAGAGAGAGAGAGAGAAGAGAGAGAGAGAGAGAGAGAGAGAGAGGGGGGGGGGGAGGGAAGAGAGAGAGAGAGAGAGAGAGAGAGAGAGAGAGAGAGAGAGAGAGAGAGAGAGAGAGAGAGAGAGAGAGAGAGAGAGAGAGAGGAGAGAGAGAGAGAGAAGAGAGAGAGAGAGGAGGGAGGAGGGAGGGAGGGAGGAGGAGGGGGAGATAGATAGATAGATAGAGAGAGAGAGAGAGAGAGAGAGAGAGAGAGAGAGAGAGAGAGAGAGAGAGAGAGAGAGAGAGAGAGAGAGAGAGAGAGAGATGAGAGAGAGAGAGAGAGAGAGGGAGAGAGAGAGAAGAGAAGAGAGAGAGAGAGAGAAGAGAGAGAGAGAGAGAGAGAGAGAGAGAGAGAGAGAGAGAGAGAAGAGAGAGAGAGAGAGAGAGAGAGAGAGAGAGAGAGAGAGAGAGAGAGGAGAAGAGAAGAAGAAGAAGAAGAAGAAACAGATAAAACAGATAAAAATAAATCTAAAAATCCAACTTAAAAGAAAAGACTTAGCTGAAAGACTTCCCGATGGACACGAGGGCACCATCTCACTGGCTGTTTATTGACAGCATGAAACTCATAAGTGAAGTGAGCCAGAAGGAGGTGAAAAGTAGGGTGAATTACTTGAAAAAAATGAGTATTCTCTATATGTAAATGTGATAAATGTAGTAATGTGTGTACTGTGCGGTGTGTGTATGTATGTGTGTGTGTGTGTGTGTGTGTGTGTGTGTGTGTGTGTGTGGTGTGTGTGTGTGTGTGTGTGTGTTGTGTGTGTGTGTGTGTGTGTGTGTGTGTTGTGTGTGTGTGTGTGTGTGTGCGTGCGTTCGTATATGTGTGTGTGTGTGTGTGCGTGCGTTCGTGTGTGTGTGTGTGTGTGTGGTGCGTTGTATTATGTGTTGTTTGTGCGTTTATGATATTTATGTTTGTGCTTAATTATACGCTTGAATGAGCATATGTTATACAGAATATCCATCCACCGATTCCCCCTTCCTATTTATCCACCCACGCGCCATTTCCCTCGTTTATCCACTAATTCCCTCTCGCCTTCCTAGAACGACCTCTCACCCGGAGCCAATCGCCTCGTGCAAAATTCCGTTTATAAAAAGGGGGAAAAATGTGATTACCTTCGGGGAGGATTGACAACAACAGCAGGTAATGAGATGAAGGCACCGTGTCGCTATTATAGACTACGGGTAATGTAATTATTATAGTAATATGACCTCTGAGTAATTTGATCAGTCAGCGTCTGTGAAGGGAGGCGAAAGGGGAAGAGGCCAAGAAGAGAGAAGAGAAAGAAAGGGAGATAACAGAGGGGGAGAGTGATAGATAGAGGAGTGAGGGAGAGGAGGGGAGACAGAGAGCGATGGGGAAACAGATGAGAAAGTTCATTAAACAAGAGATGGGAAAACGAATGAATTAGGAAACAAGAAACGAAAATGAGATAGATGGAAAGAGGGAGTGAATTGGGGAGAGAAAAAGACGTGAGAGAATTTATTGATATTCTTTTTGGAATCCGTATCCTCTCTTTCTCCCATTTTCTATATATTTGTTTATCTATCTTTGTTTTTCTCACTTTCTTTTGCTCTCTCTTTCTTCACAACACATATGTGAAGTATGTGAAGTAAGTGTGTGTGTGTGTGTGTGTGTGTGTGTGTGTGTGTGTGTGTGTGTGTGTGTGTGTGTGTGTGTGTGTGTGTGTGTGTGTGTGTGTGTGTGTGTGTGCGTGTGTGAATATGCATGTACGTATGTGTTTGTTGTGTGTGTGTGTGCAGATGTCCATGTATGTATGTATATGCTTATCTATACAGATGGGAACAGAGTTTTTAAAAGACTGCGAAATAGATCAAAAGAGCAAAAAAAAATAATAAAAAGCGATAAAAGAGCAACCAAAAAAAAAAAAAAACAAGGGGTCGTGGGTGGGGGTCGAGGGGGGGGGGGGCACGTGGCAGGCGCAATTTTGCATTCTCTGCAACGAAAGGGGTAATTGCAGGTTATATATGCAAGGTGAGTTGTCGTGCTGGTCGGGGTACGATAATGATGTGACTTGAAGATACTCGTTATTGGATTGGTTTTGCGAGTGCGTGTGAGGGAGAGAGTGGGGGGGGTGATGGGTTGAGAGAGAGTGGGGAGGGGTAGAGAGAGAGGGGGAGTGTGAGGAAGAGAGTTTGAGTGAGGGGGGGTGAGGAGAGAAGGGGGGAGTGGGAGGCAGAGTGGGGGGGGGGTGTGAGGAGAGTGAGGTAGAGAGGGGGAAGAAGAGTGGAAGAAGAGAGGAGGGACGGAGAGAGAGAAAAGAAAAGAGGGTGGGAGAGGGAGAGGGCAAGAGAAGAGCAGGAGGTAATAAGAGAGAGAGAAAAAAAAGAGACAGACTTACAGATAGACAGAGACAAAGATCAAAGTAACAAGGGAAGAAGAAAAAAAAAAATTATAGAATGTGCGTGTAGGAAAGTATGGCCGATTAGGAATGTATCTGTGGACCAGCAAGTGACAAAAAAAAAATCCTGCTACTGCTTTTGTTGTTGTTGTTGTTGTTGTTTATCGTTTTAATATTGATGCTTATCATAAGCAATTGTCCTTCACTTTAAAGTTAATGTTGAGTAAGAATTATTCCAAAGATTAACTATTAAACGGCCCTGTCTGGATCCTAAGCAGAATGCAAACATATGCAAAGCGAACTGTACGTGCAATAATTCGATCATAAATTCCTGCAAACAAACTGCAAATTAAAAGCAAGATAAAAGAATATGTGCCTAAGCGAAGCTATAATCATTTTAAACCCTAATACGAGAGAGAGAGAGAGAAAAAAAAAGATGACAAGTTCTAATTTACATCATTTGCAAAAGAACATTAACACGCACATAACTTACCTTTACCTCGAAATTACCTATTCCCAAAGCAAGGTTTCCAGAAGCGCATTCATACCACGTTTTTGTCATCCCTGAGACCCGGATGTAATAATCAACACAAAGGACTGTTTTGCGGTGGTATTACGGTGCCAAATGCTGCATTGTATACGGGGTTGCAGCGTTAAAGGATAGGTCTTAACAATGTTATTCTTGATGTTACATTGAAAGACTTGGTTAGTTGTTAAGAACATGACAACCGATGTTTAGTGTTGTTTAGAAAACCGATATTTAGTGTGGTTATTTCCATGGTTATGGTATTAGTGTTTGTTACTGACAGTCTTTCGCGTCCACGTGAGGATATAAGTCCTTATAGAGTCGTTATAGAAACGTTTAAAAGAATGTGAGGATTTGAGTCTTTGTTTAAAAGAATGTGATGATTTGAGTCTTTAAAACGTTTAAAAGTATGTGAGATTTAAGTCCTTGTAGAACGTTTAAAAGTATGTGAGGATTTAAGTCTTGAAAAACGTTTTAAAAAGTGTGAGGATTTAAGTCCTTGTAGAACGTTTAAAAGTATGTGAGGATCAGGTCGTTGTAGAAACGTTTAAAAGTATGTGAGGATTTAAGTCCTTGAATAAACGTTTAAAGAATGTAGGATTTAAGATATTGTAGAAACGTTTAAATATGTGATGATTTGAGTCGTTTTAAAAATATGCGAGGATTTAAGCCCTTGTAGATTAAAAGAATTGTGAAAATTTAAGTCCTTGTTGAAAACCTTTCAAATTATGTGAGGATTTAACTCCTTGCAGAAACGAAGAGTTCATGGAAATAAACAGTTCTATCAGTACGTATTGTCTTGCTCAGAATGTATATTGTTACAATGATATTTGAATAACTCTCTGTTAACGAAAGGACGATAATGATGTCAAGAATCAGCTGACTCTTGCAGTAACTGAAAGCAGGTGGAGGAGGAGGAGGAGAGGGAGAAGGACGGGAGGAGCGAAAGAAAGACAAAGAGGGGGATCGAAAGGAAGAGAGAAAAGGGAGGGATTGAACGAAAGAGAGAAAAAGGAGGGATTAGGCGAAAAATAGAAAGAAAGGCGTGAAGCAAAGAAGAAGAGGAGAGAGCGGAAGGAAAGGAGAAGGGAAGGAGGCGATATAAAAGAGGAGAGAGCGGAAGGAAAGGAGAAAAAAAGGAGCCGAGAAAAGAACGCATAAAAAATAAAAACAAGGAGAAAGAGGAAAAGAGAGAGAGAAAGAGAGGAGAGGAGAATGATACGAAAAAGTAAGAGGGAAAAAAGATAGAGAGAGGAAGAAATAATAAACATAACAAGAAAGAGGAAGAGAGTGAGCGCCAAATAAAGAGAAAGAAGATGAAAAATAATGACCCCGCATACGAAAGAAAGAAGAAAAGAAAGATAATCCAATCTAGTCTTATTAATCCATCTTCTTAACTTCGTAACAAAAGGGAATAGACAAAGAACCGAAAAAGAATAAAGCATAAAACGTGTACAGGAGAATCAATGCAAACTAAGAATACAATGCCTGAATTATGATCTTAATTGAACAAGAGAGTCAACCCACCTGAACTTCCCCCCCACCCCCCTACCCCACCCTACCGACCTCCAACATAGGTGTTGGGGTAAAATTTTTTAAGCGAAATATTATCTTTCTCTTTCTCCATTCTTTTCTTTTTCCTCTTTCTCTCTCTCTTTCTCTTTCTCTTTCTTCCTCCCTCTCCCTCTCCTCTTTCGCCCCTCCCTTCTCTTTCCTCCCCCCCGCCCCCCCCGCCCCACCCCCCCCCCCGCCGCCCTCACACCCCCCCACCCCCTCCCCCCCGCCCCCCCCTCCCCACCCCCCCCAGCCCCCCCGCCCCGTCTTTCTTCCCCCTCTCTTTCTTCTCTCTTTCTCTTCTCTTATCTTCTTCTCTGTCTCTCCCTTCGCTTTCCTCTCTTCTCTACCCCTCTCTTTCTTCTCTTCTTATCTCTCTCCTCTTCTTCTCTCCTTTCTCTTCCTTTCCCACTTTTCTCTTTCTCTTTTCTTTTCTTTTCTCTCTTTCTCTTTCTTTTCTCTTTCTCTTTCTCTTCTCTTTCTCTTCTTTATTCTTTATCTTTATCTTATCTTTATCTTTAATCTTTTAATCTTTATCTTTATCTTTATCTTATCTTTACTTTATCTTTATCTTTATCTTTATTTTATCTTTATATCTTTATCTTTATCTTTATCTTTATCTTTATCTTTCTTTATCTTTATTCTTTCTTTCCTTTCCCCCTTTCCCTTTCTCTTTCTCCCTCTCTTTCTTTCTTCTTCCTCTCTCTCTCTCTCTTTCCAATTCTTTGTTTCCATATTTATTGCCTTTCCTTTCAGAGATCTAATTGAATACGTCTCATTATCCATTTCGAATCAT
>NW_020869486.1:149460-156960 GCF_003789085.1 Penaeus vannamei
TACAATATCGTCTAGTTTTTTTTGTGTTATTACAAGGCGAGTTTCCTTCTTAACCAGATCGCTCTGGTTATGTATTTCACTGCATCTCGAGCTCCCTTTCTCCCTCTCCTGCTTTTCCGTTATTTATTTATGTGAATCCTCTCTCTCTCTCTCTCTCAATATATAATATATATATATATATATATATATATATATATATATATATATATATATATATATATTATATATATATATATATATATTATATATATATATATATATATATATATAAACGTGTGTGTGTGTGTGTGTATACAATATCTTTTTTTTCTCTTTCTTTTTTTCTCTCTCTCTATCTATCTATCTATCTATCTCTCTATCTATCTTTCTCTTTTCTTTTCTTTCTTCTCTCTCTCTCTGTCTTCCTCTGTCCCTCCTTTGCCTTCACTAAATCAAGCATCAGGATGAGAGCATCGTCCCTCGAGAGTGTGATATCACCGAATATACGATTAAATGGAGCGGAATTCATTCTCTGATGGCGAGAAATGGCCGTGGATCTCAACTAAAGGTCTTTTCTTCCTTCTATGTGTCACTGACAGAACTCGAGACTTGTGACCTTTAAAAGTTTGAAATTACGGTGTCTCACGGTTTTTTTTTTTTTTTTCTTTCTTTTCTTTTTTTCTTTTTTTTTTCTTTTTTTTGAAATTACGGTGTCTCACGGCTTTACTTCTTCTCTTCTTCTTTCTTCTTCTTCTTCTTCTTCTTCTTCTTCTTCTTCTTCTTTTCTTCTTCTTCTTTTCTTCTTCTTATTCTTATTATTCTTCTTATTATTCTTATTCTTATTATAATCTTAGATAATGTCAGGGATTGGAGGAAATACGTCGTTGATTATTTTCCTTCGCTGTGTTTGTCCTAATCATTAGTTTTGGTGGATTTATGATTTGTTGTGATTAGGGAGAAAGATTAGGATGGTTTGTCATTGGTGATGTTGATTTTTATTTGTTTTCGGAGTCTTTGAGTTTTTATCCAATTACCGTGGATTTTACATAATCAGTGGCCACTTAATCACATAATCAACACGGACACATACACACACACATACGCATACATACCTACATACACACACACGTACCTCCATACCTACACACACACACTCACACTACCTACCATACACACAGACAGACATACACACATGCCTACATACCTATACACACAGACACACACACGCAGGCCTATATACTTACACACATACATTTACCAACAAACATACACAACACAGACGAGCAAATACAGACTACAACACGAATCCTTCGCACATACACCTACATACACACAACGTACCCTCCATACCTACACACACACACACAACATACCTACATACCTACACACAAATACATACATACCTACACACACACAGACACGCAGGCCTATATACCTACACACATACACTCTTACACAAACATACACACACACAGATGAGCAAATACACTCGCTGCAACACGAATCATTCGCACATGCACTCGTGGGGCCGATGTCAGTTTTGCTACAATCTCTTGTTGTTTGAAATTATCAATTTGTCTTCCGGATTATCCGCATGTCGGTCGCCGGGACACGAAAAGCACTTGGGAAAATAAAGAAATATTCAATATATAATAGCGGTGCGTGTATGTATGTATGTATGTATGTATGTATGTATGTATATATGTATATGTATATACGTGTGTGTGTGTGTGTGTGTGTGTGTGTGTGTGTGTGTGTGTGTGTGTGTGTGTGTGTGTGTGTGTGTGTGTGTGTGTGTGTGTGTGTGTGTGTGTGTGTGTGTGTGTGTGTGTCTGTGTGTCTGTGTATGTGTGTGTGTGTGTGTGTGTGTGTGTGTGTGTGTGTGATGTGTGTGTGTGTGTGTGTGTGTGTGTGTGTGTGTGCTGTGTGTGTGTGTGTGTGTGTGTGTGTGTGTGTGTGTGTGTCTGTGTCTGTGTAGCGTGTGTGTGTGTCAATGTGGATGCATGTATAAGTGTATAAGTACATCCATAATGCACATATATTAGAACCAAACGGATGAATCTTACATGACCCTCTCTTAAACAAGACTCACCACCAACCCTATAGAACCCACAGACGCCACAAGCATTCACCCATCCATTCACACAGAGAATCCTCGGCATTTCTTAACATAACCCCGTGAAATGAACCCCTTATAAGAGCATGTAAAAATTCAGAACACAAATGTCGACGAAGACTGAAATGGAATCTCATATTTCTGCCTGACATTTTGTGAAAGTTCAGCCCCGCCCGTGAAACACACACACATTCACGCCCGTAAAATGTTAATGAGGATGTTTAGAGCAGGGCTGTGTGATTGATGATTTGGTGTACATGGATGAGGGAACAAGAGAAGGAGAGAAAGGGAGAAAATGAACGTGTGGAAATGAGGAAAGAGGGTAGGGGAGAAGTGATAAAAAGAGGGGAAAAAGTGATAAAAAAAAGAGGGAGAAAAGGAGAAATGATAAAAAGAGAGGGGGACATGGAAAAGTAGGGGAATTAAAGAATATCTAGAGAGGAAGGACAGAGAAAGCGAAAAAAAAATAGGGAAGAGAAAGGAACAAATAGTTATATAACTATAAGATTGGAAAATCAAAAAATGAAAATATACTTGGAATTAAAAGATGGGAATTATTTTCATGATTTACTAAAAGAAAACCAAGCCGAAAAATAGAAATATGCTCATGATGCAAATATTAGTAAAGATGAACAAAATACAGATCAAACAGAAGAGAAAGTAAAGTGAAAATTGGAAGAATAGTTTTAAAAAGGACAAATGTGGTATGGAAATAATTATGATGATAATGACAATGATAATGAAAGTGATGATAATGATGATGATTGTGGTAATATTCATAATGGCAGTGCTAATTTCATAATAGTGACGAAAGTAATGGAGATAAAAGTAAAATCAATGATAAAAATAATGATAATAGCAATAATAATGATGATAATAACAACAACAATGGTATTAATGATAATGAAAATAGCGGAAACAATGATAATAATGACTATAGTAATACTAGTGCTAACAATACTGATAATAACGATAACAAAATAACCACATACAATAATAACGACGATAATGATAAACAACGACAAGAACAAATATCATCATACGTCCCAGAGGTCTATCCCCGGTCAGTGAAACGACCCTGAAGATTTTCCACGACAAAAACGACCGAAATGACGACTAGGGTGGAAGAAGGGGGGAAGGGGAGGGGGCGAATCGACGACCAGGAGGGGGGAAGGATAGGGGGGAGGGGGGGGGATAGAGGGAGGGGGGAAGGGGAGAAGGGGATAGAGGGGGAAGGAGATAGGGGGGAGAGGGGAGATATGGGATGACTCAAGACTCATAAAACTTTGTTTCCTTCCGCCTCCCTTGGTACCTTAGGAAGATGGGCGTCGTTGATTTATATAAGAGAGAGAGGAGGGGGGGCGGGAGAGGTCCAGAGAGAGAGTAAGAGCGAGAGCGAGAGATGGGTAGATAGTAAGATGGAGAGATAAAGAGAGGTTCAGAGTGGGTCAGAATGAGAGAGAGCATATATATATATATATATATATATATATATATATATATATATATAGATAGAGAGAGAGAGAGAGAGAGAGAGAGAGAGAGAGAGAGAGAGAGAGAGAGAGAGAGAGAGAGAGAGAGAGAGAGGAGAGAGGGGGGGGGGCGGAATGACAAGAAAGAGGAGAGAAAGAAAGAGAAATGGGGGAGAAAAGGAGAAACGGAAGGATATGACAGACAAAAACGAGGTTAGAGATAAACATTACTGACAGAAAAAAGGAAGAGAGAATTACAAAATATGAGAGAGATAAAATCATGGTTATGAAGAAACAATAATATGATAGTGAAAAAGAAAAAGGACAGAAAGTGAGAGATAAATAAAAAAAGAAATAAAAAAGACAAGAAACATAGAGAAAGAGAGACAGACAGACATAAAACGAAAAATGAGAAACAATGACTTATAGAGACAAAGAAAAAAATAGAAAAAAACAAGCGCATGTTGAAACAGAAAAATACAAATAGAAAAATAAACAATGAGAGAAATAGACCAAGAAAGAAAGAAAGAAAAAAACAAGCATACATCAAACTAAAATGATAAATTAGAAACACAGCAATACAAACGCACTTGTCCTTAATCAAGGGTCAACAAACAGACACAGACAAGTGTAATACATGACTGGTTATTTAGAGAGATTATTGCGGAAGTTGTAACAGTTAGGGAAGTGAGGAGGAACAATTTATGGGCGAAGGTTGTCGTATGGAAATCGAGGATCACTTACGAATGGATGGAGAAATCTGCGGCTGTAAATGGGATAATGGCAATGGTGATGATGATGATGGTTGGAATAATCATGAGGAGGATAATGAGAAATTAAAACGATAATTATGATATCACTGATGAAAATTATGATGATACAAGCGGTGATGGTGATGATTGTTATTATCACGATTGTAATTATAAGTATTATTGTACTAAAGGTTCATAATCAATGTTATTATCATTATACTATTATTGTTATTCATATCATTATCATTATCATTATCATCATTATCATTATCATTATTGTTATTATCAGCATTATCATTATCATTATTATCCTCATCACCATTGATGTCATAACAATATTATGACAGTAATGATAACGAAAACCAAAAATAGCGATCACTGTACTGGCATAATGATAACAAAACTAAGATAAGAATGTACACGAAAAATGGCGAGAACATGGATAAGAATCATAACAGTAAACCTTAGAACAATTACAAAATCCAAGCAACTTCAGCACTGTGCCGTTGAAAATCAAGTATTTCAGCAACTTTCTCAACAATGGGAGATACTCTGTCAATAATGAAATCACCTAAACTGTCTTACGTAACAGTGCTGTCAAAGTCAGTCGTATTACAGCAACGAGAGCTTATGTTATAGCCAGGAATACCTCAACATAATGAATCAAATTATCACTCGCTCGGTATCAATCCCTAAGTATCTTTAATCATCACTCAATCAACATAATCATCATAATCACATCACTCAAATTATCACTCGCTCGGTATCAATCCCTAAGTATCTTTAATCTTTAACTAATCACAAACAAAAACACGACCAGAATGACAAAACAATCCCTAAGCATCTTTAACCTTTGACTAATCACAAACAAAAACACGAACAGAGCAACGTGTCTCCAACCATATTACAAAGCTATATGTCAAAGTAATCACAAACCGCAATCTCTCGCTTATTATCCGCGTTGCATATCAATTGAGTACACATTCCGAGCCACAGACAGAACACGACCTCATTCACTCTCGCCCTGCGCAACGCTCGGAGGCAACGCGGCGGCGAATCTCTGCAGCTCCCGACCTCAATACGTGTAATCACAGTGAGGAACACATACCGGTAATTATCTCCTGGGTGGGTATTGTTGCAGATATGCCCGGTTGCCCCGTGGCTGTGTGATGCGGGTTCCCTCTGGTGGGGATACCCGGTGAAGACTTGTCTTTTGTCCGTTTTTGAATTTCTCTCTCGCTTCAGTTCTTTTTTTTTTTTTTCTGGAGCGTGATATTCCTGTTTATTGCATAATTTTGTTGTTCAAAATTCATACATCCATGTATATATACAAGCACACGCATATACATACACACGTACACACATAAACATTTGAATATATATATATATATATATATATATATATATATATATATATATATATATATATATATATATATATATATATATATATATATATATATATATATGCATATGCATATATATACATATATGTGTGTGTTTATGTGCACGTACAATATACCTCTTTATATCCATCTATCTATGTATCTCCCCGCATATGCATATTGCCGAGTATACAAACATACCCACCAAGAGAAAAATATCCACACAGCAAAAAAAAAAAAAAAAAAAAAAAAAAAAAAAAAGTGGAACAAACACATGTGCAAAATCGGAGCAAAAACGCAATACAATAACAGCGGCGCCACGGCAGCCTCCCTCCCCCTCCCCGCTGCAATGGCCGGAGCCAACTGTCAGTAACGTGCCAAATGTCACACACTTTATATATTCCACGACCTTAATTACCGGGAAAAGGGTCGTCATCGAGGTCGCGCGGCCATAAAGATGCAAGAGAGGCTAAATGTCCGTGCTATGATAATAGGATTGTCGACCAAACGTTTGGGATTTGTCGAGTTGCATTTTCTATTCATACGTGATACATCGTAAACAAATACGAGGGCATGTAGATGAACAGATATTTAGATACATTTATGTGGAAGAATACATATGCAGATACATAGATAAAGTTATATGCATAGATAAATACACAAACAAATACGCACACACATAAAATATATGTACATATATAGATAGGTAGATAGATAGATAGATAGATAGACAGAGACAGACAGACAGATAGATAGACAGACAGACAGATAGACAGACAGACAGATAGATAGATAGATAGGCGTGTGCGTGTGTGTGTACATGTGTATATATACGAATGTATGTATATATGTAAATATACATAAATGCATGTATGCATGTATGCTTAAACATACATTTGAATTCCCTGCCAACGAGTAAGACTAATCTCATTTAGTGCTCGAGTAATCCGTCCTCCAGTGAATGATGTTTCTCGTATTGATAATCCTTCGTCTTGACTGGAATATCTGAGGGTTATTTCTGCGCGCTCAGAAACAAAGAGAAAAAGTAATGATGATATGCACACATATCCAAAAGCGTAAGAAAGATAATGATAATAATGGTGATTAAAGAAACTGGTTTGCTTTGCTAGTTGCTTTTTCTATCTCCATCTCCATCTGTCTCTGTCTGTTCTGTCTGCCTCTGTCTCTCTGTCTGCCTCTGTCTGCTCTGTCTGCCTCTGTCTATCTGTCTGTCTGTCTGTCTGTCTCTGTCTGTCTCTGTCTGTCTCTGTCTCTGTCCCTCTCTCTTTCTCTTTAGGGAAAAAGATTTTGTTTTTGATATACACTTTTCTGTCAGTATGTTTTTGTTTTATTTTTTTCTGCTGCATGTCCTTCTCCCTCTTCCCTCTAACTCTTTCCCCATCCTCCCTCCCTCCCTCTCTCCCACCATCCTTCTCCCACCCCTCCCTCTCTATCTCCTGCCATCCTTCTCCGTCCCTTCCTCCCTCTCTCCTGCGATCCTTCTGTCATCCCTCTCCCTCCCTCCCTCTCTCCTATCATCCTTCAACCCTTCCCACTATTCTGCCGATATGTCTGTTTCCCCGTTTTCTGCTCGAATTTTTCACCCTGTCTGTATTTGTACCTATCTTTAGCCTTTCCCCTTTTGTTTTGAACGTTCATTTTTTGTTATCTTTTACATTCTCTATTTTCCTATATGAGTATATTGTAATATCAATCATTAATTCCGAAGTCTAGTAACACGTAACTCTACGGACTCAGCAACCCGCATTTCATTTATTGAACTTTTATATATTCCT
>NW_020869486.1:159460-161960 GCF_003789085.1 Penaeus vannamei
AAAAGAAAAAATATACCTATATGGTCCTAGTATTTGGGTTTAATTAATATTGGTGCTGTTATTATGATTATTATTATTGTTGTTATTATCATCGTTATCCTTAGTTTTATCATTATTATTATATTTGTTATTAGCATTGTTATTGTCATTACTATTATCATTGTTATTGTTCTTGCTGTTACCATTGTTATTATTACTGTTACTATTACTGTATTATTAATAGTCGTAGCAATAGTAGTAGCAGGAGCCTCACTATCATTATTATCTATTGTTTCGCTTCTATTGTCATCAATTCTGTGATATTTTCATTATTATTTTTATCCTTGTTATCGTTATCATTCCTATCATCAGCATCCCAACTATTTTTGTTGTTATTTGTAACATTTTCATTAATAAAACTGTAGCTGATACTGACTTTGAAATTTATATACCTTTTTTCATGAAATTGCCTCTCAAACTTCAATACATAATGAGTTTCATATTTATTACAGAAGTGTCGCCTATTACGCAAAAAATACAACAGCCCCAAGATGGCACAAAAATGCAGAAGTATAGCGAATCTCTCACCGTAAAATACCTCAAGATGGCAGCCTCATTTTCTGATACATTCTCTATTAAAGGAGAGTGTTTACCTTTCTCCACCCCCCCCCCCCCGACCCATCTTGTTCTGCCCCATGACCAACCCCTCCCCCCACCCCGACTCCTACACATTCCTCATCCTCGTGTAGAAAATGATTATGTCAGCTGATTGCGTTGCTGTTGGATTGTTATTGTTATTTGTATATTTCTATCTACGTATATGTCTCTGAATATATGTACTTGTTATCTATTTCCCCTTATTTCTTTGTCTGTCTGTCTTTCTGTTTCTCTCTCACACACTCTCTCTCACCATTTATGTGTCTATCTATTCTTCTATTTCCTCTTCCTCATCTTTCTGTTCTCTCCCTCTCCTCCTCTCTCTCTCTCTCTCTCTCTCTCTCTCTCTCTCTCTCTCTCTCTCTCTCTCTCTCTCTCTCTCTCTCTCTCTCTCTCTCTCTCTCTCTCTCTCTCTCTCTCTCCATCTCCTCCCTCTCCTCTCCTCTCCTCTATCTTTCCTTTCTTTAAGTTGCTCATTATATAAGGAAATTTCTCTGTCTTTTGTTAACCACTTCTAGGCCTATATTCCGTTCTTGGTCCTGAAAATTACAACACACTGTCGACCTTTTTGGAGGAAAACTGGACAATCTCCTTCTGGGCAATTTAGCTCTCCCTCTCTCCCTTGTTCCTAATCCTCCTCCAATTTTTTTTCCTAGTCCTTCTTCCCCTTGGCCTCTCTCTCCATTCCTACCCTCCCCGGCCCCGAGTTCTGAAATAAGTTCATTTACCGGCTAAAAGTTATAATGGTCACCATTAATTATAAAACAAAGTAGAACACCCTTCCGGCCAAGTACGCAAGGTAAGCTTAATGGACCTGAAATACAACGCAATCAACAGGTATATAACCTTAACGGGGGAGGATTTCCCATTTTCTGTAACCTCGTTTTGCGTTAAAGAAAACGGAGGTTATTCCAGATGAAGGACTCGAGCCTAACAGAGCGGCGAGGGAAGGGCCCGACCAACATGATTAGGTCTAAGACTAATTCAGCAAAATTGCTTTTTCGGAATGAGATGGTGAGGCGGGCTGGTCGTTGCTTATATGCCTCGCCTTTTAGGGTAATATACGGGCATATGCTTCCTTGGGCATTAAAAGAGGGCATACGGAGGTGTGTTTAGATTACACGCACAAATGGCCGGGATGCCTTGGAACGTCAGGTTCAAAATGATGAGTTATTGTTTTGGGAAATAGACCTTGTGTTATACGAGAGGCAGAGCTCAATGTAGCCTTTCATCTCATGGCTTGGAATCTATGTCCTAGTTGGGCCGTTTCTTGTTTAGTCATCAAACAATTCTCATTCTGTCATTCTGTCATTTCTCTTTCTCTCTTTCTCTCTCTCTTTCTCTCTTTCTCTCACTCTCTCTTCTCTCACTCTCTTCTTCTCTCACTCTCTCACTCTCTTTCTCTCACTCTCTCTTTCTCTCACATCTCTCCTTTTCTCTCAACTCACTCTCTCTTTCTCTCACTCTCTCTTTTCTCCTCTCACTTTCTCTCACTCTCTCTTCTCTCTCTTCTCTCTCTCTCCTCTTTCTCTCACTCTCTCTTTCTCTCAACTCTCTTTCTTCACTCTCTCTCTCTCTCTTTCTCTCTCTTTCCTCTCACTCTCTCTTTCTCTCACTCTCCTTTCTGCTCTCTCCTCTCACTCTCTCTCTCACTCTCTCTTCTCTCACTCTCTTTCTCTCACTCTCTCTTTCTCTCACTCTCTCTCTTTCACTCACTCTCTTTCTCTCACTCTCTCTTTCTCTCTTTCTCTCACTCTCTCTTTCTCTCACTCTCTCTTTCTACCTCCACTCTCCCCTCCTCTAAGTCCTCTCATTCTCTCTCTTTCTCTCACTCTCCCTCTCCCCCTCTTTTACTCCCTCTTTC
>NW_020869486.1:166960-171960 GCF_003789085.1 Penaeus vannamei
TGTTTGGTAATTGTTTATATATTTTTCTCCGCTTGTTGGTCATTTAAATTTGTGGTTATCGACTGTACCTTTTGAAAGAAGAAATCCTACGTTTTTTTCTTCTTTTTTTTTCTTCTTCTTCTTACTAGTAAAGAAAGGGCCCGAAAGATTTTATTTATCATATTCATTCTTTTTTTTTTCATTTTTTGGCAAAATTGGGATTATTGACTTTTTTTAAGAAGGAAACTTTTTTCTTCTTCTTCTTCTTTCTTTCTTTCTTTCTGTTTCTTCTTCGTCCTCTAAATAGTAAAGAAAAAAACCGATAGATTTTATTCATCATCATCCTCATCTTCGTTTTGGCAAATAGCAAAGGAGAATACGAAAGAAAAGAACTGATTTGTCAGCGAGAAGATGCTGAAATCGAACCAATATTTTGTGGTCGCGTGTGGTGGAGATATAACACTGCTGTCTCCAGCGTGATAAATTGTGCCAAAAGCAATACAACGACATTTATCATGATTTACTCAGTGAGGGTGTAAAATATTGTGTCATATTACGTCTCGGTGTTATGCATTATGCTTCGTTGTCATACACTGTGCATGCTGTGTTATGCTGCAAGATCCCGCGAAGGAGGGAAAGTTATTGCGTTTGATATTTTCAGAGTTTGTTTCGCTTTTCATACTTTTACTTTTCATGAAAAGAAATCTTTGGTTCCTATGCCTGATCTGCCTTTCCTTATATCTGTCATGAAAATTCGTTGTATCTTATTATTATCATCATTATCAGCATTATTATCATTATTATTATCATTATTATTATTATCATTAATATTATAATCACTATTATCCTTATCATCATCATTATTACTATAACTATTATTGTTAAGATTATTATTATTATTCTCTTCCTTGACCCCGCCCCCTATAACTATTACACTATCATCATTCTTTTTTTCTTCCTCTCTCTTCGTGTTTCTTGCTTCTTATCTTATCTCTCTCTCCCTCTTCCTGACTTTTCTCTTCCTCCCTCTAATTTCTCTCTTTTTTTAACTCTTACCCTAATTTCTGACTTTTCTCCCTTTCCTCCTCCTCTACTTTTACCCTCTCCTCTCTTCTATCTCAACACCCCTCTTCCCCCCTTCGCAATCTCGTGTCTGGTCTTCGTTCACTTCTTCCTTAATCCTGCCAATACACGTCTTTATCCTCCTTCCTGCTTAACCCTGTTCTTCCTCCTTCTCCCCCCCCCCCCCATTCTCATTGGTCCCTACCACCCCCTATCCCCTACTCCCTTTTTTGGGTCTTGTTTTTCTCCTCCCTTCTCTTTCTATCCCGTTCTTCCATTCTCTCTACTTCTTCTACGCCTCCGTTGATGCTATATCCCCACACCATCGCTCTATCACTTCTGTCTCTCCGTATCTCTGTCTCTTTGTCTGCTTCTCTTTCTCTCCCCCCCCCTCTCTCTCTCCTTTCCCCTCCTTCACTCTCTACACCCCGCACCTCCACACACCCTAACCCTCGCTCTCCCCCCACCGCCCCCCCCCCTCCTTCCTTCCCCCACCCGCCCCTCCTCTTTATCCCCCATCTCCCTCCCCCAAACTCACTCCGCCTGACCCTTCTTCTCATCTCAGGTAATTTTCCCGGACGTCCCGGCCAAGGTGGGGAGGATAAATCACCCTGGACATGTTATCATCCACTGGGTAAGGGGAGGCGTTCGTACCTGCCATGGAAACCGGATATAAAAATGCATCACGAGACCTTATCTGTTTGTCTCTCGGTTCTTTTGCAAACACTCGGCCATGCAACCGAACGCGCAAGGACACACACACGCACGCGCGGGAATAAACGTACATGCTTAAACGTACGTGCATACACAGGCATACATATGCTTATAAACGTGCATTTGGGAACTTGCTTGTTTGCGGACACACACATATACGCATATACACATACGTATACACATGTAGTATTCGAAACACACACACACACAAAACATATATGCCTTTAGATACATAAACACAAGCATACAGACCTTTACCTACAGTCACACAAACAAACATACCTTTACATACATATATAAACCCAAGCACACATAATTTTACATGGATACATGCAAGCATATATACCATTGCATACATACATACAAGAATAAATGCCTTTACATACTTACGCACAAGCATACATACGTTTACATAAATACACATAAGCATACCTACTTATATATATACACATATACACATAAGCAAACATATATATATACACACACACTCATAATACCTTTACATATATACACACAAGCATACATTTTTTATCCACACAAAAACAATCATACACACCTTTACATACACACAAGCATACATCTTTTTTATACACACACAAACAATCATACACACCTTTACATACACACAAGCATACATCTTTTTTATCCACACAAACAATCATACACACCTTTACATACACACACAGGCATACCTTTACCTTTACACACATCCACACTCACGCACACATTCACGCTGAAACACAAAAAACGCACACACGAATACCCTCAAAGACACGCGAAATCTCAGTCACACGCAAACTTCATCAACTTGACATCTAAAAATAGCCTCCGACCAGGAACGTAATTATAAATACGCCAGAAAGTGATTACACCCGCGATAATCTCCCCAAAGCCTTTTATCAAGGGAACTTAGACTTCATTACGTAAACAATGAAAAAGAATTCATATAACAATCGCATCACAGGCTATCAGTGGCCGTTAAGAAATTCGTAAAGAGAGTGTAGAACGCGGTTATGTCGTCGTTTAGCCTTGTTTATGCGCTGTCCTCATGCAAACGCAGGATGGTCGTCATCAGAGCTCTTTAGGAACGATTATTGTGAATTTGGCCATTACTAGCATCAAATTAATTGTTGTGCTATTAGTAATGGCAAGGGTAAGGATACAATAATGACAGAAATAACGATAGTTATTGTGATAAAAATCTCATTACTCACGATACAATAAGACAGAAATATCGATAGTTATTGTGATAAAAATCTCATTACTTTTTGCATGTTATGTGATTTGTTATGTATCCATTAGCGTAGTTCTCTATCGTAGTGACATTACTCTTACGACTTTTCGTTTTTTAATGAGTATTCAAAATAACTTTTTTGGTGAAAATCTCATTTTCATAACTGGGGAGAAAATCTATGTTTCGTAGGTAATTTTTGTATCCGATTTATAATTTTCATATCCTCATCATCATTATTACCCTTTTCACCATTACCGTAATAGTTGTCATTGCCAATGTCAATGATTATATTCACCATTATTATAGACAACATCACTGTCACATCACTACCGCCGTTGTTATTCTTAAAATCCTTATCATCATTCCCAAACATTTTAGCACTTTTGTCCAACCATCTCCACCCCAATTCTACACATCTCAAGACCCATCAATTGTATGCAATCTCACCACATACACTCGCCCCCCCTCACCCCACCCCACACCCTTCACCCCACCCCACACCCCTCGTCCTCACCCCACACCCCTCCTCACCCCACACCCCTCGTCCTCACCCACCCACACCCCTCGTCCTCACCCACACACCCCACCCACACCCAACCCCACACCCTCGTCCCCTGTCAAACAGCACTTCGATACCCTGCCTGCCAGTCCATTTCGAGATTAATGGGTTGAGATGTTGCACGTCAGAACCCAACATCTGATCTGTCTGCTCTTAAACATCTGTTGTTGAAGAGTATTGCAAAGCACTCTCCCCGGCCACCACACAGCGCAAGCGACTCTGACAAGCTACCCTTCATTTTCCGACAGAGCCAGAGAACCTTATCTTGTCATATCAAAGCGACTGGAAGAGAGGGGAGAGAGAGAGAGAGGGAGAGAGAGTGGGTGAGTGAGTGAGTGAGTGAGTGAGTGAGAGAGAGAGAGAGAGAGAGAGAGAGAGAGAGAGAGAGAGAGAGAGAGAGAGAGAGAGAGAGAGAGAGAGAGAGAGAGTGATATTGAGGAAGGAAAGGTGTGCGGTGTGGAGGGAGGGAAGAGTGAAGCGGAAGAGCTGGAAGAGAGAGAGAGAATTAGAGAGGGAGGGTGAAGGAGAGAGAGAGAGAGAGAGAGAGAGAGAGAGAGAGAGAGAGAGAGAGAGAGAGAGAGAGAGAGAGAGAGAGAGAGAGAGAGAGAGAGAAGTGGATATGGAGGAAGGAAAGGGGTACGGTGGAGGGTGAGAGAGTGAGAGCGAAACAGGAACTGAAAGAGAGAGGTGAGGGAAGGATAAAAAGCAAAGCAGAGTGAATGAGAATAAGAGATGGAGAAGGAGAGAGAGGGGGACAGAGAGAGACAGAGAGAGGGACAGAGAAGAGAGAGAGAGAGGAGACAGACAGACAGACAGCAGACAGACACACACACACACACACACACACACACACACACACACACACAGAGAGGCGAGAGGGAGAGAAAAAAAATAAGAGAGAGAGAGAGAGAAGAAACAAAAATAGACAAGAGATATTGAATACCCAGAGAGAAATGAAGAAGAACGAAAGAAAAGAGAAGAAAGAAAGAGAGGAGCAGAGCGAATGAGAAGGTAAAAGCGAAGAGGCACTTGACTGTTACCAGGATGAACGCTATGCCAATAGGATATCAAAAGATTGACGTTTTCTTTCGTTTGGAAATCTTTCAGGGGTGACGAATGAATTTCCAGCTCGGCCGATAAAAAAGAATCAAAGAATATACTTTTCACCTTTAGGAAGACGGGGGAAAATGTGATGGAATACGAATATGATAAACGGTGGGATAGAGAAAATTAGAATCGCGGAATGGGAGAAATTAGAAAGAACAGCAGAGGAAATTGTTTAAATCTAATTTTGTTGTAGCGTCTAATTTTCATTCAATCTTATACTTATATTCAAATTATTGTTATCCTTAGTCTTTAAAATGAAAATAGAAAAAGAAAGGACTTGGAGATATATTCACAACGGTTTATCTGGACATCAAGACAAAGTAGTAGATAGTGATGCAGTAGAGA
>NW_020869486.1:176960-179460 GCF_003789085.1 Penaeus vannamei
ATCTAAATTAATAATATTGAATATCTATTTCCCTTTTCCTTCTCTTATAAGGAGACTTGTCTGACTGCAAGCATCGTACATTCAGCATGTCAATCATCCATCACTTTTTTTTCTTCTTCTATTTTTTTTATTATTTTTTTTTCTTTTTAGTTTATTTTTGTTTAAATGCAGCTCGTACGGATAACTAAACTATAGAGAAGAGACTCATAGTTGTACTCGAATATACAACTAACGTAATACAATCAATATTTTGCTTGTGTGGAAGGAGAACGAGAGTGCAATAGCACGTTTTGCTTTGTGTATGTGAGTGTGTGTGTAGATTTTATATACGCTTTTCAGTATGTTGCTGCGTATGTGTGTTCCTACATTTGCACGTCTCTGTATATGCATTTGTGTTCCATATAAGTAAAATACCTTTCATCACAATTACATAGAAAAAATAATGTATTTACCATTCTGAAAGGAAGATATTAGTATATACTGTTTTATTCGCCGAAATAGCATGAACGTGTATGGTTAATTAAACACCTGGTCTGTGAGGATTAAATGCTGCTTATGGCACTCGTTTGGGTTAATACCGGAGTAGATCTAGATATTTTTTAAACCAATTGAGTTTTTTTTACTTGACAACGTGGTAATGATGACGTGGTGGTAATGACAACGTGGTAATAATGACAACGTGGTAATGATGACAACGTGGTAATGAGACAACTTGGTAATGATGATGACGTGGTGGTAATGACAACGTGGTAATAATGACAACGTGGTAATGGTGACGTGGTGGTAATGACAATGTGGTAACAATGACAACATGGTAATGACAACGCGGTAATAATGACAACGTGGTAATGGTGACAACGTGGCGATAATGACAGCGTGGTGATAATGACAGCGTGGTGACAGTATAAACAGTGCATCCAAATAGCTCGCTTCCCAATGCACAAAGCCCTAGATGATGTTTATAAGCGTTACCCTCGTTGCTATTATGCTGCTGCTGTTTTGCAAACTTATACCATCCCAACACTTCTTACAAGAGATAAATCTTGCGAAATAAAATATGTGAAATAAACCTACATTTCAAAACTATACAAAACCATATTCGATCTAAAAGAAAAAACCGTAAAATAAAACTATGAAACCGTATTTTGCTGCTCCGGCCTGACTCCCTCCCCCCCCCCCCCCCTCGCGATATACATATAGCTCGTGTTGATCGCAACTGCAGGCCCGACAATAATCATTTTGACAGTTTCAGTTTCACGTTGCAATTTTCAGGCATTCCCGCTGCATTCGAACCATTTTAGGTTTATGAACACTGGGCATATAAACAGAGGAATGCCCCGTATGCAGAAAAGGAGAAAGGAAGGGTCTGAGAGGAGAGGGAATATGGAGATAGTTAAATGTAAAGATAGACAGTGGAAGAGAGAGAGAGGGAGGGGAGAGGGAGGAGGGAGGGAGGGGGAGGGAGGAGGGAAGGAGAGGAAGGGAGGGAGAGTGGGGAGGGAGGGAAAGAGAGAGAGAGAGAAAGATTGGTAGATAGGCAGAGCAACAGAGATAGATAAAGAGAGGAAAGAGGAAGTGCGTGGAACGGTTGATAATTTACTTCTTTAAGTTTTTTTTTTCCTTTTCTTTCCTTTCCTTTCCTTTCTTTCTTTTTCTCTTTCTTTCTCATTTTCTTTCTTTCTTTTTTTACTATTTTCATCCCTTTTTTCTTGATTTTTTTATTTTTTATTTATTATTTTTTTTTTTTTTTTTTACTTTTTGGTCATCTTTTTTGAGTTTACAGTCGACAACGCTCCGCAATTCACCCCTTAAACTTTCTTAATCTTTCTCCCCTTATTCCTCAGTTTCATGTATATTAGAAAACGGATTAAGGCAGGATAAATGGTTTCCCAAAGCAATACTTGTAACTGACGCGTTTTCTTTCTTTCTTTATTTATTTATTTATCATTTATTATATATTTATATTTTTTCAGAACTACCTCATTTTATTTTGGTGAAGACGCAACAGCAATACGTGACAATTATATGCCATAATTATCATTTAGTTGTTTATTATCAGTTCCACCTTTTTTTACATTTGGAAAAATCGCGCAGATTCATTTTCTAAAAAGAGAAAAAAATGCAACTCATATCCGGAATCTGAAACACTTCGATTCACTCTTTTATCATTCTTATCAATTTATTTAATACTTGTGTTTACGTATACGGGAATTTAAAAGAAAATAATAATGATATGATAATGATAATGATAATGATAATGATAATGATAATAATGATAATGATAATGATAATGATAATGATAATGATATAATGATAATGATAATGATAAGATGATGATGATGATGATGATGATGATGATGATGATGATGATGATGATGATGATGATGATGATGATGATGATGATGATGATGATGATGATGATAATAATGATAATGATAATGATAATGATAATAATAATAATTTTTGATACATTTGTTGCGTTAAAACCTCACTTTTTACT
>NW_020869486.1:184460-189460 GCF_003789085.1 Penaeus vannamei
TATGTTTTTTTCCCTGTCTTTATTCCTTTAAAGCGTGCATCCCATATTTTTTTTTTTTTTTTTTGCATTCTTTCTTCGTTTTTGTTTCTTCTTCTTCTCTTTCTTTTTCTTTATTCTATAGCTATGAGCTTTCATGTTTGTTTTATCTGTGCTCATAATCTCCGTTTACATCGAAATATGATATATAATTCCAAGAATCACAACCTCGTTTATATCGAAATATGATATTATTAATGTGCCCATATCGAGATATATAATTCCAAGAATCACAACCAAATTCGATGACAAAAACATGGCCACACGTGACATCAAAAAACACAAAAAGCAAATTATAAAAAGAGCAATAAAAATATCAATAAAACTAAAATTTCCAAAAAGTCAGAGACAAGAAATTATAATCGTATTTCTCTCGTTCGTGATGTGATGAGCGAACGCCAGAAATACTGAACGATAATTAAAGGGACTTTAGTAGGATCAAAGGTTGGAAATTATTTAGAATTGGCTTAATAGATTGAGTGATGAAAATAGTGAACACACATACATGCATATAAATATACGCATAGACATACTCACGTACATATATATACAGTCTCTCTCACTGTCTATCTGCCTGTCTATATTTACTTATCCTATCAATCTCTGTCTCTCTCTATCTATTTTCGTTTGTCTCTTTGCCTCTTCTCTCTCTCTCTCTCTCTCTCTCTCTCTCTCTCTCTCTCTCTCTCTCTCTCTGCTCTCTCTCGTATATAATATATATATATCTATTAATCTATATATATCTATATATATATCTATCCATCTCTCTCTCTCTCTCCCTCTCTTCCCCCTCTCTCTTTCTATCCCTCTCTCTTTCTATCCCTCTCTCTTTCTATCCCTCTCTCTTTCTATCCCTCTCTCCTTCTATCCCTCCCTCTCTCTCTCTCTCCCTCCTCTCTTTCCCTCTCCCTCTCACCTACTTACTCTCTCACTCACCCATTTACCCCCCCACCAACCCCCCACCCCTAGACACATGTCTCAGTGCCCAAAATCTCAATTCCGGGACCAGACCACATCAGACTCTTCGTGTAAGCATCGTGTTCTGTGCTATGACGAGATGCCCTTCCGTGCTAATTCATCTTAATGTTTTGAACTACATCTCGAGAGGCGTTTCCCTTCCTTCCTTCCTTCCTCCCCCCCCCCACCTCCTCCCTTACCCTCCTCCCCTTGCTTCTACCTTATGACCCTTCTACCCTTAACCCCCTCCCCCTGCTTCTACCCTATGACCCTCTACCCTTAAGCCCCTCCCCCCCCCCCATCTTAAACCCAGGGGAGAGTACCCGAGACTCAGGGACGGGAAAGTTTGCCCAACGGAGAGTCCTGGCACGTGAAGTCTCCTCTGCTAATGGAACAGGTCGCTCGGGGAATACATTAGCATAAATTTCTCATCTGTCTGTCACGATTCGCGGCGCCGAGGGAAGCCGAGATCATCCCTTGTAGACACTGTAAAGCCCGATTTCTAGTACGTATTAGTCCCGTAAAAAGAGTTTTCCTACACGAAATAAATGCATCCATGAGTCGAGCTGTCAACTCGAGATTAAGGTCGCGTCCCGCAAACGCGTCTAAAATAATATATACATATACATAACAATGTAATAAACTTAAATGGTTGACAAAACAGCATTATGAGTCCTAACACTCTCTGGAGCTCAATTTATCCCCCTCTCTTAACCAAACCACCACAAACGCTCCCCAAAAAACAATAAATAATAATAATGATAATAATAATAATAATAAAAATAAACAAACATTAAAAATAATAATATAAATAATTAAATACGTCATAAAACAATAAAAAATACGAGTCCCAACCATATCTCTAGAGCGCCCTCCATCACCCTCGCCACCCTCGCTAAAAACAAGTAATAATGATAAAAAAAACACTATGTCAAGGGATATACTGTATAATAGTGCAGATTAAGCTCCTCCGTCTGGGATCTGGCTTTGACGACGTCCAACTTTAACGATAAGAAATGGTAATCTGTCTCCGGATAAGGCGGTGAGAGTCGACTTCGTTAACGTCTGTGGAAGCGCAAGGTGGCTTTGCTGTGGCCGTGTTGATCTGATCTTAACGCGAATTATCTCTCCCTCTCTCTCTCTCTTTCCCTTTTTTCCCTCTTTCAGTCTTTCTCCACTCTCACTCTCTTTCTCTTCTCTTTCTCCTCTCTCTCTCTCTCTCTCTCTCTCTCTCCCTCTCTCTCTCCCTCTCTCCCTTCTTTCCTCTCTCCTCTCTTCCCTCGCTTTTCCACTCTCTCTCTCACACTTTCCCTCTTTCACTCTTACTCTTACTCTTACTCTTACTCTCTCTCTCTCTCTCTCTCTCTCTCTCTCTCTCTCTCTCTCTCTCTCTCTCTCTCTCTCTCTCTCTCTCTCTCTCTCTCTCTCTCTCTCCTCTCTCCCTCTCCTCTTTCAACGAATCCTGATAGAATTCCCCAAAGAAAATCGGAAAATGGAATTACAGAAGAAAATAACTCCTGCCGGCCACACAGACGAAATTCAATTGGAAACAAAGCAAAGAAACAAACAGGAGGTTAATGAGAGACTGGCAACACAGTAAACATCGATGTCAGTTACGTCCAAGTCAATATGGCCCTTATGCCAGATATACGGTAAAGCTAAAATGGCGGACGCTTGGTATTTCAGAGCAAATTAGCTGTAATAAGCATTTTTGTTGACATGTTTTTTTTGTTTTTTTTTAATGGATGAATTAAAAATATGCAATATGCAATGCTACCAACAGCAAAAATATACACATTTCAGGACTGGGAAGGCTGTTAGATTAAAAAATAATAAATAAACAAAATGCTATGACTATAAAATGAAAATGAAAATGAAAATGAAAATGAAATGAAAAAAAATGAAAATAATGAAAAATAATGAAAAATGAAAATGAATGAAAAATAAAATAAAAACAAAAACATCTTTTCAAAATATAGATAAAGGAAAGTTAAACTAAACCCCCTATAATCATGTTAAATTACCCAGTGATTCTATTTTCCACGGTCCATCAACCATTCATTAATTATGAACAACATTAATTTGCATTCTGATGTGCTTTCAGTATAAAAGATCCATTTGCTGTGAAATGAACATAAAAAAGTTTATCCCTCCAGGTACCTATTTATCTATCTAGATTCTTTTTCTCTCTTACTCATTTATAGATAGATAAATTATAGATAGATAGATAGATACTGATTTTATAGTGTAATCCTATGTACCTATGAATGGAATAAATACATAGACTGATGATTCTAGAGAAAGATAAATTGATAAAAATCCAGATACAGAGACTATTAGACAGCCCAGATATGAAGAAAAAAAATGTACAACAACGCCTATTAAAACCCCGTAAACCTTGAACAACAACCCCAATGTACACAGAAAATCATTCTAAGGGAACTTTATCAGAAAACTTGTAAGACGTGTTAGCTGGGCGTTAATTGGTTCGCTCCTGAGTGGTCAACCAATTAGCGAGAGGTTTACATCGCTTGGTATTTGGGGTCACTCTGGGGGCCTCTCCTTCCTCGTTCTCTCGCTCGGGTTCTCTGCCTCTCTCCTTCCTATTTTCCTTGTGTTTTTTTTTTTTCCATTTTGTTGTGTGAAGAGAGAGAGAGAAGAGTAAGTGAGTGAGTGAGTGAGTGAGTGTGTGTGTGTGTGTGTGTGTGTGTGTGTGTGTGTGTGTGTGTGTGTGTGTGTGTGTGTGTGTGTGTGTGTGTGTGTGTGTGTGTGTGTGGTGTGTGTGTGTGCCTGTGTGGAAACACTGAAGTATACAGGAGGGTCGGGTTAAAATAAGGAATGGCCCAGTTTACAACGTGGGATTTGTATTACCATTATCCAGTTTGTATTACATTACTCTTGCTTTAGGTATGCGTGTACTCACTTGTGTGGATATATTTATGATTTCTTTATCATTATATCATATGTTAATAACGGCAATCGTGTTTTTGCCATCTAGGGTAGTGGTTCTTCATTCACATCAAATTCATTGTTCATGAAAACGTAATTGGTGAGATGAATAAACATTTTCTTCTCCTTTATTTATCTATTGATATTGTTTATCAGCTTATTAAAATTATGCTAGATATGTACGAAATTAGCATCACTTTGGAATAGTCTTTTCATGTAGAAAAGTGCGTAATATTAGGTTTTCCTTGGCTTTTTCTATTTTTTTATTATTACTATAATTTTAATAAAGCATGTCAAAATTACAAAATGCCAAAGGCAGAAAATCCAACATGTCATCTATCAAAATCAAACTTTATATTTGTCTTAAACAATAGTGATCCTTCGCAAAATAAAATCAAGCTGCTTACGGTGATGCCTATTTTGCATAGATCCTTTTCCATATAAACCTGCATTGCCTCTCTGCCTTGAACCTGCAAAAAAAATAATAATGCTTGAACATGATTGAACATGAGTCCTTTCACCAAGACAATCGCCAATTCCTGATCGGAAATTTATCGAAAATTCAACATCCGTATTGTGGGACTATCACAACAAACAACCACCAAATTGCAACAATTTTCCAAACATTCGAAACCACAAGATGAACCAACAAACAAGAGAGAACTCGAATACTCACATGTTCTCAGTAATATCAATACCACTTCCCAAAAGACGTGTGATGTTGCTTTCATTCTAATTGCAAGACAACGGTCATTAAAAAATTGCCATTTACTTCCGTTGTCAAAAGCCATTGTCTTTGCTTAGTGATGACTGTATAATGTTACATAACTTTAACTCGTCATAGATGGATAAATATTATGTAACAGAGAGAGAGAGAGAGAGAGAGAGAGAGAGAGAGAGAGAGAGAGAGAGAGAGAGAGAGAGAGAGAGAGAGAGAGAGAGAGAGAGAGAGAGAGAGAGAGAGAGAGAGAGAGAGAGAGAGAGAGAGAGAGAGAGAAGAGAGAGAGAGAGAGAGAGAGAGAGAGAGAAGAGAGAGAGAGAGAGAGAGAGAGAGAGAG
>NW_020869486.1:201960-204460 GCF_003789085.1 Penaeus vannamei
CTTGAAAAAATACGAATAATTTATCGATAAAATGGCTCCACAGAAGAAGGAAAAAATAATCAGAGGGAAAGGAGGAAAGGAGTGAGAAGGGAGGAGAGAGAGAGAGAGAGAAGAGAGAGAGAGAGAGAGAGAGAGAGAGAGAGAGAGAGAGAGAGAGAGAGAGAGAGAGAGAGAGAGAGAGAGAGAGAGAGGAGAGAGGGAGGGAGGGAGGGAGGGAGGAGGGAGGGAGGGAGGGAGAGAGAGAGAGAGAGAGAGAGAGAATAGGAAGAGAGAGTGAGGGATAATGAGATAATGAGAGAGAGGAGAGAAAGAAAAAAAGAGAGAAAACTAATAAAAGAGAATATCAAAGCGAACAAGAAGATATACCAATAAAAGAGATCGGGCAAGACGAATGCCAGAAACAAATGAGTATGTCAGTGCGAAAGCGAAAACTAAAGAGGGGCAAGAGCAATCCAGACCAGAAAATACAGAATAAAGAGAGGAGGGAATAAACTCCAAATCTCAGAGGGGAAGGGAGCCTCGTGTCCCTTCCAGGCTCCCTTCCCTTCATCCCATAACACATGACAGAAGCCAATACTGCCGAGGTTGCGTTGGCCCCGTTCTCTCTGTTAGAAGAAAACGGTTAAGGCTCGCGGGGAGACTGAAGGAAAAAGAAATTCCTTGTTGCTTTTTTTTCTCATTGTGAGAATCATATCTCAAAGTAGCCGTTTGCAATATACGTCTATCTATCTGTTTATTTATCTATCTATGCATCTATTGATCTATCAATCGATCGATCGATCTATCAATCTATCGATCGATCTACCTACCGATCTATCTATCTATCGACCTACCTATCTATTTATCTATCTACCTATCTATCTGTCCGTCTGTCTGTCTAACTTTCTATCTATCTATCTAATATACATGCATGTATATGTATATGTATTTTCTGTGTATATGCAGTATATACTTATGTATATGTATATGTATATGCATATGCACATACATATATATATATACATACACATATACATAAGCACACACACACACGCACACGCACACACACACGCACCACACGCATACGCACACGCACACGCACACGCACACGCTCACACACACACACACACACACACACACACACACACACACATATATATATAATATATATATATATATATATAATATATATATATATATGTACATTATATTATATGTGTATGTATGTATGTATGTATGTAATGTATGTTTATGTATGTATATATATATATATATATATATATATATATTATATATATATATATATGCATATTCATAAACATATACATATGCATAAGATATACATATACATATGTGTTATGTATGTGTTGTGGTGTGTGTGTGTGTGTATATATTCATATATATATATATATATATATATATATATATATATATATATATATATATATATATAACAAAAATATACATATACATAATATATAATACATATATATGAATACATACATCCGTCATACACGCATGTCTGCACCATGAGCCACAGCAAAAATCCTCCTAACCGGATATCAGGCCTAATTTCTGTCCGCTGTCCCTGTCTTTCGCGAATCGCCGTCCGTGAGGGTTGCCTCAATTATTCATCTTGGCTAATGATTCGGGAGCCCAGACGGAGGGTGGGGGGGGGGGGGTAGAGGTATGCAGACCCACCACCGCCTGTATTCCGGACCTTAAGGGCGATAATGCATGGGCTTTTCCTTTCGATGTAGACCTATTTGGTGCTTTGTAAGAAAATTGCAGTGTTATGAGAGATTAAGATGAAAAGTTAAAGCAAGTGTGTTTCTATATAGATAGATAGATATGTAGACATAAATACACACACACACACACTCATACACATATATGTGTGTGTGTGTGTGTGTGTGTGTGTGTGTGTGTGTGTGTGTGTGTGTGTGTGTGTGTGGTGTGTGTGTGTGTGTGTGTGTGTGTGTGTGTGTGTGTGTGTGTGTGTGTGTGTGTGTGTGTGTGTGTGTGTGTGTGTGTGTGTGTGTGTGTGTGTGTGGTGTGTGTGTGTGTGTGTGTGTCTGTGTGTGTGTACATATGTGTGTATGTGTGTGTGTGTACATATGTGTGTATGTGTGTGCGTGCCCTTCCTAAATCCATATACCCCCCTTACATCCTCCCCCCCCTCCTATCCCCCTCTTCTACCCCCCCCCCCCCTTTCTCCCTACGAACGACCTAAACGAGAAAATACTTCCGGTCTTGGCTTTCCTCAGGATTATTGCGTCATCGGAAACGCATTTCGCTATTGGAAGATCGGTGTGTGACGTCATCGAAGGCCCGAGGATGATGACGTCACAGGTAGGGATCAGTAAGTATTAGTTAGAAATGATGATTGAATTCTTTGAGGGAGATGGGATAGGATGAATTGCTTCTCTTCTATCCCTCCCTGTTATATATTTTTTTTTATCTGTCCATGTATCTGGCTATGTCGTTGTCTTTGTGGCTGTTGTGTACTTATCAGTTTACC
>NW_020869486.1:209460-214460 GCF_003789085.1 Penaeus vannamei
TTTCATATGCTCCTCCCCCCCCCCCTCCTCCTTTTTTTCTTCCTGACCGGTCAAAGAACTAAAAAAATAGCTAATCCGAATCCTATTAGATATCTCGCCGCCACTCCCCCCCCCTAATCCCAACTTCTGGTAATTCCCTGTCTTCTTATGGCTCCCCCCCCCCTTTCATGCCTCTCTCTCTTTCTCCTTCATGCCTCTCTCTTTCCCTTCCTCTCTCTCCTTTCCTCTCTCACTCCTTATCCCTCTTCCCCTTTCTCTCCCTCTCCTTTTCCTCTCCTCTCCCTTTCCTCCCCTCTCCCTTTCCCCTCTCACTCCTTATCCCCTCTTCCCCAAGGCATCTTCGTCGAAAACCTTCCTTATATTCCCCCCCCCCTTTTCCCTCAACTCCAAGGAATCGCAGCCCTTCGTTCTCCCTTAAGAACCCGTCCCTCCCCCTTTTCCCCTTTCCCCAAAGGACGCAGGAGGCTTTCCTACCCCCAATCCTCTTTCCCTCCCTTGCCCTCCCCTCGCCTCTGTTTCGGCCATTTCCTGTTGCCTTTCGGTTTCTCTTCCCTCCTCCATTTTTTGTGTTTCCTCTTCCTCTTCCGCTCAGCTTTTGGTGTTTTTTTTCTCTCTCCTCCCTTCCTCTTTCCCTCTGATGTCCTCCTCTTCTTCCTTTATCTTTTCTTCCCTCTTCTCTCCTTCCTTTCCTCTTCTCTCTCTTCTCTCCCTCCTTTCCTTTTTTTTCCTTTCTCTCCTCTTTCCTCTCTTCCCTCTTCTCTCCCTTCCTTCTTCACTCCCATCTACGCTAACCTTTTTTGCATTTTCCTTCCTTCTCCTATATCTCTTTACCTCCCTACTTCCCCTCTTCCTTTCCTTTTTTCTCCCCTCTCCATCCACCTCCTCCCATTCTCCCTCCCTCCTTTTCCTCCTCTCTTCTTTCTCCTGCCTTTTACCTTCTATTCCCTACTCCCTTCCTCCTTCCCTCCTTCCCTGTTTATTTATCTACCCATTTAGTAATTTCCTTTTTTTCCTTCCCCTTTTTCTTCCTCCTTCTTCAACATCCTACCCTCTATTCTCTTCCTCATTCTCTCGTCCTTCATTCCTCCCTACTTCTTCATCCTTGAAAACCACTAATATGTCCTCCTCCTTCTTCATTACCCTCTCCCCCTCATCCTATCCTCTTGCTCCTCCTCGCTTCCCTCACTCGCTCTTTCCTTCCTCCCGTTCTTCCTCTTTCCCTCCCCTCCCTTCTCTCCTTCTCCCATCCTCCCTCTCTCTTTGTGCTTCTTTCTTCTTCCATCTACCAATTCCTTCTCATTCCCTTCCCCTCTGTAGTTCTCCTCTCTTTCCCTTTCCTCACTCCTTCCTTCCTTCCCTTCGTTATCGCTCCCTCCTTCCCCATCCCTCCTTCCTTCCCCATCCCTCCTCCTCCCTATCCTTCCTCTCCTTCCCATCCTTGCCTCCCTCTCTCCTTCCCTCCCTCCTTCCCTCACTCTATCCCTCTTTCCCTTTGTCATCCTCCATCCCTCACTCACTTCCAATCTTCCCTCCTTCCCAATACTTCCCTCCCTCCCTCCCTCCCTCCTCCCTCTTCCCCCTCCCCTCCCTCCCTCCCTCTTCCCTCCCTCTCTATCCCTCCTCCCTCCCTTCCTCTCCCTCCTTCCCAATACTTCCCTCCTCCTCCCTCTTTCCCCCTCTCTACCCTTCTTCCCTCCTCCATCCTCCTCCCTCCCCCTCCCTCCCTCCCTCCCTCCCTCCTCCCTCCCTCCCTCCCTCCCTCCTCCTCCCTCCCTCCTCAATACTTCCCTCCTCCCTCCTTCCCAATACTTCCCTCCCTCCCTCCCTCCCTTCCCTACTTCCCTCCCTCCCTCCTTCCCAATACTTCCCTCCCTCCTCCTCCTTCACTTCCTCCTCCCTCCCCTCCCTCCTTCCCATACTTCCCTCCCTCCCTCCCTCCTTCCCTACTTCCCTCCCTCCCTCCCTCCTTCCCAATACTTCCTCCTCCCTGCCCTCCCTCCCTCCCTCCCTGCCCCCTTGCAACCCTCCTTAGCCCGGACGAGATAAGCCGGGGAATCCCCTACTCTCTGGGGCATCCTAATGGAATGTTGTTCGGTCTGGATGTCGGAGGGTGAAATTTTCCCTTTGCTGGGGAGGGGGGAGGGGAGAGGGGGCCCTGGACGAAATGATAGGGGGAGTCTGAGAATAGGTAGGAAGGAGAAGGGGAGGAGGATATGGAGATAAAGGAAGGAAGGAAGGAGAAGAGGAGGAGGATGGGGAGATAAAGATGGGAGGAAGGAGAAGAAGGGGAGGATATTGAGATAAAAATGGGAGGAAGAAGAAGAGGAGGATGCTATGGAGATAAAGAAAGAAGGAAGTGGGAGAAGAGGAGGAGGATATGGAGATAAAGGAAGGAAGGAAGGATAAGAGGAGGAGGATGTAGAGATAAAGAAGGAAGGAAGGAGAAGAGAAAGATGTGGAGATAAAGGAAGGAAGGAAGAAGGAGACAAGGAGGAGGATATATAGATTAAAAAGGAAGAAAAGGGGAGAAAGAGGAGGAAATGGAGATAAAGGAAGGAAGGAAGAATAAGATATGGAGGATATGGAGATAAAGAAGGAAGGAAGGAAAAGAGGAGAATATGGAGATAAAGAAGGAAGGAAGGAAAAGAGGAGAATATGGAGATAAAGAAGAAAGAGAGGAAGAGGAAGAGGATAAGAAGAAGAAGAAGAAATTAGATAAAGAGGGAGGAAGAGAAGGAAATGTAGATAAAGAAGGAAGGAGGAAATGTAGATAAAAAGGAAGGAGGAAATGAAGATAAAAAAGGAAGAAGAAGGAAATGTAGATAAAGAAGGAAAAGGAGGAAATGTAGATAAAGAAGGACGAAGAGGAGGAAGTGGGTAAAGAAAGAAGAAGATGAAGAAGAAGAGAAAAAGTAGATAAAGAAAGGGAGGAGGACGAGAAGAAAAAATATATAAAAAGGAGGAATGTGAAGAAGAAAAGTAGATAAAGAATGAAGGATGAGGAAGGAAAACGAAAGGGGAAGAAAGAGGCGGAAATGGAGGAAGGTGAAGTAAAATTTAAGAAGAGGAAGAGGTGGAAGAAAGATAGATAATGAGGGAGGAAAGGGGAGATAAAGTAGAGGAAATCGGAGGAAAAATAATAGAGAAAATAAGAGGGAGGAAAATAGATAAGGGAAGACGAAAGCAGAAATAAGAGAGAGGAATAGAGAAAAAATAGAGGAAAAGAGGAAGAGGAGGAAATCCAAACAAAAGAAGATAGTTATGAAAAGGAAGAAGAGGAAGGAGGAGGAGAAATAAAGACGGAGAGAGAGAAAGAAAAATAAAGAGGAGGATTGATAGGAGAAGAGAGAGGAGGAAGAAGTGATAGAGGGTGTGTGTGTGTGTGTGTGTGTGTGTGTGTGTGTGTGTGTGTGTGTGTGTGTGTGTGTGTGTGTGTGTGTGTGTGTGTGGTGTGAGTATGTGTACATGTGTATGTGTATATGTGTATATGTGTATATGTGTAAATGTGTAATGTATATGTGTAAATGTGTATGTGTAAATGTGTAAATGTGTAAATGTGTAGCTGTGTATGTGTATGTGTATGTGTAAATGTGTAAATGTGTATGTGTGTGTATATGTGTATGTGTATGTGTGTATGTGTGTACGTGTATGTGTACGTGTACGTGTACGTGTACGTGTACGTGTACGTGTACGTGTACGTGTACGTGTACGTGTACGTGTACGTGTACGTGTACGTGTACGTGTACGTGTACGTGTACGTGTATGTGTATGTGTATGTGTGTGTGTGTGTGTGTGTGTGCTTCTGTATGTATGCATGCAAGCAGGCAGGCAAGCAGGTGGTAAGTGGGTAGGTAAGTATGCATGCATACTTACCTACGTATGTAATACGATGTTTGCTGATCTAAAAAATAATAGTAATTAAAAAAAAAAAAAAAAAGTATTGGTTGCCAGCCCACATAAGCATATTTCCAAAAAAAAAAATCGAAAAAAAGTTGCATGCTTCCATTCGACCTTATCATAACATAGCATAAGGCCACCGTTATCATCACTGCGCTCGTTACCATTACCGCCTGATCGTTGTAACCAGAAGCACTATGCAATTATATGTTGCGACATTAAGCAATATCATCGCGGTATCTAGTGTAATTACATCTATATCTAATTACGTTAAAAAAAGGTCAAGAGAATATTCTTAAACAGTCATAATAATAACGTTATCTTGGGTTAGGTAACAGTGGAACTTAGGATAAAGGAATTTAACCCTTTTTTCTCCCTTGCTCTCTCCGCTCTATCGTATCCCTCTTTCTCCTTTCCCTCCTTCCTCTCCTTTTTTCATCCTTCTCACCAGTTTCCTCTTGTTTCCCATTCCTTCTCCGTCCTTCTCCTCCACCTACCCCCTCCCCCCAACACATCGCCACCTCTTCCCTCTTTCCTTTCTCCTCTTTCTCCCCTTTTCCTCTTTTTTCCTCTTTTTCCCTCTCTCCCTCTTTCTCCTCTCTCTCCTTCTCTCTCCTCTCTCCTCTACCTCAACCTCTCCCTCCCAACATCCAGCACCACTATCTTGAGGGATGGAAAGAGAGGGACAGAGAGAGAGAGAGAGAGAGAGAGAGAGAGAGAGAGAGAGAGAGAGAGAGAGAGAGAGAGAGAGAGAGAGAGAGAGAGAGAGAGAGAGAGAGAGAGAGAAAGAAAGAAAGAAAGAAGAAAGAAGAAGAAAGAGAAGAAAGAAAGAAAGGAAGGAAGGAAGAAAAAAGAGAAAGAAAGAAAGAAAGGAAGAAAAAAATAGTGAGAAAGGAATATGGTACTGATATATTCTGACAAACAAACACACACAGGAAGGTAAATAGAGAGAGAAAAGGTATGATGGAGAGGCCTTCAGGGAAAAGGAGACAAGAGGGAGGGGGAAGAGGGTAGGAGAGATCAAGGAAGGAAGACGAAGAAGAGAGGAGAAAGGGAGGGAGAGAGAGAGGGACGGAGAGGGAGAGGGAGGGAGGGAGGGAGGG
>NW_020869486.1:221960-231960 GCF_003789085.1 Penaeus vannamei
AATTGAATAATCAGAGAAGTAGCTCGGCGGTATCATGATAAAATAGATAAATAGATAAAACATAAATAATCAGAGAAGTAGCTCGGTGGTATCATGAAAAAAATAATAAAAATAAATAAATAAAAAATCACGGGGTTGTTGCTCGCCTTCCTTCTCTCTTTCCTCCTGCACTTTGCCCTTGCCATACCCCTACCTTGCCCCTGCTCTCCCCCCTTACCCTGCCCCCTTATCCCCTCACTCCTCCCTCTCCCCTCTTTCCCCTTACAACCTCCCCTGCTCCCTCATCCCCCTCACTCCTCCCTCTCCCCCCTTCCCCTTACAACCTCCCCTGCCCCCTCTCCTTCCCATTACCCCTCTCCTCTTCCCTTCCCCTCCTACTCCCTACCCCCTTATCCTCTCCCCCTTCCCCCTCCTAATCCCTTACCCCTACCCTCTCACCCCCCTTAGCTCTCCTACCGGGCCCTGATCTCGCCCTTAGCCCTCCCCGTTACCTTCCCCTCCATACCCTCTCTTTCCCATTTTCCTAATCCAAACGCGCTTTAACCCCTCTCCCATTAACCTGCCTCCTACCCTTTTCCTCTCCCCCTACAACCTCCCCACCCCTCCCTCCTCTAAACGCACTCCTACCTCCCCTTTTCCTTCCCTTCCTTTCCTCTCATCCTACCCGGCTAACCACCCCCCCCCTTTTTCCTCTCCTTCTATCCTACCATTAAGCATCCTAACCCCCACCCCTCCTACCCCTTCCCCTTGTTTCCCCCTCCCCTAACCCGCTCTCCTTGCCCCTTTCTTCCCCCCTACCCCTCCTACCCCTACCCCCTAAACCCCTAAACCCCCTCCCGCCGTCATACCCCTTTCCCTTTCTCCCCTCCTTACAGCTTCCCCTAAGCCCTCCCCTTCCCCCCGCGCTCCCTAACCCCTCCCCCCACTATAATCCCCCAGCATCCAGCTGCTCCACCGGACCCCGAGACGAGGAGATGAAAAGAGGAGGGGAAGAGGTTAATTAAATCCCCTTCGACGGACAAAAACACCGAGGATTAATTAAAAAAAAAAAAAAAAAAAAAAAACGAAAAAAGGGGGGAGAAAAAATCAATTAATTAAATTAAATAAAAGGGGGGAAGGGGGGGGGGAGAGTATCCTGCAGGCGAAGGGGTCCGAGGCGCTCAGGTATTTCATAAGGGAAGGTGGATGGAGGTTGCAACCCTGAGGAAGAAAGGGGGTGGGGGGAGAGAGAGAGAAAAGAGAGAAAGAAAAGAGAAAAGAAGAGAGAGAGAGAGAGAGAGAGAGGGAGGGAGGGAGGGAGGGAAGGGAGGGAGGGAGGGAGGGAGGGAGGGAGGGAGGGAGGGAGGGAGGAAGGAAGGAAGGAAGGAGAGAGAGAGAGAGAGAGAGAGAGAGAGAGAGAGAGAGAGAGAGAGAGAGAGAGGGAGAGAGAGAGAGAGAGAGAGAGAGAGAGAGAGAGAGAAGAGAGAGAAGAGAGAGAGAGAGAGAGAGGAGAGAGAGGGGGGGGGGGGAGAGGGGAGAGAGGAGAGAAGAGAGAAGAGAGGAGAGAGAGAGAGAGAGAGAGAGAGAGAGAGAGAGAGAGAGAGAGAGAGAGAGAGAAGAGGAGAGAGAAAGAGAGAAAGAGAGAAAGAGAGAGAGAGAGAGAAAGAGAGAAGAAGAGAGAGAAAGAGAGAGAGAGAGAGAGAGAGAGAGAGAGAGAGAGAGAGAGAGAGAGAGAGGAGAGAGAGGGGGGGGAGGGTAAGGAGGGAGGGGGGGCTAATTAATGAATTAATTTCCTCTTTCTTCCCTCTTTCTTTCTTTTATCCTATTTTCCCCTTGTTTTCTTTTATCCCAGTTCCCCTTTTGTCTCCTCTTTCCCCCTTCTTTTCCTTCTTTCTCCCTCCTTTTCCCACATCTTCCCTTTTTTCTTTTCTTTTTTTTTCTGATCTTCCCTTTTACCTTCCTTTTCCTTCCTCTTCCTTCCTTTTTCTTCCTGTTCCCTCTTTTCCCCTCTCTCCCTCTTTCTTTCTTTAACATCTTTTCCTCTACCTCTCCCTCCCCCTCTCTCTCTCTCTTTCCCATCTGTCTGTCTACATATCCATTTATCTATCTGTCTATCTATTTACCACTCACCACAATACCACGATATCAAAGATAATACCATTGTTATTAGTGAAACCTGAGAAACACCAATGATAAAAATAATGAAGACATTAATAATGAAAAGGAGAAAACGGGGAAAAGGCAAAACAAAAATAGAGAACGAAAAGGAAGTGGAATAGCCGAGAATAATCAGAGAAGATTAAATCATTTCAACTCGTACAATTAACAAAGAAAACGGAGAGGAAGTGTTCGCTAAATACTAAGATTTGGTTAGCGAAAGGGGGAAGAGACGTAATCAGTGATGAAAAGAGGGAGAGGGAGAGAGAGAAAAAAAGAGAAAGAAAGAGAGAGGGAGAGAAAGAAAGAAAGAAAGAGAGAGAGAGGAGGGTGGAAGGGGGAGATAGAGGGAGAGGGAGAGAGGGAGAGAAAGAAAGAAAGAAAGAGAGAGAGAGGAGGGTGTGGGGGTTGAAAAGACAGTAAGAAAAAAAGGAAAACAAAGAAAGAAAAGAAAAGAAGACCGGGAAGCCAAACATAATCAAATAAAATTAATTAGAAAGAGAAGAATCGTAATCAAAACGAAAGAAAAAGAAAAGAGAAATGACAGGAGATGAAATTAAATAAATGAAGAAAAAAATAAACTAAATAGGTTAACGAAAAGGGGAAGAACACGATGATGAAAAGAGAAGGAAAGAGATGCACAAACTGAAAGAAAAAAAGGAAAAAACGAAAAGAAAAGAGAGAAAAGGAAAATATGATGATTTATGTAATTAGATGAACAGAAGAGAGAGGGAGACATAAGTAGATTTCGTCATACATAGTTATTCATTTAGATAAATTGAATGATTGACAGATTGAATAATCAAGCGTGCCCGTAGAATGATAGACAGGGATGCAAGTACATATTCATGAATGGAAAAATGAGAGAAGAAGAAAGAGGTAAAAGGAGAGAGAGGGAAGGAGGGAAAGTGAGAAACAAGCAGAGAGAGGACAGACAAAGGGAGAGAGAGAAAAAGGGAGGGAAAGGGAGAGAGAGGGAAGGACAGACAGAGGAAGAGAGGGAAAGGGAGGGAGAGGGGGAGAGAAAAATAGAAAAAAAAAAAAATAAATCATTATGCTCCTTCCTTCTCATTCTTCAAGCTACCTAGATAGGCAGTCTGTATTATCATCTCTTCTCTCTCTCTCTCTCTTCTTCTATCTATCTATCTCTTTTCTCTCCCTCTTCCTATCTATCTATTCTTCTCTCTTTCTCTTTCTCTCTCCCTCTCTTTTCTCTCCCTCTCTTTCTCTCCCTCTCTTTCTCTCTCCCCTCTCCCTCTCCCTCTCTCTCTCTCTCTCTCTCTCTCCCTGAATCATTCCTTTAGGCTTTCCGTAAACCTCGGCTCTGAAGAACAAGCACTAGCTGTTGTGTATATTTGTTTACTCGCGCGAAAAGATACACAAAAAGCAAAAAAAAAAAAAAAGTTTCCCCTTAAATAACACGAGAAAGAAATTCTTGTACGGAGGTTTCACAAGGCTGTGTTTTGGGGTGTATTTATTCTTTTTTATATTCTTTTCTCTGTCTCTTTCTCTGTATCTTTCTCTGCCCCCTTTTCTCTCTTTCTCTGCCTCCTTTTCTCACTCTGTGCCTCTTTTTTCTCTCTCTGTGCCTCCTTGTCTCTCTCTGTGCCTCCTTTTCTCTCCCTGTGCCTCTTTCTCTCTTATTCTGCCTTTTTCTCTCTTTCACTGCCTTATCCTCTCTCTTTTTTCTCTCCTTTTCTCTCATTTCCTCTCCTGTCCTTTCCTTTTCTCTCCTTTTCTCTCCTTGTCTCTCCTTATCTCTTCTTGTCTCTCTTTGCCTCCCCTTTTCTCCCTTTTTTCTCTTTCTCTCTTTCTCTCTTTTTATCTCTATTTATCTCTTCTTATCTCTTTTCCTTTTTCATATCTCTTTATTTTTTATTCATTATTCTGTGTTTGGTGGTGGTGGGGGAGTGGACGTCCTGAGGTAAGAGGATAATGACAGGCAGATCTTGCATCATTTGTCTTCTTGAATATATATATATATATATATATATATATATATATATATATATATATATATATATATATATATATATATATATATATATATACATATATATGTGTGTGTGTGTGTGTGTGTGTGTGTGTGTGTGTGTGTGTGTGCGCATAGATATTTATGTGTATGTGTTTGTGATTGTATGGGTATTGTTACTGTTTTTGTTTGTTTCTTGTTTGCATCCTTAATATGCGTTTAATCAAAGGACGAGATATCACTGAATATCAGATAGTAAATAGAATTTTTAAAAAAATAAGAAGAAATAAAAAATATATATATAAAAAATAGGAAAATATTTATATATATTCCTGTGACAGCTCATCAATATCATTCCATCAGCACTTCACTTCATAACATTTCTAGAAATAATATGTTTCAGAATTACATCCAAAGGAAATAAAAGCTGAAAAAATTGCAAAAGCTGTGTAGCCATTGTCTCTGAAGATATCAAGAGACGAACAAAAAGTCTTTACATCTTTTCTTATTGAAATAACTGAGCGGAGGAAAAAACATCAGTATTAATTTAAATAAAACAATAGAAATAAGAATATATAAAATGAAACTGGCATACCCTGTTCTTTACTCCGCGTGTCTTTCCTTCTTTATTTCTACCTTCATTATTTTCTTTATGTCAGTCTCTTTTCTGTCTCCTATTCTCTTTTCTTCCATTCTGTCCTTTTTCTTTTCGTTTATTTCCTCCTCCTCTCTTTCTTTAAATTTTCAGTTCTTTATTTACCTATTTGGTTACCTATTTACTTTTGTTTCCTTTCTTTCTTTTTTTCTTTTTTCTCTTTCTTCTTTCTCCCAGTCTTTCTCTCCGTCTCTCTCCATTATTTCTTTCTTTCTTTCAATCTCTTATCTCACCTACATTTTTCTAATTCTTCATCTCTTATATTTACCTCTTCCTCTATTCACATACTTCTACCTCTTTTCTCTCTTTCTTAATCGCTTTTTCTTTTCCCACCTGCATTCTTAAATTCTTCATCTTTTATATTTACCTCTTCATCTATTCACATACTTCAACCTCTTTTCTCTCTTTCTTAATCGCTTTTTCTTGTTTCCCCTCTTTTATACGTATAAGGTTTATCGTCTGGATAAATTATGAGAAAAATTAAGAACTTTTCCATCTCTCTAAGACACAAAGACCCATTTCTTGGAGTTATTAAACGAAGATGAATTGGAAATCGCGGAGAAAGAGGGAGAAAGAGGGGGGGAGTAGAGAATGGAGGTGAGAGGGAGAAGAAGAGAAAGGAGAAGAGGGGGAGAAGTGGTGAATGGAGAAGAGAAGGAGAAGTGGATGGTGGTGGAGGAGAGAGAAGAAAGAGAAGAGAATGTGGATGGAAGGAGGAGAGAAAGGAGGAGAGGGGAGAGGTGGATGGGGAGGAGAGAGGGAGGGGAGAATAGAGAAGAATGAAAGAGAAGTGGAAGAGGAGAAAGAGGGGGAAAGGGGAAAAAAAGGAGACGGAGGGTGAGAGGTGGAGGGGAGAAGGAGAGAAGTGAGAAGATGAGGGACTGGAGAAAAGGAGAGAATGGAGAGGTGGAGGAGAGGGAGAGAAGTGAAAAGATGATAAGCAAAGAGGCGGAAGGAAGAGCAAAGAATAAGAGAAATAGGGAAGTGAGAAGACAATAAAGGAAAGTGGGAGAAGGATATACAACAAGAGGAGAAGAGAAAGCGAGAATGGACGAAAAAGCGAGAAGAGAAAGACGGGGAGATAGAATAAGGGAAAGACGAGAGAAGGCAAGGGGAGGAAGGGAGAAATGATAAAGGAGAGAAGGGGACGAACTTGAAGAGTAGAAGGGGAGAGGAGAAACGGAGATTGAGCAAAAGCGAAAGGAGATCCCGGTTTCACTTTTCTCTGCGAATGAAAATCTGTCGCTGTCTCCTTTTAAAAAGTTTGTGATCGGTTTTCTTTTCATGTTCCTCTTCCCTACTGTGTCTGTGTCTCACTATCTGTCTGTCTGTGTATGTGTCTGTGTTCCTCTTCTGCCTCTGCCTCTGCCTCTCCTCTCCTCTCTCTTCTCTCCCTCTCTCTCTCCCTCTCTCTCTCTCTCTCTCTCTCTCTCTCTCTCTCTCTCTCTCTCTCTCTCTCTCTCTCTCTCTCTCTCTCTCTTCCTCCCTCTCTCTCCCTCCCTCTATCTCTCCTTCCTCGTTCTCTCTCTCCCTCTCTTCTCTCTCTCTCTCTCTCTCTCTCTCTCTTTCCCTCTCTCTCTCTCTCTCTCCCTCTCCCTCTCCCTCTCCCTTTCCATCTCCCTCTCCCTCTCTACCTCTCTCTCTCTCTCTCTCTCTCTCCAACCCACCCCTCGCTCTGCCATCCAATACCAAATGAACACAAGAACCCAAATGTAATTTACCCGCAACTCAAACTATAAAGTTACAAATGAGAGCCTCGCATTGTAATATATGCGCTTGGAACAGTTCAGTGATTATGGACACGTTCCCCCCCTCACGCTCACAATCAGCTGGGTCCTTAGCCCTTTGTGGTGACCAAGGGTGTGTGTGTGTGTGTGTGCGAGGTGGGAGGGGGTGTGTGTGTGGAGGTGGGAGTGTGTGTGTGTGTGTGTGTGTGGCGTGGGAGGGGTGTGGTGTGTGTGGAAGGTGGGAGGGGTGTGTGTGGTGTGCGTGGAGGTGGGAGGTGTGTGTGTGTGTGGTGGAGGTGGTGTTGGGGTGTGTGTGTGTGTGTGTGGAGGTGGGAGGGCTGTGTGTGTGGAGGTAGGAGGGGTGTGTGTGTGTGTGTGTGGAGGTGGGAGGTGGTGTGTGTGTGTGTGTGTGGAGGTGGGAGGTGGGAGTGTGTGTTGTGTGTGTGTGTGTGTGTGGGGGTGGAGGTGGTGGAGGGGTGTGTGTGTGTGTGTGTGGAGGTGGGGGGGTGTGTGTGTGTGTTGTGTGGAGTGGGAGGGGTGTGTTGTGTGTGAGGTGGAGGGGTGTGTGTGTGTGAGGTGGGAGGCGGTTGTGTGTGTGGAGGTGGGAGGGGTGTGTGTGTGTTGTGGAGGTGGGAGGGGTGTGTGTGTGTGTGTGGGAGGGGGTGTGTGGTGTTGGGAGGGTGGGTGGAGGTGGGAGGGGTGTGTGCTGTGTGTGTGGAGTGGGAGGGTGTGTGTGTGTGGTGTGGAGGTGGGAGGGGTGTGTGTGTGTGTGGAGGAGGTGGTGAGGGGTGTGTGTGTTGTGTGGGAGGTGGGAGGGTGGGAGTGGTGTGTGTGCTGGTGTGTGGAGTGTGGAGGGGAGTGTGTGTGTGTGTGGAGGTGGGAGGGGGTGTGTGTGTGTGTGTGTGGAGGTGGTGAGGGGTGTGTGTGTGGAGGTGGGAGGGGTGTGTTGTGTGTGGAGTGGAGGGTGTGTGTGTGTGTGGAGGTGGGAGGTGGGAGGGAGGGGTGTGTGTGCTGTGTGGAGGAGGAGGGGTGTGTGTGTGTGTGTGGGAGGTGGGGGTGTGTGTGTGTGTGTGGAGGTGGGAAGGGGTGTGTGTGTGTGGTGTGTGGGAGGGGTGTGTGTGTGTGTGTGTGTGAGGTGGGAGGGTGTGTGTGTGTGTGTGGAGGTGGGAGGGGTGTGTGTGTGTGTGTGTGAGGTGGGAGGGGTGTGTGTGTGTGTGTGTGTGGAGGTGGGAGGTGTGTGTGTGTGTGTGTTGGAGGTGGGAGGGGTGTGTGTGTGTTGTGTGGAGGTGGGAGGGGTGTGTGTGTGTGTGTGAGGTGGGAGGGGTGTGTGTGTGTGTGTGGAGGTGGGAGGGTGTGTGTGTGGAGGTGGAGGGGTGTGTGTGTGTGGAGTGGGAGGGGTGTGTGTGTGTGTGTGTGTGTGTGTGTGGAGGGGTGGAGTGGTGTGTGTGTGTGTGTGTGTGTGTGAGGTGGGAGGGGTGTGTGTGTGTGTGTGTGGAGGTGGGAGGGGTGGTGTGTGTGTGTGTTGTGTGTGTGGGAGGGGTGTGTGTGTGTGTGTGCTGGAGGGGTGTGTGTGGTGTGTGTGTGTGTGTGTGTGTGTGTGTGTGTGTGTGTGTGTGTGTGTGTGTGTGTGTGTGTGTGTGTGTGGTGTGTGTGCGTGTGTGTGTGTGTGTGTGTGTGTGTGTGTGGAGGGAGAGGGGGGAGGGGTGTGTGGTACCAAGGATGTCTGTTATTCTTACTAATCACTCCCTCTCTCTCGCTCTCTCTCTCTCTCTCTCTCTCTCTCTCTCTCTCTCTCTCTCTCTCTCTCTCTCTCTCTCTCTCTCTCTCTCTCTCTCTCTCTCTCTCTCTCTCTCTCTCTCTCTCTCTCTCTCTCTGTCTCTCTCTCTCTCTCTCTGCACCCCCCGCCCCCTCTCTCTCTCACATCACTCACTCACTCACTCACTCACTCACTCACTCACTCACTCACTCACTCACATCACATCACTCTCACTCACATCACTCATCACTCACTCACTCACTCACTCACTCACTCACTCACTCACTCTCTCTATCTACCTCTCTTTCTCTCTCTTTCTCTATCTCTGGTAGAACATATACACAAATTTGCATAACATCATAAAACTGCATAAACCATAAACGAGAGAGACCTATAATTCACCATATTTCTTTAATACGAAAGCTTTTAACACACTACAATATGTTGTAACCACAATTAATAATTTTTGCGCACAACAAAGCACTTTGCTACTAAATGGAACACGAAAATACCTTTTTTTCCCTGTATTTAATTACTACATGTCTGCTCCTTTTTAGTACTACATTATTTCGTTTTAAATGGTATATTTTTGTTGGTTTGTGCTTTTGTGATTATGTTCTGTGTTTTTTGTTTGTGCTTTTGTAATTATGTTTGTGTTTTTTGCGTGGGTGTGTTTGTGTGTGTTTTTGCAATTATGTTGTTACGTATCTTTTTATGCGTGTGTTTGTGTTTTTGTAATTTTGTTTGTGTGTGTTTTGGTATGTCTTCGTGTGTGTTTTTGTAATTATGTCTGTGTGTTTCTGTTTATGTGTTCGACTGTATATCTGTGCGTGCGTACGTGCGTATACGTATATGCTCTTATTCACCCCTTTACAATTACGATCTTTCTACATCTTTCCTCCTCATCACTCCTTATCCTTCCACCCCTTCATCCGAATCGCATCTCCTTGAGTTAATCCTTAACCTCGGATTTTAACACGAACACTTGCCTCGAAGCTCGCTATTCCTTCCGTAAAATGATAACCCTTATCAGTGAAGTCCAACACCTCAGCGTTCCCCTTGCTCTCTTAATTGCAGAAGATGCGGGCGTATGCAATTATTAAGATATTTGCCCTAAATACTGCACGTTATTCAAGAGCGATTCCTCTAATGTTGATACTAAAATGTTTGCATATAACTATCGATAAAAGCGATATGTTTACGTCCGTTGTCCTTTGATGTAAAGCGTGTAACAATGAAGGAATGATACATATGATAGATAAGTATGCGTATATATATATATATATATATATATATATATATATATATATATATAGAGAGAGAGAGAGAGAGAGAGAGAGAGAGAGAGAGAGAGAGAGAGAGAGAGAGAGAGAGAGAGAGAGAGAGAGAGAGAGAGAGAATGATAATAAGTAAAATCATGATTGCCCTATGATAAAGGTAATGTTGGTTATGATGGTGATAACAATAATTAAAAAAAACTATGATAACATCTTGATGTGATAATGCTTGCTATAGTAATACTAACATTAATATGTGTAGTAATGATAGCATGGCAATCGTCATAATAATTATTAGTGAAAATAACTGCAATAATGATAGCAATAATGATTTTAAAAAATATGTATATCATTGATAACAGATATACATATATATATTATAATATATATATATATATATATATATATATATATATATATATATATATATATAACTAAGAAAGAAAAAACAACCAATTAAGAATGACGATACTACAA
>NW_020869486.1:244460-251960 GCF_003789085.1 Penaeus vannamei
TTTGTCTGGCTGTCTGTCTGTCTGTCTGTCTGTCTGTCTGCTGTTTGTCTGGCTATCTGGCTGTTTGTCTGTCTATCTCTGTCTGTCTATCTCTGTCTGTCTATCTCTGTTTGTCTGTCTGACTGTCTGTCTATCTCTGTTTGTCTATCTCTATCTATCTGTCTCTCTGTCTGTGTGTGTGTGTGTGTGTGTGTGTGTGTGTGTGTGTGTGTGTGTGTGTGTGTGTGTGTGTGTGTGTGTGTGTGTGTGTGTGTGTGTGTGTGTGTGTGTGTGTGTGTGTGTGTGTGTGTGTGTGTGTGTGTGTGTGTGTGTGTGTATGTGTGTGTCTGTGCGTGTGTGTGTCTGTGTGTGTGTGTCTGTGTGTGTGTCTGTGTTTGTGCTTGTGTTTGCGTGTGTTTGTGTTTGCGTGTGTGTGTGCGTGTGTGCATACATGTATATACTTATGCAAGCATGTATATACAAATGGATAGATGAATGCAAGATCCGCGCTTATGAGTTGACCAAACAAACCTTGCAAGAGAAGCGACACATTAACCCGATTCCCTTTTTTCCTCAACAGACTCTCCTCCCCTTCACAGAGACCGATCAATCTGCCCCGAATCCCCAACCGCAACGTCAATCATAGAGATTCTTCATCGATTCCAATCCCATAAACCGAATCAAAACAGGATCAGAACCTTCCCCTTCGCGCCCTCTGCCGCCGTCTTTTTTTTTTTTTTTACATCCGGGTCTTCAGGCGCGGCAGAACATCCCTGTGTATTATAATCGAGGGCTTGTTAGGGTTGGCGTTTTCCTTTTAAGGAAGACTTAAGGAATGGTGGAGGGGTTGGGGGGTTGGCGTGGGGAGGGGGGGGGTTGGCGTGGGTGGATGGGTGGGTGAAAATATAGAAGGTGGGGATGGGGGGGGGTTAGGTGGGGTGAAGGGTGGAGAGTGGGAGGAAGGGTGGAGAAGAATTATTCAATCGTATTATTCATTCGTATATTCATTAATAAAAAATCCATTTGTTAATGTGTTTCCTAGTCTCTTTTGATTTCTCGTTTAATGGCTCATACACATAATACACTCAAAATCTATCTATATGTACAACTACAGCGAAAAAGCCTTCGACATTTTTTTGCGTGTTTTCTTGCTCTTCCATCCGCTTTGCTTACATGCATACATAGACTTCTCAGCAAAAAGGACAAATCTTTCTGCAAATTATTCTTTACAATGAAAAAGACTTAATAAAAAGATATGTAACGAATTATATCTATCAAGATCTGACGCAAGGAGAGTCCCCCCAACGGACCTTCTGGCGTGACAATGACGTCATCGAAAAGTGAGGCTCCGTTTGCCGTCAAGAGCTGAAAGACTCTCCGGTGTGTGGGTCTGACTTGACCTTTCCTCCTCTGACCTTTGACCCGCGTTTGACATTTTATTCTTTCCGGACCTTTCGTCCTTGAAAGGCAACCAAGCTCTTTTATCCAACCTTTTTACAAGATTCTTTTTTTCAGACCAATGATTTATTTATTTATTTATTATTTATTATCATTTTGTAAAAGTCAAAAGCTTGTGATGATGCTGGTTTTGCGACACAATTATATAACACAATGACTAATATGTAGCTGATCTTCGATAAAAAAAATATCAGAATTATTTCAGATTTAGAGAAGATGCGAACGGGAATGGATGATTCCACAAGTCAAATCTTACCGACACTCAATAAGAAATAGCTTTATCAAAATAATTTCAGATATAGAAGAGATACGACTGAGAATGAACGATTTCACAATTCATGATTTGTAGCATCCGGTTCGATGGAAATATCTTGAGAATTATTCCAGAGTTAGATTATTCAATATCGAAATAGGATTCCAGGCGACTGTGGTGTGGCAGTCACACCTTGTCTGTGTTCCGGGTCGAGTGGCGAGGCAAAGGTGTCAGTGTAGAGAGAATACTATTTGAATTATTCGTATGGAGAGGCTGCCAAATGGAACGGTATACTGAGTACTCTCTCTCTTTTTTTTTCTTTTTTTCCCCTTTCCCCCCCTTTTTTTCCCCCTTTTTTCCTTTTTCCTTTTTTCTTTTTTCCTTTTTTTTTTTTTTCTTTTTTTCCTTTTTTCCTTTTCTTCCTTTTTTTTTTTCTTTTTTTTTTTTCTTTTTTTTTTTTTCTTTTTTCTCTTTTTCTTTCTCTCTCTCTCCTCTTCCTTTTCATCGTATTTTGTCTATCTTTCTGTCTGTTTGTCTCTGTTTTTTCTTTCTCTCTACCATATTGCCTGTCTGTCTGCTTGTCTTTTCAGTCTGTCTTTCTGTCTGTCTATTTTTCCGTCCAACGTAACATCTATCTAGTACCCCTTCTCCTCCCTCACTTTCTTTCCATTTTCACACTTTTAATCTATTCGTTTTAATCACGATGCAAGGGCGATCAATCGCGTGGAAGCTCGAATTTAATCCACTTCGCATACACCTTTTTCCCTTTTTTTTTCCCTTTCTTCATCTTCTTCCAAGACATAAAACACACACACACACACACACACACACACACACACACACACACACACACACACACACACACACACACACACACACACACACACACACACACACACACACACACACACACACACACACACACACACACACACACACACACACACACACAACACACACACACACGCATGTACATACACATCCTTTCCATTATCATCATAATCATCACCTCCTCCTCCTGCTCATCATCATCACCATCGCCATCTCTGGCAACATCTTCATTACCATTATCATAATCACCATCATCGCTGTCCTTTCATCCTCCTTCCCTTTAATCCTCTTCCTCATCTCCGTCTTTATCTCCCCCTTCCCTTCCCCTTTCTCATTAGGCATCCTCTTCGCTCGCCCCTTCTCATAATTAGGCGAACTAGTAGTAAGTAATTAATGCAATAAGCCTTAATTACCTCTGTGATACATTTCCTCTAATTAGGGCGCTTACCTAATAAACAGAATACATGAAAAAAAACAAATAATGGAATAATAATTAGCATCATCTGAGTAGAAATCATGCTGCCTAATTAGTTCATTACTATTCAAGTAAATATTTGCCTGAGAATGAGTCCACAAAGCGGCTTTGATTAGCGGTGGAACGACTGATAGACAAGCGAGGGAACTTTGAAAATGGAAGCTTCTGATCAATTTATGATCTATAAAGTTTTTGTTCGGCGTCGGCGTGAGAAGTTTTGTCATGTTGATTCAGGGAGGTTCTGTTTTAGCCTGTGTTGGTTGTTTGTCGGGGGTTTATGGGGTTCTGATGCAGCTTTTATGGGAGGGTTGTCCATGGCCCTTGTGTCTGAATCTAATGAGTTTATGTATATAAAGTAAATTAATACATATATAAAAAGGAATGAATATGTGTGCGTGTTTGCATATGTGTGTGTGTGTGTGTGTGTGTGTGTGGTGTGTGTGTGTGTGTGTGTGTGTGTGTGTGTGTGTGTGTGTGTGTGTGTGTGTCGTAGGTGAGTGTGTGGGTGGATGTGGGTGTATGGACATGCATAACTCAGTAGCTGTCTCTTTCTCTGTCTCTCTTCTCTCTGTCTCTCTCTCTTGCTCTCTCTCTCTCCTCTCTCTCTCTCTCTCTTCTTCTCTCTCTCTCTCTCTCTCTCTCTCTCTCTCTCTCTCTCTCTCTCTCTCTCTCTTCTCTCTCTTCTCTCTCTCTCTCTCTCTCTCTCTCTCTCTCTCTCTCTCTCTCTCTCTCTCTCTCTCTCTCTCTCTCTCTCTCTCTCTCTCTCTCTCTCTCTCTCTCTCTCTCTCTCTCTATATCTCTCTCTCTGTATCTCTCTCTCTCTCTCTCTCTCTCTCTCTCTGTATCATCTCTCTCTCTGTATCTCTCTCTCTGTATCTCTCTCTCTCTCTCTGTATCTCTCTCTCTGTATCTCTCTCTCTGTATCTCTCTCTCTGTAATCTCTCTCTCTGTATCTCTCTCTCTCTCTCTCTCTCTCTCTCTGTATCTCTCTCTCTCTCTCTCTCTCTCTCTCTCTCTCTCTCTCTCTCTCTCTCTCTCTCTCTCTCTCTCTCTCTCTCTCTCTCTCTCTCTCTCTCTCTCTCTCTCTCTCTCTCTCTCTCTCTCTCTCTCTCTCTCTGCCTAGATGCCAGCCGCAGAATAACTCTTCCATAGTTATCATCTCGACCTTTTAGAACTTTGTTGACTAAGGAAGATGCATAGTCTCATCTTCAACCAAGGTACAAAACTTTTCTCCTTTCTCATTTTATAAAAGGAAAAAATGGAAAAAAAATCCTCTTTGTGTACTGTTTATTTTCCTATTTCGTTTAAGTTATGTTTTCTGGATATGGTTACCGTGTGTGGGTGTGTCGTATGTGTGTGCCTTTGTATACTTACGTTTGTGTGAGTGTGGGTGTGAATCAGTGTCTAATTGTTTGTTGCTATGTGTGTATGTTTGTGTTTGCGTTTCACATTTCAATATGTCTTTGCTCTTTCGTGTACGAGAAGGAATTGGTCAAAAGATCAAAATAAGAATTAAATCACGGACTTTATACCCTTTCCATAAATCACTGAAACATTTGTTAAAAACAAATAATAATAACAAAATCAACGTTAATCAAACCAAATCATATAGTCGGTACCACAAACGAGAAAAAAACAATACAAAAATGAAAGATATAAATAAATGTAAAGCAGCAAAACAATTGATGTTAAATACTAAACAAATCAATAACTGAAGCAAGCTCTTCAATAAATACTAATACTAAAAGCCATCTGGACGCTAACAAGAATCAAATATGAAATCAAATAGGCTCGAGTGGATATTATTGTGTAGTAGGCAAATATCCTGCCTTGGATTTACGTTATCAGAGCCTTAGTGGTGAATGGAAGAAAAAAATGGATAGCTGGATAGATGTGTGTGTGTGTGTGTGTGTGTGTGTGTGTGTGTGTGTGTGTGTGTGTGTGTGTGTGTGTGTGTGTGTGTGTGTGTGTGTGTGTGTGTGTGTGTGTGTGTGTGTGTGTTGTGTGTGTGTGTGCAATATAGCCAGCCATCCTCTACAGACAAAAAATATATTCTGCATCAAACCTAATCTACGAGACATAAACAATCATGTAAGGTTCGCTCACACAGATATATGTCCTTCTTTTCCCTTCCTTTATTGAATCTGCGGCCATGTCTGCTTCCTCCCGTCTGCTCATTTTGCCAATTTCTCTCTTTTCCAGGTGGAGCGAATGGTAGCGGAGGAAAGGGAGAAACAGCAAGAGAGGAGATTAGAGAAGAGTTGGCGAGGGGAAGAGAGACTTAGTGAAGAAGGGAAACAGAAGGGTGAGGAGAGTGAGGGAAAGAGACAGAGAAAAGGGAGGAAAAAAGGCCGAAAGAGAAGAGAGATAAGGAGAAAACCAAAGAGAGAGAGAGAGTTATAAAACGAAAGGAAATAAAATGTATTCCCTAGCGATACTCACCCGTTTTCTATGAGTGTTCGCAAATGGACAACACTCAGACACAAGGGCCGCGGACAACCCGCCCATAAAACGTCATCAAAACCCCATAAGCTTACTGACAAACAACAAACACAGGCTAAAACAGAACCTCCTTGAATCAACATAACAAAACTTCTCACCCAACGCCGAACAAAAACTTTATATATCATAAACTAATCAGAAGTTTCTGTAGATAAGTGAGGACTCCTGCACTGTGCATAACCTGCACAATGTAATCTGCATTATGTTTAACCCGTATGTCTGTATATATTGTGTATATGCATAACCTTGCCAATGTAAGATATTTCTATTTATTGATGTGGCCTCCCATATTTGTATATCTATTGCATGTGACGTGGCACACTGTCCTCAGCCACGTGACCTAGCAACATTGCCTGTGACCGAGATTTCCCGCCAAATTTCGGTCTCTCGGCGCTGGCCAAGCACAGGAGACAGACGTATGCTCTCCCCCCCCCCCACCCTCACCCCACCCCTTCTGTGACTCCTGGGAATAGAACCTACAAAATTCATGCTTGGTGTTTCCTTTTTCCCGCTGATTACAAGGAACGCTCCCACACCTTCAGAAGAAACATACACGGTGTAGTGTTTCTAACATACAGCTTCAATTTTCAAGTTCCCTCGTTTGGTGATGTTTATTATATATTCGAATTTCTTTTTTCTTTTTCTTTGTTTTTATGACAAAAAAAAATGTCTAAAAAAGAAAGAAAGAAAAATTTGACGTCTAAAAATGAGAGAGAAAAAAAATATCTGGTGATTGAACTTTTCATAATGTGTGATTCCACCGCTAATCAAAGCCGCTTTGTGGACTCATTCTCAGACAGATATCTACTTGAATGATAATGAACTAATTACGCAGCATGACTTCTACTCAGATGATGCTAATTACCATTGCATAATTTGTTCTTTTCATTTATTCTGTTTATAAGGTAAGCGCCCTAATTAGGGGAAATGTATCACAGAGGTAATTAAGGCTTATTGCGTTAGCTACTTAGTACTACATTCCCCTAATTATGAGAAGGGGCGAGCGAAGAGGATGCCTAATGAGAAAGGGGAAGGGAAGGGGGAGATAAAAACGGAGATGAGGAAGAGGATTAAAGGAAAGGAGGATGAAAGGACAGCGATGATGGTGATTATGATAATGGTAATGAAGATGTTGCCAGAGATGGCGATGGTGATGATGATGAGCAGGAGGAGGAGAAGGTGATGATTAAAAAGATATGAGAAAGGATGTGTATGTACGTGCGTGTGTGTGTGCGTGTGCGTGTGCGTGTGCGTGTGCGTGTGTGTGTGTGGTGTGTGTGTGTGTGTGTGTGTGTGTGTTGTGTGTGTGGTGTGTGTGTGTGTGTGTGTGTGTGTGTGTGTGTGTGTGTGTGTGTGTGTGTGTGTGTGTGTGTGTGTGTGTGTGTGTGTGTTATATCTTGGAAGAAGATGAAGAAAGAAGGATAAAAAAGGGAAAAAGGTGTTATGCGAAGTGGATTAAATTCGAGCTTGCGCGCGATTGATCGCCCTTGCATCGTGATTAAAACGAAAGTGTGAAATTGGAGAGAAAGTGAGGAAGGAAAAGGGGGTACTAGATAGATGCTTCGTTAGAAAAAGAGATAGACAGAAAGACAGACAGACTGAGAAAGACAAGCAGACAGACAGACAATAAGACAGATAGAGAAAAAATAGAGACAAAAACAGACAGACAGAAAGACAGACATACGATAAAAAGGAAGAAGAGAGAGAGAGAGCGAGAGAGAAGAGAGAGCGAGAGAGAGAGAGAGAGAGAGAGAGAGAGAGAAGAGAGAGAGAGAGAGAGAGAGAGAGAGAGAGAGAGAGAGAGAGAGAGAGAGAGAGAGAGAGGAGAGAGAGAGAAGAGATACACTCAGCATAGCTTTCCATTTGGCAGCCTCTCCATAGAATAATTCAAATAGAATTCTCTCTACACTGACACCTTTGCCTCGCCACTCGACCCGGAACACAGACAAGGTGTGACTGCCACACCACAGTCGCCTGGAATCCTATTTCGATATTGAATAAT
>NW_020869486.1:269460-289460 GCF_003789085.1 Penaeus vannamei
AGTAAGAAAAACAGACAGGAATGCACACATAAACAAAGAAACAAAATAATTACACACAGACGTCCAAATCAAGCAAATGTGACTTGACAGAGAGAGAGAGAGAGAGAGAGAGAGAGAGAGAGAGAGAGAGAGAGAGAGAGACAGAGACAGAGACAGAGACAGAGACAGAGACAGAGACAGAGACAGAGACAGAGACAGAGACAGAGACAGAGACAGAGACAGAGACAGAGACAGAGACAGAGACAGAGAGAGACAGAGAGAGAGAGAGACAGACAGACAGACAGACAGACAGACAGACAGACAGACAGTAAGAGACAGAGACAGAGACAGAAACAGAGAGAGAGACAGAGAGACAGACAGAGAGAAAGACAGAGAGACAGACAGAGAGACAGAGAGAAAGACAGAGACAGAGACAGAGAGAAAGACAGACAGAGAGACAGACAGACTGAGGCAGAGAGAAAGACAGTAACAGACAGACAGACAAAGACAGAAACAGAGAAAGAGAGACACAGAAACAAACAAACAGACACCCAGAAACAGAGACGCCCCGAAAACGACCCATCACACCCACGCAAAAAAAAAGAGCACTGATCGACCCTCCTCTATTAGGCGACCAATGGACTCGTTAGCAGAGAGATAACGAGGACGCCGAAAAGTTAGACTGCGTTGTGACTCGTTTCTCTGAGAGCGACGAGGAGGATGGATTGGGATGCTGAAGGGAGCGGATGCGGTTTGATTGGAGGGGATTGGGGGTTAAATTGGAATTGGGGTTGGGGTTAATTGGGATGGGGGTTAATTGGGGGGTTAATTGGGATTGGGGGTTAATTGGGATTGGGGGTTAATTGGGATTGGGGATTAATTGGGATTGGGGGTTAATTGGGATTGGGGATTAATTGGGATTGTGGGTTATGATTGATTGTGGATTAATTGGGATTGGGGGTTAATTGGGGTTGGGGGTTAATTGGGATTGGGGTTAATTGGGATGGGGGTTTAAATTGGGATTGAGGGTTAATTGGATTATGATTGATTGTGGATTAAATTGGGATTGGGGGTTAATTGGGATTGGGGGTTAATTGGATTGGATAATTGGGAATTGGGGGGGGTTAATTGGGATTGGGGATTAATTGGGATTGGGGGTTAATTGCGATTGGGGTTAATTGATTGTGGGTTATGATTGATTGTGGATTAATTGGGATTGGGGGTTAATTGGGATTGTGGATTAATTGGGATTGGGGGTTAATTGTGGATTAATTGGGATTGGGGGTTAATTGGGAATTGGGATTAATTGGGGATTGGGGTTAATTGAATTGGGATTAATTGGGATTGGGGTTAATTGATTAATTGGGATTGGGGTTTAAATTGGGATTGGGGGTTAATTGGGATTGGGGTTATTGGGATTGGGGGTTAATTTTAATTGGGATGGGGGGTTAATTGGTTGTGGATTAATTGGGATTGGGGGTTAATTGGGATTGGGGGTTAATTGGGATGGGGTTAATTGGGATTGGAATTGATTGTGGATTAATTGGGGTTGGGGGTTAATTGGGATTGGGGGTTAATTGGGATTGGGGGTTAAATTGGGATTGGGGTAAATTGGGATTGGGGGTTAATTGGGATTGAATTGGGATTAGTTAATTGATTGTGGATTAATTGGGATTGGGGGTTAATTGGGATTGGGGGTTAATTGGGATTGGGGGGTTAATTTGGGATTGGGGGTTAAATTGGGATTGGGGGTTAATTGATTGTGGATTAATATGGGGATTAATTGGGATTGGGGGTTAATTGGGATTGGGGGTTAATTGGGATTGGGATTAAATTGGATTGGGGGTTAATTTGGGATTGGGGGTTTAATTGATTGTGGATTAATGATTGATTGTGGATCAATTGGGATTGGGGTTATTGGGATTGTGGATAATTGGGATTGGGGGTTATTTGATTTTGTGGATTAAATGGGATTGTGGATTAGTTGGTGATTTTCGAATAATTGTGATTGTCTACTAATTGTGGTTGTGGATTAACTGTGATTGTGGATTAATTGTGGTTGTGGATTGCCATTATGAATTAATTTTCGTTGTGGATTGTGATTTTGATTAATTGTGATTGTGGATTAACTGCGGATTGTCGATTGATTGCGCTTGTGAAAAGTGTTGATGTGTTAATCAGTGCTTGTGGACCAAGTGTGATTGTGGATTAATTGCGGTTGTGGGTTGATATTGGTTGTGGATTAATCGTAATTGTGGATTAATTGTGGTTGTGGAAAGTGTGAATGCAGATTAATAATTGTTTTTAAGAATGTCAGGGTGGATTAATAGCAATTTTATAGAGTGCAATAAGGGATTAATCATAACTGTGAAAAGTGTCATTTCTGATTAATTATGATTTTGATTTGTACGTTTGTGATGCCTTAATTGTTTTGAAAAATGTAATCACGATGTTTTAATGCTTTTCAAAGGAGTCAGGAATTAAGTCAGAGAGTTACGATGTTATTTCGGTTCTGAAAAAAAAGTTATTTTCACTCGATCACGATTTATAAAGTTCATTATAAATCATTCGTGGTATTGGAAGTCAATATGATAAATACAAAAAAAATGAATACATTTGATTATGATTTTGAAAAAAAAAAGTTTTTCGACAGAGGAAGTATACAAGATGAGTTTGATGTTGAAAAGTAGCATCACAAATTTCATCACAATCATTAAAACTACAATATTAAATGGTATACTTACGAAAGAATCATATTTCTGTAGAACATGAGTGATCACGGGATTACTAAAATGTGAAAGGCGTATTTATGAATTAATAGTGATTTTCATTAGTATGGTATGACTTTAAAGGGTATGATTTGCCCACAAAATAACCATTATTTTGAAAAGCATGTTTACGTTCTTATAAGGATTATATAAACGTTTGGATATACTCATATCCGATTAAAAGCATTTTTATATCTGAATATCTCAAACCCAGTGGAATAAATCCTCTAAAAAAAGAAAGAAATATAAAACAAGAACAGAGTAGGCCCCTTCATTCTGACCCGTGTCCAACACTCAGCATTTACAGCAGCCCCCCCTCCCCCAACACTCTAAAATGTAAAGAAAACGCGCGCCCGGCGACCTCTCGAGAACGCTCGGACAAAAGACGAGAGTTCAAGCTTTGCTGTTAAAACTTGTCTTTAATTCAAGGAGGAAGAAAGGTACGAAAAGAGAAGAGAGAGAACCTTCAAATTAGGTAGGGAAAGGAGGAGGTGGAGGGAGGAAGAGGGGGGAGAGGAGGAAGAGGGAGAGGAACAGCGGGAAGGGAACAGATGGGGGAGGGAAGGAAGAAAAGGGGAAAGGAAAGGGAAAGAAGGATGTTTCTGTACTCCTCCTATCCCTCTCTCTCCTCTCCTCTCTCCCTCTCTCCCTCCTCTCTCCCCTCCCTCTCTCTCTCCCTCTCCTCTCTCCCTCTCTCTCTCCCTCCCTCTCTCCTCTCCCTCCCTCCTCTCTCCCTCTCTTCTCCTCTCTCTCTCCTCTCTCTCTCTCCTCCTCCTCCCTCTCTCCCTCCCCCTCCCCTCTCCCTCTTCTCCCCATCCCTCTCTCTCCCCATCTCCCTTTCCTTTCATCCCTCCCTTTCCCTCTCCCTTCTACCCCCCCCCCCCCTCCTCCCTCTCCCCTCTCTCTCTCTGAAATTAAAAGCCTCATTCCTTAAAATTATGCCAGAGTCCCTCTTTGATCATCTCTGACGAATAAAATGGCCCTTCGTGAAACTCGTCCCCTCGTGTGTACTAACTGTCCGTAACTCCATTTTGCTGAACATTGCCTATGCAAATGAAGCCTTAATTGCCAGCCAAGAATCCTCCGAGCGGCAGAACGAAGGGTGCGTAGTCTGCCGTAGTCGATTGTACTGTAGTCAGTCATTGTCAGATCTAGTCAAGTTTGGGCAAGTCTAGTCAGCCAGTATCAGTTGCAATAAGGGTCTAATTAGATTTGCTTGCACATAGTCAGTCAGAAAACGCGCGCGGTTGAGTGCGAGAGAGAGATGGGGGGGGAGAAGAGAGAGAGAGAGAGAGAGAGAGAGAGAGAGAGAGAGAGAGAGAGAGAGAGAGAGAGAGAGAGAGAGAGAGAGAGAGAGAAAGAGAGAGGAGAGAGAGAAAATCGAAACGAGAGAGAGAGAGAGAAAAAAAAACAAGAAAGAGAAAAACAGAAAGAAAGAGAGATAGAAAACGAAAAAGAGAAACAGAAAGAGAACAAGAAAAAAAACGAAAAAGAGAGAAAGAGCAAGAAAAAAAAGAGAAAAAAAAAAGTTTTCCACCCATCACATTCTTGTTGCTGTCCTGCCACAAAAGAAGACACACATGCACAATCCCACGCAACGCTATCGCCGTCAGCTGATTCAGAAGCCGAAAGTAAGGGATAAACACTGTTCTCGCGCGGCGGCTGGAGAGTGTCCGAGCGTGAGCCATAAGTGCGGAATTCGCGGCGACAAAAGCGTGCTTGTCTAATTAATGTCGAGTGCTTTGGTGTCCCTTCTGGCTTCGAGGGCCGCGCAGATGACTCAAATATGTGCATACATACAATACATACACACAACACACACACGCACATACACACACACACATACACGCACATACACACGTACACACAGACACAGCACACTACACAGAACACACACAGACACACACACACACACACACACACACACAGACACGTACCTACATACAGACATACTACATACATGCATACATACACACTGGCTCTCCCTCCCCTTTCACCGCCATCCCCACAACCATTCTCTCATTCTTTCATTCTATCCCCCTCATTCTTTCATTCTTCTCCCCTCATTTTATCATTTTATCATTCTTCTCCCCTCATTTTCTCATTTCATCATTCTTCTCCCCTCATTTTCTCATTCTATCATTCTTCTCCTCATTTTCTATTCTCATTCTCCCCTCATTCTCTCATTCTTTCATTCTTGTCCCCTCATTCTCTCATTCTTCTCCCCTCATTCTTTCATTCTTCTCACCCTCATTCTCTCATTCCTCTCTCTCATTCTCTCATTCTTCTCTCCTCATTCTCTCATTCTTCTCTCATTTTCTCATTCATCTTCTCCCCATTCTCTCATTCTCTCATTTCTCTTTCTTCTCTCCTCATTCTTCTCATCTCTTCTCTCCTTCTTCTCTCATTCTCTCTCTCTTACCCTCATTCTCTCATTCTTTTCATTCTTCTTCCCCTTTTCTCTATATCTCTCTCCATTCTTCTCCCCTCCGTCTCCTCTCATTCTCTCTCCCGCATCATTCCGGTTCATCCTCTATCTCATTCCTCCTTCTCTCTCATTCTCTCATTCTTTTATTCTTTCTTCTTCCGTTCTCTCCCTTCATTCCTCCTCATCACTTACCCCCCTCTTCGAAGCGTAGCGCCCACACACCACATAAATCTCGCCCCAAAAATCTCCGGGGATTACTCGGGGGATTACTCAAGTGTCACGTAAATCCCCGATGTGACTCCAGCTTCCCAAGGAAATTTATTGAGGATTCCCCAACCCTCTCTCTCCCCTCACTCAAAAACCCCCCGATGGAGGAGGGAGAGAGAGAGAGGGAGCGGGATTAAAAAGACAAAGTTGACGAGAGAGAGGGAAGAGGGGGGGGGAAAAGGGGAGGGGAGGGGGAGGGGGGGGAGAAGGGGGAGAGGGGGAGGGGAGAGGGGGAGGGGGGGAGGGAGGGAGAGAGGGAGGGAGGGGGGAGGGGGGAGGGAGAGGGGAGAGGGATAGAAAGAGAGAGAGAGAGAAGAAGAGAGAGAGAGAGAGAGAAGAGAGAGAGAGAGAGAGAGAGAGAGAGAGAGAGGAGAGAGAGGAGAGAAAGAGAGAGAATAAAAAGAATACAAAAAGAGAAGAAAAGAAATTCCAAGAAATTTTGTGAGAATATACAAATGAGTTACAATAAATTAATAGAAAAAAATACATTGCATTATTGTTTAATAATGCAAAAACGAGAAAACTGGCAATGAAGATATATACATAGAAATATCCATAACACAAATGCCAAACCATTCAAGAGTGAAAAAAAAACATAGAACAACCATATAAACACAAGTGGGAAAACCGCCACCACGCCCAGAGGACCGAGACAAGTTGAAAATTCCATTCCAGAGCACAACTGCACCGTTGTCCACATTCTCCCTCACCCCCACCTTTCCCAACACCACCACTCCCCCCGTTTCTTCGTGCTCAAAGAAATCCAATTATCTCTCGAAACGTTAATAAGATCAAGTGCTCTTCTCCTTCTTTCCTCTACCCTGCATGGACGAGGCTCCCACTGTCGGCCCTTTCGTTTAATAGGCCATTTAAAGTTGTTCTTCTCTTGCTTTCCCTTTCTCTTTGCGTTTCTCCTTGTTCTGGTGTTCTCTGCTCTCTAATTCTCTTTTTCTCTAGATTTTCTTTCTCTTTAATTCTCTTTCTCTTTTTCTCTTGCCTTTCTTTCTCAGGCCTTCTGTTCTCTCTTCTTGCTCTCTAATTTTCTCTTTTTCTAGATTTTCTTTCTCTTGCATTCTCTTCTCTTGCTTTCTCTTTCTCTTGCGTTCTCTTTCTCTTTTTGCATTCTCTTTTTTTTCTTACGTTCTCTTTCTCTTGCATTCTTTTTCTCTCGTATATTCTCGTGTGTGTGTTGTGTGTGTGTGTGTGTGTGGTGTGTGTGTGTGTGTGTGTGTGTGTGTGTGTGGTGTGTGTGTGTGTGTGTGTGTGTGTGTGTGTGTGTGTGTGTGTGTGTGTGTGTGTGTGTGTGTGTGTGTGTGCGTGCGTGCGTGCGTGCGTGGCGTGCGTACGTATGCGCTCGCTCGTGCTGTGTGCGTGTCTGTGCATATGTATGTGTGCTGTGTGTGTCTGTGATCTTGTTATTGGCCCGAGCGACCCCCCCCTCCCCGGGCCGTCGGCGGCGAATGTTTCTCCGCTAAGGTTGTAAATCGCGTCAGCTGATCTTGGGAAGTGTTTTCTACATTCTTCTTTCGTTTTATGTCTTTTATTCTCTTCTATTACATATTTTCTCTTGTCTTTTTGTTTTCTTTCTTTTTCTTTTTACTTGTGTTCTTTTCTTTCTGATATATTTTTTTCTTTCTCTTTTTTTCTTGTGTTCCATTTCTTTTTTCATTATTTCTATTTTCTTTATTCTCCTCCTTTCTGAATTCCTTTCTCTACTTCTTACTTTTCTCTCTTTCTTTTCGCGTTTCTTCTCTTTTTTTCTTCTGCTCTTACTTCTTTTTTCTTTCTTTCATTCCATTTTCTGTTTCTATCTTTCTTTTTCCTCTCTAGTTTTTTATTATATTATTATTATTATTATTATTATTATTATTATTATTATTATTATTATTATTATTATTATTATTATTATTATTATATTATATATATATATATATAATATATATATATATATATATATATATATATATATATATATATATATATATGTATGTTATATTCTCTCTCGCTCTTTTTCCTTACCAATTCCTTCTTTGTCTCCATCGATTTATTTCCGCCTATTTTTTTTCCCTCTCTCTCTTTTCTTTTTTCTCCTTTTTAATCTCTTTATTATGCATTGTCTTCTCTCCTTCTATTCCCTCTTTATTCCGCACTTTTCGTGCCATTCCATCGCTTTTCTTTCATTATCAGTTTGCACTTTTCTTCTTTATCTTTTTTTCCTATGTTCTCTTTCTTTCTCTTCATTTTCGGTGTCTTTCGCTTCTTCTTCCTGGTTTGCTTACTTTTTTCTCTCTTTTTTTTTTTTTTTTTTTTTTTTTTCCCCGTTGTTTTTTGCTTGTTTGATTCCTGCTTCGTTTTCTGCACTCCAGCTTGTTGACTGTTATCTCGTTTTATTTGCCTTCCCAGTTCCTCCTCCTTGCTTGCTATCTTTGCTTTCTTTTATTTTTTGTTTGTCCTTGCCTACTTTCTGTTACTTCTGTTGTTTCTTGCCTAGTTTCCTTGCTCTAACTACTTCTTGCTTGTCTTTTTTTCTTGTTTGCTCTCCCTGTTCCTCCTCCTCCTTGCTTGCTTTGCTTGCTTTCGTCTGCGTGTTCTTGTTTACTTTCACTGCTTCTTGTTTCCTTCCAATCCTTGCTTGCCTTCCCAGTTCCTGCTCCTTTTCGATTCTCTTTACTGCTTTGTTTGTTGCTTCTTTTTTGCTTTTACGGCATTTTTCCTTACTTCCGGTCTTTATTGCTTTTCCTACTTCACCGACTTCTGATTTTTTTCTTTTCTTTCTTTTTTTTTTTTTTTGCTCTCGCTGTCTTCTCTTGCTTAATTTCCCTTATTCTTCTGCTTATACTTACTTTCCTATNTTTTTTGCCTTTTACGGCATTTTTCCCTGCTTCCGGTCTTTATTGCTTTTCCTACTTCACCGACTTCTGATTTTTTTCTTTTCTTTTTTTTTTTCCTTTCCTTTCTTAATTTCCCTCATTCTTCTGCGTATATCTACTTTCTATAACTACTTCTTTCCTTTCTTTTTTCTGTCTCTTTACCTATTCCCCCTTCCCATTCCTCCTTTTCATTTTTTCATCCCTTCATGTCCTTTATTTCTATTTTATCCTGCTTCTTTCCCTTCTTTTTTCTGTTTCTACACCTATCCTCCCCCTGCTTTATCCTTCTCTGGTCCTTTTTTCCTTATTTAATCCTTTCATTTCCTTCCTTCTATCTTATCCTCCTTCTTTTCCTGTTCCTCCTTTTTTTTTTCTCCCTCATGTCTTTGTTTCCATTTTATCCTGATTCTTTTCTGTTACTCCTTTCCTTTTTAATCCCTCCCTTTCCTTCCTTCTATCTTATCCTGCTTCTTTTCCTGTTCCTCCTTATTTCCCTCCTCTTCTTACCGTATTTTAATCCCTTCACTTCCTTCCTTTTATCTTATCCTCCTTCTTTTCCTGTTACTCATTTTCCCTTATTCCCTTCCTCTTCTCACCGTTTTTTTTAATCCCTTCACTTCCTTTTATCTTATCCGGCTTCTTTTCCTGTTACTCATTTTCCCTTTTTTATCCCTCCCTTTCCTTCCTTCTATCTTATCCTGCTTCACTTCCTGTTACTCCTTATTTCCCTTCCTCTTCTTACCATCTTTTTAATCCCTTCATTTCCTTCCTTCTATCTTATCCTACTTCTTTTCCAATTACTCATTTTCCCTTTTTTCACCCTTCATTTCCTTCCTTCTATCTTTTCCTTTTTTCTCCCTTCATTTCCTTCCCTCTATCTTTTCCTTTTTTCTCCCTTCATTTCCTTCCTTCTATCTTATCCTGTTTCTTGTCTGTTACTCCTCCCTTTTCCCAGCCCTTCATTTCCTTCCTACTATCTTATCCTCCCTCTTTTCCTGTCCCTCCTTCTCATTCCCCTTCCTCTCCTCACCCTTTCTCGCTTCCTCGCGGCTGAAACTATCTTTGGCCGAATTGAGTCTCCGGCTGGGCGAAGTGGCTGCCTGGGTATGATAGATTAAAGAAAGGGGAGGGAGGGGAGGGAAGAGGATGGGAGGGAGAGGGAAGGAGGGAAGGGTGGGAGAGGTGGAAGGGAGAGGGAGAGGGAAAGGGAGAGGGGAGGGAGAGGGAGAGGGGAGGGAGGGTGAGGGATGGAGGGAGAGAGGAGAGGGAGGGAGGGGGAGAAAGGGAAGGAGAGGGAGGGAGGATGAGGGAGAGGGAGGAGGAGGAGGAGAGAGGGAGGAGGAGAGGAGAGAGAGGAGAGAGGGAGGGAGGAGAGGGAGAAGGAGGAGGAGGGAGGGAGGCGAGTGGAGAGACGTGAGGAGGAGAAAAGAGAGAGAGATAAAGAGTGAGGACAGAAGAAAGAGGGAAGAGAGAAAAAAAGAGAGGAGAGGAAGGCAGGAGAGAGAGAAGAGAGGAGGAAAGAAGAGAGAGAGAGAGAGAAAAGCAAGAGATTAGAAAAAGAGATAGAGAAGAGCGATAGCTGTTCTATTTCCATGTAGTCACACGTTCCCAAAATCAATAACAAAAGTATGACAACAATTCTATGCCAATCGATAATGAAAATTGCAAGGCGACAACTAACATAAATAAACTCGAGTTTGCACTGAGAGCAGAATCAACAACGCACGTATCACACTTTACCATTTTAATAATTCTCGCAAACGCCATGCATTGCCTGATATTGCATCATGTAAGGGAAATGCAAATCATTCAACATTCTCTTTAAAACAAATAAGCTTTGATCGCTATGCAATTCTGGGCAATTTAGCGCGAAAACTACATCTGAAACATTTTTGCATTTCCCGCCATTTAGAAGCACGAGCGTTTTCCGCGAGTCATTTCCACTGTCGTTGTTATCATTATCCTTGTCCTTATCCTTATCCTCCCTCCCTCTCCCTCTCCCTCTCTCTCTCTCTCTCCCCCCTCCTCCTCCCTCCCTCGTTATCCTTATCCTCCCTCTCTCCTCTCTCCTCTCCCTCCTCCCTCTCTCCCTCACTCCTCTCTCTCTCTCTCCCTCTCTCCCCTCTCTCCTCTCCTCTCTCCTCTCCCTCTTCCTCTCCTCCCTCTCTCTCTCTCCTCCCTCCCTCTCCTCTCCCCTCCCTCCTCCTCTCTCCTCTCCTCCTCCCTCCTCTCCTCCTCTCTCTCCTCTCCTCCTCCATCTTCTCACACACACACAGACACACACACACACACACACACACACACACACACACACACACACACACATACACACACACACTGCTGATACTACAAACTTGTCCTCCTTAGCCCAAGTTGACCTTTCTTCGGAGGGTCAATTAACGGCATCATCACCGGAAAAGGTTATTCGTTAAAAGCAGTTGAAAAGTTACCATTACTCACGTCACTTACGCATTTGCCATTGAATGATTTCGCAATTGTCATCGTGATTATCCTTATTTATTATTATTTGTCTTACATCATCAGCTGGAATTGGAGTTGAAGTAAGATCATTGCTCGTGTTATTGGCTGGCTTGTTCGGCTGTTTAACTATGCTAATCATTGCACTTCTCAGAATTACCGCATTTTGTAGAATGGTACAAATTGGACTTGTCAAAGATTACTGCTTATTTACGATGCAGGTTGAACGATTCTGCCTCGCGTGGGTTAATGTTTGTTATTTGTGTTCTATGATTGCCTTTTGTGTTGCAAAACATTCGTGCAGTTGTTATTAACCCTTTTCAGTATACAGGTATCTATTGATTTGTCTGTCTGTCTGCCTGCCTATCTATATCTGTTTATTTGTCGATCTAATAGTGTTACCGACCATAGTGACAGTATCTCTTTCTCTCTATCTATCCATGTCTTTTTCTATCTCTTTTTCTATCAGTCTATCTGTCTTTTCCTATCCACCTATTTGTTTGTCTATCTATCTATCTCTCCATCTTCTATCATATTTACATTTTTGTGCCACTATTCCATTAAGAATTCTGCTTTTATCTTCCGTATTGCAAACTTTCGCTGTAACTGTGATACTTTTATGCAGGAAAACTGGAGGATTAAATATAAAATATATCACAGAGACTTTACAAAAAATAATACCATAACCAAACAAAATTATCAAATGATGTAATTATCTCAATAAGTGGCACGACATCATCATTAACGAAGTGGTTATAAAAACGGAAAAAAAATTCGTGTCGTTTAACCCGAAAACCATCAATGTGGAAGCGGATCCGATTCTCAATCTGTAGAAAATCTTTCTGTCGAGGCGGACAATCGGATCACTTCCTCGAATCGAGATCGAGGTTGTCGAACGCAGCCGAGTACTGCAGAGGATGACATGAATTGGTTAGGTGAGGTGAGGTGAGGGGAGGGGACGTTAGGTGAGGTGAGGTGAGGTTGGGTGAGGTGAGGTGAGGTTGGGGAGGTTGGGTTTGGGTTGGGTTGGGGGTTGGGTTGGGTTGGGTGGGTTGGGTTGGGTTGGGTTGGGTTGGGTTGGGTGGGTTGGGTGAGGTTGGGTGGGGTTTGGGTTGGGTTGGGTGGGTTGGGTGGGTTGGGTTGGGTTGGGTGGGTTGGGTTGGGTTGGGTTGGGTTGGGTTGGGTTAGGTTTGGTTAGGTTAGGATAGGTTAGCTTTAGCTTAGATTAGGATAGCATAGGTTAGGTTTAGCTTAGCTTAGGATAAGTTAGCTTAGATTAGGATAGGATAGGTTAAGCTTAGATTAGATTAGGATAGGAAAGGTTAGCTTAGGTTAGGATAGGTTAGCTTAGCTTAGGAATAGGATAGGTAGGTTAGGATAGGTTAGCTTAGCTTAGGATAGGTTAGCTTAGCTTAGGTTAGGATAGGTTAGCTTAGGTTAGCTTAGCTACTTAGGTTAGAAGGTTAGCTTAGGTTATAGGTTAGGTTAGGTTAGCTAGGTTAGCTTAGCTTAGATTAGGATAGGATAGGTTAGCTTAGGTAGGTTAGCTTAGGTTTAGGATAGGTTAGCTTAGGTTAGGATAGGTTAGCTTAGGTTAGCTAGCTTAGCTTTTAGGTTAGGTAGGTTAGCTTAGCTAGCTTAGAGGATAGGATAGGGTTTAGCTTAGCTTAGGATAGGTAGGTAGGGTTAGCTTAGCTTAGCTTAGGATAGGTAGCTTAGGTTAGGATATGTTTAGCTTTAGGATAGGTTAGCTTAGTTAGGAGATAGGTTAGCTTAGGTTAGGATAGGATAGGAAGGTTAGGTTAGGGATAGATTAGATTAGATTAGATTAGCTTAGCTTAGGATGGATAGCTTAGCTTAGCTTAGCTTTAGGATAGGTTAGGTTAGGTTACGATAGGTTAAGATAGGATAGTTAGTTAGGTTTATGATAGGTTAGGTTAAGTTTAGATTAGGTTAGGATAGGATCGGGAGCCGAATCCGTGTCTAAGAAAAAAAAATCGTGTAGAAACTGATCCGTTTATGTAACCCTTGTCACTAGTGTCTCGTTAAATGGCACTACAGTTTCATTAAGTGGCACCCTCCTTCCCTTACATGGCACCATATCCTCATGAAATGGCACAATATTTCCCGTAAATGGCACAATATTTCCCGTAAATGGCACCATATCCTTATTAAGAAGCACCATATTATCATGAGGTACCAAAATTTCAGTAAGTTGGCACTTTCATGAAGTGGCACTGAATTTCAGTAAGTGGCACTTCCATGAAGTGGCACCAAAATTAGTAATGGCACCGCAATTCCATGAAGTGGCACCAAAATTTCAGTAAGTGGCACCAAAGTAAGTGGCACCGCCATGAAATTCAGTAAGTGGCAGAATTCCATGAAGTGACACAAAATTAAGTGGCAGTAAGTGGCACCAATTCCATGAAGTGGCACCAAAATTTCAGTAAGTGGCACCGCAATTCCATTAAGTGGCACTCCAATCGCTTTATATGACGCCTTCATGATCTCGCTAAGTGCCACCAGGACCTCGACATCTAACACCCTTTACTCACGTGTTTCTCGTTTATTTTTTTTCGCCGTCAATCAGCTGATCTCCTGATGACTTACCTATAAAGAGATTAATTAGCTGATCTCCTGATGACTTACCTGTAAAGGGAAAAGGTATTGCTATCATCTATTTTTATTTCATTGTTATTGCTTCCTTATTTTATCATAAAAAATACAATTAAAACGAAATAAGATGAGAGTGTAAATAAGGATTTAAAAAATAAACAATAAGAAAATCAAAATGATCATAAGATAAAGTATTGTCATTGTTATCATTATTGTCATCATTATCATCATAATAATAACGAGTATCGCACACATTAGCATTCACATTGTATATCAAAAAATATATACAATGACCTTTACCATTATCAACCTTCAATTACTGAATATTTGAATACCTGAATATCTCAGATTATGGGTATTATGGATATTATTCAATTCAGTAAGTTTTTTCATTTGTGTGGAAGTGAGATAAACTGTTGTTGTGGAAGTAATTAAACTACTAATGAATTTATTATAAGAGCTAGTGCTTTATATGCAAATACTGTTCTCTATATATAGACATCAATCTGCGTGTCTATTAGGGGGCGTATGTGTGTGTGTGTGTGTGTGTGTGTGTGTGTGTGGTGTGTGTGTGTGTGTGTGTGTGTGTGTGTGTGTGTGTGTGTGTGTGTGTGTGTGTGTGTGAGTGTGTGTGTGAGTGTGTGTGTCGAGAGAGAGAGAGAGAGAGAGAGAGAGAAGAGAGAGAAGAGAGAGAGAGAGAGAGAGAGAGAGAGAGAGAGGAGAGAGAGAGAGAGAGTGTGTGTGTGTGTGTGTGTGTGTGTGTGTGTGTGTGTGTGTGTGTGTGTGTGTGTGTGTGAGAGAGAGAGAGAGAGAGAGAGAGAGTGTCTGTGTGTGTGTTATGTGTGTGTGTGTGTGTGTGTGTGTGTGTGTGTGTGTGTGTGTGTGTGGTGTGTTGTGTGTGTGTTGTGTGTGTGGTGTGAGAGAGAAGAGAGAGACGGAGAGAGAGAGAGAGAGAGAGAGTGTGGGGGGGTGATGTGTTTTATTATCATCATTAACATCATCATCATCATTATCATCACCATCTATATCACTATCATCATCATTAGTATCATTCATCATTATCAACCATCATCATCATCTATATCCCATCATTATTAGTATATCATTATCCCATCATCATCAGCAGAGCAGCCAGCATTATCCCCTCATCATTTAGCATCATGTCATTATCCCATTTGAATAGTAGCAATCATAGTAGAAGCAGTAATAGCAATTACCAAGTCATCATTATATTACCAATTCCCCCCCATTTTCCTTATTCAGGACAATACAAAGACGAAACCCAACGAAACAAAAACTGCAACAATAAGCAACTTGCAAAACTAAATAATATATATTGCCGAGGAACTGCAATCCATTTCTTCACTCCACAAAATGAAAAACATACGAAACATATATGATATTTCATTGCAACAGGAACAACGAAGGGAAAGAACGAAGAAATAAAGCACGAATATGTTCGAAGGCCTTTTCGCTAATGGCTGTATTCCTAACGTAAATGCGTGATGAAGCATTAGCGAAAAGGCCTTCCGGCATATTCGTGGATGGTTTTTGTTGTTCTTCCTTTCGTTGTTCTTGTTTGGCAAATAAATGGTCTATATGTTCGTGATATTTTTTCATTTTGTGGAGTGAAGATAAATGGATGCAGTTCCGTGAATGTTATATTATTTAACTGTGCAAATGAATTTGAATCCTACACATTGATATTTACAAACGGAAAAAGATAAGAGAAGTGCAAGTTATGCATGAATGATGAGACTAGGAACCTATCTTGCTTTCTTTCTCTATTTGTTTTTTTTCTCCTACCTCCCTCCCTCTCCTCTTCTCTGCTCTCTCTCTTCATTTCTCTCGATCTTCTCTCGTCTCTTCTCTCTCTCTCGTCTTCTCTTCTCTCTCTCTCGGTCTCTCTCTCTGCTTTCGTCTCCTTTTTTCTCCTTCTTTTTTCACACTCTCTCTCTTTCTGCTTTCTGTCTTTTTTTATCTTGTCCCATCCTCTCTCCTCGTCTTTCCCATTGTCTGCCTCTTCCGCTCCCGTTCAGGTTCCTAATTTTCTTTTCCTCTCTTCCCACCTCCTCTCTCTCTCTCTAACACTCACTTCTTAACTAACACTCATGCCTCTAACTCAACTCCTCAGTCACTCACTCACTTCATCACCACTCACTCAAATCACTCACTCCACTCACTCACTTCAATCACAGCTCACTATCACTGAGAGAATCACTCACTCAGCGTCAACTCGACTCACTGCAGATCTCACTCACTCACTACTCCACTCACTCACTGCATCACTATCTCGTCTCTCTCTTGCTCCTCTCGATCTTTCCGTCTGCTCGGGAAGATCTTCTCTCTTCTCGTCGTCTGCCTCTTCTTCTCTAACACCACTAGCTCTATCTTCCATCTCCTTTTTTTTTCCGACCACCTTTTTTGTAAGGTTTGTCTCTTCTCCGCCCTCAACATATTGGCTTATCATTAAAGAGAAAGGGAAAAGGATGACTGTTTCTTATGCCTTTCATTCCCTATCTTCCTCTCCCGTTTTCTTTCTTGTACATATAGTGAATTTTGTGCTGCGCGGGTTGTGTTGTGTTTGTGTGTTGTGTGCGTGTGTGTGTGTGTGTGTGTGTGTGTGTGTGTGTGTGTGTGTGTGTGTGGTGTGTGTGTGTGGGTGTGTGTGTGTGTGGTGGTGCGTGCCGTGCGTGCGTGCGTGCCGTGCGTGCGTGTGCGTGTGCGTGTTGGTGTGCGTTGTTGTGCCGTGTGCGTGGTGCGTGTGCGTGTGCGATGTTGTGTGCGGGGTTTGCCGTGTGCGTGTGCGTGTGCTGTGTGCCGTGAGCGGTGCGTGTGCGTGTGTGTGTGTGTGTTGGTGTGTGTGTGGTGGTGTGTGCGTGTGCGTGCTGCGTGTGGCGTGTGTGCATGTGCGCGTGTGTGTGTGTGTGGCTAGTGTGTGTGTGCGTGCGAACTGCCGTATGCGTATGCGTATGAGGCGGGTGCGTGTGCGTGTGTTTTATGAGCGTCTATGTGTGTATGGTGTACGAGTGTTGTAGCGCATGTGTATGTTGTGTGTGTTTGAGTTGTGTGTGTATGTGATTATGTATAGTATATGCGGGATGTACACGCTGGAGATATTTCTATGACGTAAAACATTCTATGATTTAGTACTTTCGTAATGGTCTGGCTAGGCCGGCGTGCTCATGAAATTATTCCTTATATTATGAGATTTCTAAATATACACAGAAATACACGCACACACGGATAATGTTGGTATGGGTGGGTATGTATATATAAATAAATATAATAAGATATATATGAGTACTACATATAGTATATAATATATATATATACGAGAGAGGAGAGAAGAGATGAGAGAGAGAGGAAGAGAGAGAGAGATGAGAGAAGCGAGGAGAGAGAGGAAGAGGAGAGAGAGAGAGAGAGAGAGAGGGAGAAATGCACATGAGTATTAGAAAGTATGTTGTGTGTGGCGTTGTGTGTGGCGTGTGTGTGGTGTGGTGGTGTGTGTGTGTGGTGTGTGTGGTAGATGTGTGTGGGGTTGATGTGTGTGATGCGTGTGTGGGTGTGCGTGTGTGTGTAGTGTGTAGTGGTGTTTTAGTTTGTGGATGTGTTGTGTGTGTGTGGTGTTGTTTGTATGTATATGATAATATATATATAGTATAGTATCTATGATATATATATTATATATATATAGTATTATAATAATATACATATATATATAATATTACACTATATTATATTACATATATAATATATATATATATAATATATATATTATATATATGTGTGTGTGGTTGATGTGTGGTGTGTGTGTGTGTGTGTGTGTGTGTGTGTGTGTTAGTGTGTTGTTGTAGTGTGTGTATGTGTTTATAAATATAATATATATTTATGTGTGTGTGTGTGTGTGTGTGTGTGTGTGTGTGTGTGTGTGTGTATGTATGTGTGTGTGTGTGTGTGTGTATGTGTGTGTGTGTGTGTGTGTGTGTGTGTGTGTGTGTGTGTGTATGTGTGTGTGTGTGTGTTGTGTTGTGTGTTGTGTGTGTGTGTGTGTGTGTGTGTGATGTAGTGTGTGTATGTGTGTGTGTGTGGGTGTGTGTGTTCTGATGTGTATGTGTTTATATATATATACTATATATATTATGTGTGTGTGTGTGTGTGTGTGTGTGTGTGTGTGTGTGTGTGTGTGTGTGTGTGTATGTAATGTGTGAGGTGTGTGTGTGGTATGTGTGTGTGTGTGTGTGTGTGTGTGTGTGTGGTGTGTGTGTGGTGTGTGTGTGTGTGTTGTGTGTGTGTGTGGTGTGTGTGTGTGTGTGTGTGTGTGTGTGTGTCGTGTGTGTGTGTGTGTGTGTGTGTTGTATTGTGTGTGTGTGTGTATGGTGTGTGTGTGTGTGTGTGTGTGTGTGTGTGTGTGTATGTGTGTGTGTTGTATGTATGATGTAATGTATTATGTATGTATGTATGTATGTTGTTGTGTGTGTGTGTGTGTGTGTGTGTGTGTGTATTGTATGTGTATGTGTATGTGTATGTGTATGTGTTGTGTGTGTGTGGTATGTGTAGATGTGTGCGTGTATGTGTATATGTGTATGTGTATATGTGTATGTGTATGGGTAATGTGTATGTGTGTGTATATGTGTATGTTATAGTGTATGTGTATGTGTTATGTGATGTGTATATGTGTATGTGTATATGTGTGTGTGTATGCGTATGCATGTGTGTGTGTGTGTGTCGTGTGTGTGTGTGTGTGTGTGTGTGTGTTGTGGTGTGTGTGGTGTGTGTGGTGTGTGTGTGTGTGTGTGTGTGTGGTGTGTGTGTCTGTGTATTTCTCTCTCTCTCTACTCTAGTCTATTTATCTATCTATCATATCATTCTCGATATATATCTATATCTACTCATCTATCTATCTATCGATATTTATATATCTCTCATTCTTTTCTCTCTCTCTGCCTTATCTCTTTTCTCTCTCTCTCTACCCATGATGTCAGAAAGTTCCTCCAAGCAGACCTCTCGAGCTAATAAAACTTCAAAGGAGAGAAAAGTTTTAAAAATAAAATAAAAATAAGAATAATCTGATGATGATGATGATAATATAAGGATAATGATGATGATAATATAAGGATATATGATGAATGATAATAAAATGATAATTATGATGAAATGACAATGACATGACAATGATAATGATAATGAATAAATAATAAAAAACTAAAAATTAATACTCGCAACCTCATCATTAGGAAACGAAAAAAAAAATTGTCCTTTCCCTCTCTAAAAAGGACACACGATACAAAGACCGCAGCTTCGGTTTTGAGCTAACGTCGACGTCATACGTATCCGGACAATTAAAGACGGATAATTAAGCCACAGTTTAACGCAGAGGATTTGGGGCTGGTTAATAAGAGGAAAATGATATGGTAAGTCGGGCTATAGATATCAAAATGCCTCGGTATGATAAGTGGTTATCTGTGCATTAATTAGGAATAATCAGCGTTAAAGAGATTTTGTTCGCGTAATTAGGGGGATCTTTCCTTGATATTAAAATTAATATTAGACTTAACTACCCTAAATGACTTGGAAGTTTTTACTAATCATACCGAGAATAATTACTGTCGTTAGCCTTAATTATATCTGTTAGGTAGAATTTTTTTTTCTTATTTTTTTGATATCTTCAAAGCAGGACACGCTTTTTTTTCTTCTATTTTTTTTTCTTTTTTCTTTTTTTTTGTACTATGAACCATTCTATCGTCACCAATACCCGCATCACATAAAATTGATATTCCTCTTAAATCATTTAAAGTACTATTCTCAGCATCATCGCCATGACAGTTAAAAAAAAAAAATCCCCTTACTCCCTACTCCCTCCCCACTATCCCTATCCCCTCCTCGCCGAACTCAAATTTTCTCCGTAGACCTTGTTCATCTCCTGTCCATATCACGGTTGTTACATAGGAATGTACCCAAAATGAGGTTGGGAGAGGGAGGCGAGTCAGGAGATAGAGGCGATGAAAGGGAGGTGGAGAGGGAGAGAGGGGGCGAGGGAGAGAGAGAGAGGGAAGGGGGAGAGAGAGATGGGGGAAGAGTATGGAGAGAAAGATTTAAGATTAAAGATTTAACGATACATATACATAAAGATAGTTTTCCATTCTATTTGTTTGCAATGGATATTCCTTTGCTGTCTGTTTCATTTTTACTTCCAATTCCCCCCTGTTTGCAAGGGATTGGCGGGGTTAACCATCCTGGCTGGCCGCGTGAAGGGATTGAACGCAGGTCAGCAAGATTGCTAACGCTGCGCCACACAGCACACAGAGGGAGGGAGGGAGGGAGGGAAGGAGAGGGAGGGGAGGGGAGGGGAGGGAGGGAGAGGGAGGAGAGGGAGGGAGAGGGAGGAGGGAAGGGAGGGGAGGGAGGGAGAGGGAGGAGAGGGGGGGAGAGAGAGAGAGAGAGAGAGAGAGAGAGAGGAGAGAGAAGAGAGAGAGAGAGAGAGAGAGCAGAGAGAGAGAGAGAGAAGAGGAGAGAGGGAAGAGGGAGAGAGAGAGAGGGAGAAGAGAAGGAGAAGGAGAGGGAAGGGAAGAGGGAAGAGGGAAGAGGAGGGAG
>NW_020869486.1:298992-323992 GCF_003789085.1 Penaeus vannamei
CTTGATAAATTTCAAGTTATACTTATACTTTACGAAGTGAAAAATTGTAAACGGTCCTAGAGATATAACACAGTACATAATGCGCAGAAATTTCCATCTGTATCTTAGAAATTATATACATATATTTAGATCTGGTATCCTGCGTTGTCCTAAGGATTGTCAATCCCCCTCCCCCTGTGAATTAGCATTGCGTGGGAGTCCAAACCCATTTGAGGGAATATTATTTAATCTATAATACAGAATTTTGCAGAACTGTGATTCTTGAAAGCATGGTTCCCTTTGGTACTAGTTTCTCTACGTTGACTTTTTCCAGGCCCTAGTTACTGGGCATAAATTTCCTAGTATCAGCAGGGTTATTGTTATCCTTGTTATCCTTATTACTATCATTACCTATAGTATTAGGAGCACCAGTAGTAGTAGGAGTAGTAATTGGTAGTATCAGGAGTAGTGTTGGTAGTAGGACTATTGGTGTTGTTGTCATTATTTTGTGTCTGTTATTACTTTTGTTGTATTTTTTATTTTTTGGTGTTTTGTTATGATTGTTGTTTTTGCTCTAGATTTAGTTTTTATTGTTTTTGCTGTAGCTTTTGTTGTAGTTTTTGTTGTATCTTTCGTTTTTATTGTAGTTTTTGTTGTTATTGTTGCTGCTGTTATTGTCGATGTGAATGTTTTATATACTGCATACTATAATAATTATATTATATTATATAATATATATATATATATATATATATATATATATATATATATATATTACTGACACTGCCTGTATATATCTGCATGGTATCTCGCAATCACGTTAGACTCAGCACTGAAACATTAAACCAAACATTTATTATGTGGATAAACCGTGCCACGTCCGATACTAATTGGATTTCTATCATATTCGATTATAAAGCAAATTAATTAACATCATCCATTGGACTCTACTAAACTGGGGAAAATACGATCTGTCTGTATTCCGAAACTTAGATTTCGTAATATTTTGATTTTGTTTTCTGTCTCTAATTCTATGCTTGTAGTTCCACAGCTTTTATTTATTCATTTGTTTATTAATATGACTGGTTTTCTTCTGCTTGTGTGCTGTGTGTGTGTGTGTGTGTGTGTGTGTGTGTGTGTGTGTGTGTGTGTGTGTGTGTGTGTGTGTGTGTGTGTGTGTGTGTGTGTGTGCACGCGCGTGCGTGTAGCGTGCGTGCGTGCGTGTACGTGCGTGCGTTTGCGTGCGTTGCGTGCGTGCGTGCGTGAATGTGTCTGTGTGTCTGTGTTTTTTCTGTGTACACGAGCATACGTACGTATACACGTATATGTCATACTTAGGCGTAAGCCCTAAAAATTCACCTCCTGTTCCCGTAATGTCTGTTTGCCTTTGTGCATTTGCATGAGAACGTGCGCGAGCAAGAACGCATATTTGAGTAGGGATATTGAAAAGCCTGGGATTTCGCCTGCGTTCGCCAAAAGCAATCTGGACGCGAAGAAAGGGCGACCACGTTTTATCCGAGTGTTTTATGCCTTTTCTTTATTTATCTTATTTTTCATATCCAGTCTTTTACATCTTGGGATTTACCTTCTGGTCAAAGTCCCTTAAAGGAAATTTGGGAATAATCGTTAAGTAATTTAGATTAAAAAAAGGAAAGATGAACATATATATACATATACATATATATACACATATAAATATATACGTATATATATACATATATGCACACAGACATATATATACATATATATACATATATTTACATACACACACACATGCATACGCACATTATATATCATACATGGGCGGATAATCAATGTCTTCAGAAAACTCAGTTATATGATTTTTTTTTCTTTTTTTTTTTGTCATCGGCTTTCAGAAACATTCATCATTATCAAAAATATAATAAAGATACTCTTTTTAAATTTGGGAAAAAAAAGATAAATAGATTTATAGATAAATATAATTTTGGATATCCACTTTGGTGACTTTCATATTTAACAAATAAATATGCAGATGAAGTGATAAACCAAGTGACAATAAATATAGACCAATAACACTAAGGCGAGCGTAGAATAACGAACACCACGCCATTTCCTAAAAGTATTGCTCGGTTTTCAAAATCATTCGGTCGCAAAGTGAGTTAGCCATAGAAGTTATCGCCTCAAAAGGGACGAAAGGTTTTGATGTTGGTCTTTAGTCATCGTCCTGGTCTATTAGGACTGATTAGGTATTATCAATAAGATTGGCATTAAGAGCTAAGAGAGAGAGAGAGAGAGAGAGAGAGAGAGAGAGAGAGAGAGAGAGAGAGAGAGAGAGAGAGGGAGAGAGAGAGAGAGAGAGAGAGAGAGAGAGAGCGAGAGAGAGAGAGAGAGAGAGAAGAGAGAGAGAGACGAGTAGTGAGGAGAGTGAGAGTGAGAGTGACAGAGAGAGTGAGAGAGAGTGAGAGTGAGGCGAGAGTGAGAGTGAGAGAGAGAGTGAGAGTGAGAGTGAGAGTGAGAGTGAGAGTGAGAGAGAGAGAGAGAGGGAGAGGGAGAGGGAAGAGGGAGAGAAGAGAGAGAGAGAGAGAGAGAGGGAGAGAGAGAGAGAGAGAGAGAGAGAGAGAGGGAGAGGGAGGGAGAGAGAGAAGAGAGAGAGAGAGAGAGAGAGAGAGAGAGAGAGAGAGAAGAGAGAGAGAGAGAGAGAGAGAGAGAGACAGAGACAGAGAGAGAGAGACAGAGAGACAGACAGAGACAGAGACAGAGGAGAGAGAAAATAAAGATATAGAAAGACACAGACATTCTGACAGACACAAACCGACATACTCTGAAAATGAACCACGCAGAACGAAATGAAAGGGGTATAGCTCAACCATCCGTAAATGTTTAAGGCAGAATTAATCCATACATCAAATTAACCGAATGACCGACGCGGAAATAAAATTACAAACTCGACTTAACTATTCCGATAGTTTGTTACGTCCCCTGAGCGAGGCAATTACGTGTATAGAAAAAAAGATAAAATCACATTGTAATAACGTCAAAGTCTCTCTTGTATCACCATGCTGATTAATACATCCGTCAAATTCACTATGAATTATTTCAGTTCATTAGAATGACTGCCATGTTAAACACTCTGCGTTGGGGTATTTGATGTTGAAGTTTTATCTGTAAACAGTGTGTTTCATTTGGAATCATGATGAGATTAATATATTAGAAGCTTAAGCGTAAACTTTTTTCGGTTTTAAGTTATGTTTTATCTTTTGAATTATCAGTGGCGAGTGTGTCATTGTTAAAATCATTGAAACATTCAGCACGCATGTACATAATACATGTACACACACAAACGCTCACACAAGCAAACGCACACCAACATGCACCTGAAGAAACAAAAACAAAGAGAAACACACACACACGTACAGATGCACACACACACGCACGCACACCAACATACACTTAAAGAAACAAAAACAAAGATAAATACACACACACACAAACATACACCTGAAGATACAAAAACAAGACAAACAGACAGACAGATCCCTGTACCTACCTTACATGCTCGCTCCCTCTTAGACCTCACATCAAGTCACCTAAATATTTCATTCCCTTCATAACATATTCCCTCTTGACGTCACACCTCACCCACCCCACCTCCCTTACCCCCCCACCTCTCTTGACGCTACTCACCCCACCTACCCCCCCCCAGCCTACCCCTCACTCTATCCCTTCCCTTGGTTCTTCCAATTCGCTCTTTCTCTGTTGTCTTTCTCTGTTTTTATATCCCTCACTTTCTATTTGTGTAGCTTAGGGTAATTTACTCATCTTTCTTTTTGTTTGATTATACATGTTTGACTAGTGTTAGCATTGGTGTTATGTTGTTTTCTGTGTTTCTCTCTGTCAGTTTGTTCCTTTTTCTCTCTTTACATATCTCACTCTTTCTTTTTCTTTCTGTCTCTTCTCGCCTTCTTCTCTTCTCGCCTCTCTCTCTTCTTCTCTCTCTAACTCTCTCTCTCTCTCTATCTCTTCTCTCTCTCTCTCTCTCTCTCTCTCTTCTCTCTCTCTCTCTTCTCTCTTCTCTCTCTCTCTCTCCTCTCTCTCTCTCCTCTTCTCTCTTCTCTCTCTCTCTCTCTCTCTCTCTCTCTCTCTCTCTTCTCTCTCTCTCTCTCTCATTTTCAATTCCTCATTTTCTCAACCCTTTCCATTCATACATCTACTTCCTCTCTCACTTTTTCACGCAATTCAAGAAACATGATACTATTGTGATTTATGCCACACGCTCCTTATCTTAAGACTTTGTTAGATAAGAGAAGGTCTGTCTGTGCGTTATCTGACCTTTCGGTGGGAATCGCTATGCTTAGATAATGTCTCCGTTTTATTAGTTATATTATTAGTTATATTCTCTCTCTCTCTCTCTCTCTCTCTCTCTCTCTCTCTCTCTCTCTCTCTCTCTCTCTCTCTCTCTCTCTCTCTCTCTCTCTTTTCTCTCTTCTCTCTCTCTCTCTCTCTCTTTTCTTTTTCTTCTAATTCTCTAAGCACCTTCTACCTTGTCTTCATTTGCTTGTTATGTACTGGTAAATGATACATCAAGGCTTTTTTTATAACAAAATCAACTGATCATATCTAGAATAATCCCTGGAGGATGTTTAAATGTTTATGGTAGATTGTTTTAGTCTTGATGCTTGTCATGTGATTTGACGATTATTTTCAGAGATTGGTAAATATGTGTTTGTAAGTATATTCAAATGAATTGGCTAATAGCTGTTATATGGTTGTCTGTGTCGGTATGTGTTTGTCTTGGTTTACAGTGTCTGCCCGTGTTTGCGTCTGTGTGTACCTGTTTATGTGTAAATGTTTGTGCATGTATATATATGGTGTAGTACTTGTATCGATGGTTAGAGATACATATTAAGACATATAGATATGAATATAGATGGGTATTATACTACAATCACACGTACATGAAAAACAATCTGTCTGCATATCCATCTTTCTTTCTTTTTTGTCTATACTTTTATTCACTCGTATAAAGATATATGCCCGTACATAATGCAAGTGTATACCTGTGTATGTATGTATATTATGTATACGCAGGTAGTGCTTCCAACACAATATGAACCCCAGTATACACGACTTCCTCTCACCAAAAGAGCCCCCTTTCAACCCCCTCACCCCCTACCCCTACCCACACCACACAGAACCTCCCCCCCTCACCCTGCTATACAGGATCCCCTTCACTACCCCTACCTCCAAGGCCCCCCCCCCTCCTCTAACCCCCTACTTCAAGGATCCCTTCCCACACACCCTACTTCACAGGACCCCCCCCCCTTCACTGCCCCCACCTCCAAGGAACCCCCTTCCCTAACCCCTACTTCCAAGAACCCCCCCCCCCCTACCCTACCCCCTTCTTCCAGGTCCCTTCCCCTAACCCCTACTCCCAGGACCCCTCCCTACCCCCTACTTCCCAGGACCCCTCCCCTACCCCCTACTTCCCAGGACCCCCTACCCCCCTCCCTAACCCCAACCTCCTTCAGCTTGTGTTTATAGCGTCAGGAAAACTCAGGCTTATTGCACTTCTATGCTTGCTCTCATGCTTGACTTTCGTGTGCTTGTGTGCTTGCCTTTTGAAGAAGGGGTTTATGAGAGGGAACTTTGCTCGTTTTGTTTTATGACGAAGAGAGGGAGAGAAGGAGAGAGGGGGAGGTAGGGAGAGGGAGAGAGGGAGAGAGAGGAGAGGGAGAGGGAAAGAGGGAGGGAAAGAGGAGGGAAGAGGGAGGGAAGAGGGAGAGAAAGAGGGAGAGAAAGAGAGAGAGAGAGAGAGAGAGAGAGAGAGAGAGAGAGAGAGAGAACTGCACGAGTGTGCCGTGAAGCAGGAAGTTTGTAAGTTTGGGGAAGAACCACTGTCTGCTTTAGAAATTGTGCTCTTATGTAGTGGTACCAGTGTGCGTGTGCGTGTGTGTGCGTGTGCGTGTGCGTGTGCGTGTGCGTGTGCGTGTGTGTGTATGCGTATGCGTATTTTATGAGTGTACATACAGCGATGCAAATGACGCTGTAAAAATGGCAACTTGAATATTCTAAGCCACCATGAAAAAAAAAAAAACGCACAGAAATCATGCACTCTCAGAATATCTATCTCTAGAGCATCTAAAAGCGCGTACAGAAGTTGCAATACGAATACGTGGGCAAGGAAGAGTTCGAACAAAAGAGAAAAAACGGATAAGGAAAATGGACATGACACACACACAAAGAGAAGGTACAGGGCAAGAGTCAAGAAAACACGGGAACTGTCATGTTTTATGCACTGCTGTTGCCGTCCTGTGCTCGGAGAGGGAGTGTGCCGGGAAATTGGTTTATCCCGATGTATATGTATACATGTGTCTGCATATTCGTGTGTGTGTCTGGGGAAACATAAAAATGAACAGGAAAACAAATACAGTGAGACGTGGCGGCACACACACACACACACACACACACACACACACACACCACACACACACACACACACACACACACACACACACACACACACACACACACACACACACACACACACACACACACACACACACACACACACACACCACACACACACACACACACACACACACACAACACCACCACAACACACACACTTACATACATACATGCATACATAAATACGCACACATACACATATATGCCCACATACAGATATAACCGCTTGTACATTTGTCAAGAATACAAAAGCACGCGGTACATCTCAATCCTTCGCTAACACAACAACCTTAATCTTTCCTTTGCGAATTCATGCGTACCGTTTATTTATTCATTTATTTATTTATCTATGTATTTACTTATTACTATTATTATTTTAATCATTGGCGCTTCATATTACAAAATCCTTCGTTAGAGAAAATATTTGTTCATTTTCTGTTCCCGGATCAGCTGTGTTATTTCACTGTTGTTTGGCCCAAGGTTATGGCTAATGCTGTTCATGATTAACTTTATTTTTTTCCCTATTAACTGAGTGCTAAATACGTGAGAGAGAGAGAGACAGAGAGAGGGAGAGAGAGAGAGAGGAGAGAGAAAAGAGAAGAGAGAGAGAGAGAGAGAGAGAGAGAGAAGAGAGAGGAGGAGAGAGAGAAGAGAGAAGAGAGAGAAAGAGAAATAAGAGAAAAAGAGAAAGAGAAAGAGAGAGAGAGAGATTAAAGTGAGAGAAAGAAAATAGGGTGGGAGTGTAGACGGAAAACTAAAGATAAACAAGACAGAGAAATCGATAGAAGCAGACAGAAGAAATATTGAGGGAGATATGAATCGCATAAACAAAAAATGAGAAGTTACTGATATTAAGAAGATGTAATTGACAATAAACTAGTGAATAACGAATAATTTTTCTTTGTTAAATAGAAAAAGAAATCTGATAATGAATTGCATCGGTTCAGTATTTTTTTTTCTTTTTTTTTCTTTATTGCACGACAATACATAAACAATTTCACGGGAATATTTGAAATATTTTCCTTTCACTTAACACAGAATAATGCTGCACACAATCAGAATTAGAATTTATTTCGCATATCATTTGATATGCTTATGAAATTTCATATCAATTGCATTAATTCAATCTCATATTTTGATTATGAAAAAAAAAAATATATATATATAAGGAAAACAAAATGAACGCCAAATCTCAGAAGAAAATTCTTTGCAAATCTATTATGAATTACCAGATAGAGATATGAATGTAGCTATAAATGAATGATCGTATGTGTGTCTGTGCTCTTACTCGCATTTACTATCATTGTTTGTATCTGTGTCTATGTCTGTGTTTGTGCCTCTGTCTGTTTGTCTGTTTGTGTCTATGTCTGTGTTTGCGTCTGTGCCTGTGCCTGCGTTTATCTGTGTGTTTGTGGTCTGTGTGTTTGTTATGTCTGTTTGTGTTATGTCTGTGTTTTTGTTTGTGTTTGTGTTTGTGGCTGTGGTTTTTGTGTGTGTCTTCCGTCTGTGGTCTATGTTTGTATTTGTGGGTCTATGTGTGTGTGTTGATAAAAGTTATGTGTGTTTGATAAATTTGGATTTTTTTTTATTTTCCTTCCATTCATTTTTTTCCTGATCTATGGAAAAATGAAATAATCCTCTTTAGTAGATATTAAGAATTATTCTTTGGTCCAGGAATCCTTTCGCAATTCAATCAAAATTCAAATTTGAATTAATGCATCTGGTATGTGATTACATACGTATATTCAGTATGTGAACTATATACTAATTTTAATTAATTCTGCAGTATTATCCTGCATTAAATAAAAGAAAAAAAAGCGTTTAAATATACTGTTTTGCAATTATAAAAATACTGTACTGATACAATGTGTGTATCTGTGTGTAAATATTTATAAAAATATATATGTAGATTCATATACATAAACATATATACGTACACACACACACACACACACACACAAACACACACACACACACACACACACACACACCATATATATATTATATATATATATATATATATACCTATATATACATATATATATACTATATATATACTATATATACATATAAGAGACAGAGAGATGAGAGAGGAGAGAGAGAGAGAGAGAGAGAGAGAGAGAGAGAGAGAGAGAGAGAGAGAGAGAGAGAGAGAGAGAGAGCGAAAGAAAAATGAAATATATGAAAATGAAGAAGAAAAAAAGAGGATGAAACAAAGAAGAGAGGACTATGTACATACATGTTATATAATATATATATATATGATTAATAAAAAGAAGGAATCAATAAATAGATAAATGAATGCCTAAATAACTAAATCAAGAAGATAAATCCATAAAAGAAACACACATACCAAAATAACCAACAAAAAACTAAACACATAACATAATGTATATATATATATATATATACATATATGTATATATAATATATATATATATAATATAGATAATAACTTAATAATAATAATAATAATAATATATAATAATAATATAATAATGATAATAATAATAATAATAAAAGACAAACAAATCCTTTTCCCAAAAGGCATCGAACACCCCAAGCCATACGCCCGAATCCCTTATCCACCGCCGTCCGAGAGATCGAATCCCACTGCTTCCCCAAGTCACGTAGAGTTGTTTGTCGAGCGGACGTCCGATTAAACGGCTCAGCTTCCGGAGTGCCTCGAGATCCCCGCCGGTCGACGAGTCATTAGCGAGCCGGTTACTGTCGTTGGGCATCGGTTGGCATCGGTTGGCATCGGTTGGCATCGGTTGGCTTCGTCAGCGTCGATCAGTGCCTCGTCTGTGATCGTTGGCGTAATTGTAATCGTCTTCGTTGTTAGCTATGTCGTTATCGCTTTTATTGTCGATATCATTATTATTACTATGATGATGGATGGATGTGTGTGTATAGACAGATAGATAAATAGAAACACAAACCACACATACAGACACACACACACACACACATACACATCGCACATGCACATGCACATGCACATGCACCACCTTGCACTTGACTTCACTTGCACTTGCACTTGCACTTGCACTTGCACTTGCACTTTGCCAACCACTTGCACTTGCACTTGCACTTGCACTTGCACACTGCACATGCACATGCATACACATGCACATTGCACATACACACACACACACACACACATATATATAATATATATATAATATATATATATATATATGTATATATATGTATGTGTATGTATTATAAATGTACACATATAGCCAATACTGATACGAAAATAAATATATATTCATTGGCTGAGTTGTCCATGTCGATATTAATTCACTGATAACATTGAAAGGCAAAGCACTCTTTGTTGATGAAATGTAAAAAAAAAAAATCGTTTATGTTGTTTCTATTTTTCTTTTTTTTTTTTACACTAATGGTCTTAAAAGCTTACGTACTGGCAATGGCAGCTGATGTTGTCATAACTTTAGTACTGGAATTGTTCGAATATCATTTCATTGTTCTTTTATGCCGCCTTTTTAATATAAGAGAAAAGAGAAGAGAGAGAGAGAGAGAGAGAGAGAGAGATAGAGAGAGAGAGAGAGAGAGAAGAGAGAGAGAGAGAGAGAGAGAGAGAGAGAGAGAGAGAGAGAGAGAGAGAGAATAGAAATCGCTTTATTTTTTATTATTCATTAAGATGAAGAACAGAAAAAAAATGAATGGTAGAAATTATGAACTAATACTAAGAAACAGAAAATCAAGAAAACGAGAAACAGGGTAGCAAGAGAATAAAAAGAAAATGAAGACTGAAAGGAAAAAAATAGAATAAAAGAAATACAGAAAAAGACAATAAAGACATAGATAAGAAAAGATATCTTTCAAAGAATAAGGTTCAAACAATGAAAACGGTTCATACCAAAAAGAATAAACAAGACATGAATCAAGTAAACAAAAATACATAAAAAGAAGAGAAATATATTAACAAACAAAAAATATAACTGACGAAAAAATATTCAAATACAAGACAAAATACATTTAAAAAAGAAGAAAAAAAGGAAAACTCAATAAATAAGGAACAGAAAAAAACGTTAATTGCAAGGGAAAGAGGAGATTGAAGGCACTAAGCTGACTAAGGACACAGGAAATTTGCTCGAAGATTCTATGAATACACAAGCAGCCCCGCTTTCCTGAAGGACGAGGAATAGACCCACTATCATTATTATTATTGTCATTGTTATTGTTATTATTGTTGTTGTTGTTGTTGTTGTTGTTCTTGGTGTTGGTGTTGGTGTTGTTTTAGTATTATTTCTATTATTACTACCATCATCATTCTTGTTATCATTTTATTAATACCCATTACTCCCATCATCTTTATATTTAGCTGTAGCTTTATCTTGATCCATTTCATTGATCTTACCATCACCATCACCATCATCGACGTCGTCATCGTCATCATCATTATCATTAACATTACCATCACCATTACCATCCTCATTACCATCACCATCACCATCATTATTTTCATTTTCATTATTACCATTATTGCCATTATTGCCATTATCACCATTATTGCCATTATTACCATTATTGCCATTATTACCATTACTATTACCATAACCATTATCATTACCATTACTATAACTATCATCAGCATTACCATCATCATCACCATAACTGACCATTCTGTTTCTTAATTACTCAGCTTAAAAAAAAACAACATTTTTAAAAAAAACACTGATTTGAGTGATTAATACATAATTATACAGACACAGACAGGTAGGTAGGAAATGATGAGACAAAAGAAAAAAGACAAAACAAAACAGAAAAAAATAAAGCTAACCACAAGCTTTTTCAAATGAATTCACAATCCTTTGAAATTCACTCAGAACAAGTTTACGCTCTGGCCTGTTCATGACAAGTAAAAGCAAATCCATTTCATGTCAAGAAAAATGCTGTAATGGGTTGGAATCTGCCTGTTTTTTGTTGCTGTTGTTGTTGTTTCTTTCTTCTTTTCTTTCTTGTTTTATCCCTTTCTGTCTTTCCTTTTTTTCATTTCATGAGCTCCCTCTCTCCGTCTCTCTCCCTTCCTCCCAAACAATCTACTTCCCTCTTTTTCTCTCTTCTCTCTTCTTTCTCTCTCTTCTCTCTCTCTCTCTCTCTCTCTCTTCTCTCTTCTCTCTCTTCTCTCTCTCTCTCTCTCTCTCTCTCTCTCTCTATCTATCTTCCTGCCTCCTTCTCCTACTCTCTCTGTCTCCTTTCTCCCTCCTCTGCCTTCTCTCCCTCCCTCTGCCTTCTCTCCCTCTCTCTTCCTCCCCCTCTCACCTCCCCTCCATCCCCTCTCATCTCATCACTCCCCTCCTCTTTCCCAACTCCTCTTCCTCGTCGAGTTCCCAAGCCTCTCTAACCTCCCTGTAACTTTGCTTCGGCGTCAGACTACAATAGGCTCGTGACAAAGTTTGCGCTTGATGTCAGTAAAGACCATTTTCCTCTGAACTCTGCGATTTGGGACTTGAATAGACCGCTGATGGATACAAGAAGTCCGGGTGTCACGTGGTTGTGGGTAAGGGGGGTTGGTTATGCAATAGTTAAGAGAGAGAGAGAAAGGAAGAAATGGGAGAGAAACGTAGTTTGAGAGAGAGAGAGAGAGAAAGAGAGAGAGAGAGAGAGAGAGAGAGAGAGAGAGAGAGAGAGAGAGAGAGAGAGAGAGAGAGAGAGAGACAGAGACAAACAGACAGACAGACAGAGAGACAGAGGACAGACAGAGACAGAGACAGAGAGAGAAGGAAGAAAGAGGGAACGATAGTTTGATAGGAGAGAGAGAGAGAGAGAGAGATTGTTGAGAGAGAGAGAGAGAGAGAGAGAGAGAGAGAGAGAGAGAGAGAGAGAGAGAGAGAGAGAGAGAGAGAGAGAGAGAGAGAGAGAGAGAGAGAGAGAGAGACAGAGAAGAAGATAGGGAGAGGGAGATCAAAGGGGAGAGAAAGACAGATTGATAGAAGAGAGAGAGAGAAGAAGAGAGAGGGAACGATAGATTGACAGGAGAGAGTGAGAGAAGAAAAAGAAAGGAAGAGAGAGAGAACGATAGATTGATGTGAGAGAGAGAGAGAGATAGAGAAGAGGTAGTTTTGTGTAGAAAACGTCTACATTGGTAGGATCGTTTGCCGTAGAAAGTGGGAGAGAAAAGTATGATAGAATTAGCAGAACGCAGATGCCGACTACGCCAGAATAAATGAATGAATAACCCATAATAAATGAAAAGCTGAATAAATATATCGATAAATGAATACATACAATAAGCAAATACATGCAAACAATACCGGCCTTCGCAAACAACACCTGTAATGCAAATACAATAACTATTAAAATCAAATGCCAAAAAAAGGACAGAAACGGAGAGAGAGAGAGAGAGAGAGAGAGAGAGAGAGAGAGAGAGAGAGAGAGAGAGAGAGAAGAGAGAGAGAGAGAGAGAGAGAGAGAGAGAGAGAGAGAGAGAGAGAGAGAGAGAGAGAAGAGAGAGAGAGAGAGAGAGACCGAATGCTGCAGAGAAATATACTTTCCTCAAATATAGACACGACGAGAAAGACCGTTTTTTTTTCATAAGTGAAAGGATAGATGAAAAGTGTTGAAATCCTTCTACGATTTGATCCTGTGTATTGTTTACGTACCGAGCCTGATCCTGTTATTTGATCTTGATTTTGTTATTTATTAATGATGTTTTGAAGGAGCGAGAGAAGGGAGTTGAGGAGAAGACGAGAGATGGAGGAGGAAAAGAAGAAGAATCGAGAGAACGAAGAAATGAATCTGGGGGGGGGGGGGGTGGTGGGGGGGAGGTCCTACTTTGCACACTTTGAGAAAAAAAATGAAATACGATAAAATATTTTAAATCTATAATAATAATAACTAGAAACACTACAGAGAGCCCACACCTCCTCCAAGGTGATAAGATAAGGTCACCGATGCAATAAGAATATTCGCACCTGAGAAATTAAGTCAACTGGTGACGTCCGTGTTTTCCAATCTCGCAATTCTAATAAACCGTTTTAAAAATTCACCGCCAAAATTTAATGGCATCTGGCTTGGGCTAAAAAGTTCATAAAAATCTGATCATAACTTTTTAAGTTACCTGGATCATTTTCGTGTGTGTGTGGCGTGTGTGTGCGTAGCGTGTGGCGTGTGTGGGCGTGGTGTGTGTGTGTGTGTGTGTGTGTGTGTGTGTGTGTGTGTGTGTGTGTGTGTGTGTGTGTGTGTGTGTGTGTGTGTGTGTGTGTGGTGTTGTGTGTGTGGCGTGTGTGTGTGTGTGTGGCGTGGTGTGTGTGTGTGTGTGTGTGTGTGTGTGTGTGTGTGTGTGTGTGTTGTGGTGTGTGTGTGTGTGTGTGGTGTGTAAATGAGTGTGTGTAAATGTGTGTAAATGAGTGTGTGTGTGTGAATGAATGTGTGTATGAATGAATGTGTGTAATGCGTGTAAATAAAGGAGTATGTGAATGAGTCAGGGGTTTAAGATTCAACTCTCATTCCTGTCAATCAACACAACACACACACACACACACACACACACACACACACACACACACACACACACACACACACACACACACACACACACACACACACGGAAACACACACACACACACACACACATATGTGTGAATGAATGTATGTATTATGTACGTATGTTATGTCATTACATATTCATCGATGATAAATAATTTTCGGAGATTAAGGCTGCAATTATTGAAATCAGTAATTAATAAAAAAAAATAGAAACCTTCCTCACTGAAAAGAAAAAAAACGCTAAGATGCGAGACGAAAATCCTATCCGACCGCAGAGGAAATTCCTGTTTAACATTTCAGGTTTTATTTGCTCCCGAATGTATTAAAAAAATAATCCCTTGGTTTAATGAATGGGGTGAAGTCGATAGGCTGAGAGAGGGAGGGAGGGAGGGAGAGAGGGAGAGGGAGGGAGAAAGGGAGGGAGAGAGGGAGATGGTGGGAGGGAGAAGAGACAGATAGAGGGGGGGGAGGGAGGGAGGGAGGGAGGGAGAGGAGAGAGAGAGAGAGAGAGAGAGAGAGAGAGAGAGAGAGAGAGAGAGAGAGAGAGAGAGAGAGAGAGAGAGAGAGAGAGAGAGAGAGAGAGAGAGAGAGAAGGAGAGAGAGAGAGAGAGAGAGAGAGAGAGAGAGAGAGAGAGAGAGAGAGAGAGAGAGAGAGAGAGAGAGAGAGAGAGAGAGGAGAGCAGAGGGAGAATGAGAGTGACAGAGGAGAGGAAGATAGAGAGAGATATGAAATAACTGTAGTTGAAGTGGTTCAAACAACGGCTAGAGAGAGAAAAAAAATATCCACACATTAAAAAAAGACAGACAGGAGAGAAATGAAATAACAGATACGATTGATAGACAAAGAGAGATAGATAAATATGGAGGTAGAGACTGAGACAAGTGGAAGAGGTAAAGATAAGAGATAAATAGATATACAAAACTCCACCCTCACACTGTGACCCCCCCCCCCCCCGCTGCATTTTTTCGACACCTTCAAATGAATATTTCATTTCTGGGCGATAAGTAAGATAAGAAAGAAACACAGAACTGGGAAGCTTAAGTGCTAGCAGGCCGACCATGCAAGGCGGCAGAAGTGACCTTGGATAATTCATGCTGTTGCAACCTCCCCTCCCCCCTCCCCCTCCCTTTTGCAGCAGCATGAATTATCCAAGGGTGATAAACGTGTTCGAAACACGAGTGGGATGCGAAAGTGGCAGCACTTTTTTTTTTTTTTTATTTTTAGCAATTTTTTCTTTCTTTTCTCTTTTCTTTTTTTTCTTTTCTTTGATCATTTTTTTCTTTCTTTCTCTTTCTTTTTTTTTCTTTGATCATTTTTTCTTTCTTCTTTCTCTCGTTCTTTTTTTTTCTTTTCTTTGATCATTTTTTCTTTCTTTCTTTTCCTCCTTCTTTCTTTCTTTCCTCTTTTTCTTTCTTTCCTTCCTTCCTTCCTCCCGCCCTCCCTTTCCCTCCCTTCCTCCCTTCCTTTCTTCCTTCCTTCCTTTCTTCCTTCTTCCTTCCTTTCTTCCTTCCTTTTTCCTCCCTTTCTTCCTTCCTCCCTTCCTCCCTTCTTCCTTCTTTCCTTCCTTCTTCTTCCTTTCTTTTAATTAATCTTTTATTCACGCTCCCGCTTTGCAGTCGTGTTCTGGACATGTTCGTCCCCTCGCCTCGTTGTCCTATTCCCAACGTGGTAAAAATGAGTACTATAACCTCGATTCAGGTCACCCGATTCACAGTCGTATCTCGAGTATATAAGTCCGCTTCCGACTGCACAAGGGAGCCAGGGATGAGCCAAGGTCACACTGCATACTTATCACTGGTATAACCTGGCTGCTAGTATATATATAGAGAGAATTCTGCACTTACTCTAAAAGATAGAAAAAAAAACCCTGCCTGCTAGTATATATAGCACTTACACTTATAAAAAAATGATAATAAAAAAAAAAAAAACAACATCAGAGTACTAAAAATTGTCATTATGAGATCTTTTTCCCCCATAGAAAGTTCGCATAAAATGTTTATTACGGAATGCCAAGGTTACACTGGATGCTTATCACTGGTATAACCTGCCTGCTATTATGTATATAGAACTCTGCACCTACTCTTAAAAAAAAGAGAAAAAAAAAGCATCAAGGCACTAAAAATTGTCATTTTGAGATCTTTTTCCCCGTAGCAAGTACGCATAAAATGTTTATTACGCAAAGACCAAGAGTTTTTTGTTTGTTTGTTTGTTTTATCACTTATCTAATAGAGCTTGCAAAGTACGCGACTTGCAAGGGACAAAGTCATGAACTACGCTATGTTTACATTTGCATTTATAACATACTAAACATACCAAAAGAAGCGACAAACGACATAATTTCTCTAAAATCCGAATCTTCCCAACAAACAAATCCCGGTAAACTTATGCGAATCCGAGTTTAAAAAAAAAAATAAAAATGGTAACCCCAAGTCACAATGCCCCAGCACTGACCACCATAACTCCCTCGCATACCGGGAGAGTACCGGGAGAACGGGAACATGCCTCGGCTCTTCTCGGCGACCGGGGAATGCGTGGGATCCCGGGCTTCTCGTTGTGTAAAGCCTATTCAGGAGCGACTGCCGGCGGCTCGAGTCTCGCGGCAAGTGATGAAGTCTGCACTTTTTTTTTTTTTTTTTCTTAAGGTCCATTAGCGTTATATAAACTTGTTTTTTCTTCGGGTTGAGAGTATCTTTTTCAACGATACTAGTAGTTCTAGTACCAGTACTAGTAGTGGTTGTATTCTTAGAGGTAAAATTAGTAGTAGTAGTAGTAGTAGTAGTAGTAGTAGTAGTAATGGCGGCGGCAGCAGCAGCAGATATAGAGAGAGAGAGGAGAGCGAGAGGCGGCGAAGGAGGGAGAGAGAAGGGCGAAGGAGGGAGAGAGAGGCGAGAGGAGGGGATGGGAGAGAAAATGGGAGGGAGATAGACAGAGGGGAGTGGGTGGGAGAGAAACAGAGGGGGATGGGAGGGAGAGGGAGAGAGAGGGTGTGGGACAGAGAGGAGGTGTGACAGAGAGAGGCAGAGGGAGAGAGAAGGATAGAGAGAGGGTGGAGGGGAAAAAGTGAGTGAGGCAGATAGAGAGAGAGCGTCAGGGAGAGGGAGTAAGAGCAGAGAGTGAGAAGGAGAAAGAAACCCTCTCTCTCTATTTACGTAATGCATGCGCTCGCAAGTGCAGGACATGAGAGAAATGGCATGAGAAATGAGACGATCATTGCAACAAAGGCGGAGAGAGAGACGGCGGTTTATATAACTCATATCATTCTCACTCCACGTTCCTTTGACTACCAATCTATCTGTATATACATCAAGTCTTTATATTCATTCATATCAATATCTGGATTTTAAACAGTTTGGTCGAAGGCTTCCTCTTAGTGTCTCATTTCTGTTATTCTTTTTCTTCTCTTTTTCTGCGTATTTCTTTTCCTCTCTCTTTCTCTTCCTCTCTCTTTCTCTTCTCTCTCTCTCTTCCTCTCTCTCTCTCTCTTCCTCTCTCTCTCTCTTCCTCTCCCTCTCCCTCTCCCTCTCCCTCTCGCGTGTACTGATTTTTGACGCTAAAATGCTGCGTCTCAAAAAGATTTCAGGGTGAAAGACGTTAAGGAAAAGTGCGAGGAAGAAATGGAGATAGAAGATAGAAAGGAAAAAAGTCAGAAAGAGAGAGAGACAAACAGACAGACACACACACACTCACACACACGCACACAGAGAGAAAGACAGACAGACAGCAAAAGAGAAAGAACAATAGGATGAAGAAGGGGAAAGGGAAAGACAAAGAGAGAGAGTGTGTGTGCAAAAACCACACCTATATACTTTAGGCTTTTAGAACGCATAGCTGGGGCGTTCCCCTTCTGTGGCCGTAGAGAAAGGCCACCACTCCACAGCTGATGGACGCATCTGATGCACCCATGTTGACGGGGGTACCAACATTATATATACAGAGAGGATGAGGGAAGAGGGAGAGAGGAAGGAAAGAGAAAGAGAGAGGAGGGAGGACCGGGAGGAAGGGAAAGAGAAAGGGAGAGAGAGGAGGGAGGACTGAGAGAGAGGAGGAGGAGGAGGAAGGGAAAGAGAAAGGGAGAGAGAGGAGGAGGAAGAGAAGAAAGGGAAGGGAGGAGAGAGGAGGAGGACGGAGAGAGGAGGGAAACCGGGAGGAAGGGAAAGAGAAAGGGAGAGAGAGGAGGGACCGGAGAAGGGAAAGAGAAAGGGAGAGAGAGAGGACCGGAGGAAGGGAAAGAGGAAGGAGAGAGTGTGTGTGTGTGTGCAAATGTGTGTGTGTGTGTGTGTGTGTGTGTGTGTGTGTGTGTGTGTGTGTGTGTGTGTGTGTGTGTGTGTGTGTGTGCAAATGTGTGTAGGTGTAGGTGTGTGTGTGTGTGTATGCATTGACAGGAATGTGAATTAAATCTTAAACCCCTGACTGGTGTCCGTGTGTGTGTGTCCGTTTGCGTTAGTGTGTGCGTGTTCGTATCCATGTCCGTGTGCTTGAGTGTGAGTGCTTTTATATACACACGTGAATATGCGTACGTTTACACTCAGCCCCACAGACACAACCATTCAGAACACCAAAATAAAAGCGAAACATGGATAAAATCCTACAAAACCATTGCATTCACGCTCACTTTTATCTTTAAAAAAAAAAAAAAAAAAAAAAAAATCCAACGACAACGTTCGAACTCATATCCGACGCAGCGACAGTTCTTCAAATCCAAAGCCTTTCTAAGTGACGAATTAATTGAATCGGCGCCCGCCGCTTGACCCGAGGACTTCGCTGCCACCACCCTTATTACGGAATGTTCTCGAAGCTCTCTTTCCAAACCTCCTGGAGCGATGCAAAAGAGGATTTGCTGGCTCGCCTCCTCGTCCATTTGCAAGTCGCGGCTCCTTCGCGAGACACCCGAGAGGCGTCGGCTTTATTGACTTTCGCCACCGTCGTTTCTTTGGCTTCTTTCGCCTGTTCTTCTTCTTTAAAGGGTTTTTATTTATTTTGGGTATTTCTGTCTATCCTTTCCCGTCTTTCTTTCTTTCCCTCTCTTTCTCCCCTTCTCTTAATCTTACTTTCTATCTTTCTATCTCTCTGTCTCATTCTCTTTCTATCTTTCGCATTCTATATCTCTTTGTATCTCTCTCTCTCTTTCCCTTTGTAGCTCTCTTTCTATCTTTTTCTATGTTTCTTTCTCTCAATCTCTCTTTATATCTGTCTTTGTCTTTTTCTTTACTTCACTCTCTTTTCGCTTTATCCTCATCTATTTCCCGTATGACAGATTATACACACTGTATTAAACTTTTAATTCTATTTTCACCTTCCGCATATTTTCCTATTTTCGCTCCCATTCATTCATCTGTTTATAAAGTTCCTCCTTCGTCACCCAGTCTTTTATGCATCTCTAAGGATTCTCTTTATAATGATATATTAGTCCCGCCTTAAAGAAGTTCGAGCTAAAGACGATATCTTGCCTTAAGAGATAGAAGAAAGGAACGAAGTAGTGTAACCTGACAGAGATAGATTAATGTAAATAGAACTGCAACAATGCAACTGCAGAGAAGTATGAGAGAGAGAGAGAGAGAGAGAGAGAGAGAGAGAGAGAAGATAATCAAATTTGGAAATAAAGAGAGAATCTGGAGACAAGTTGAATAAAATCTTGGACAGAACTCTACGGACAATTGCGCCCGATTTCAGATACTGTTGTGACGCTGGGGAGTGGGCCCTGTATTGGGTCTGCCTGGACAAACAGAACCAGCAAGTTATATATGTACAAGCGGGATATCAGAGGGCGGAGAGAGAGAGAGAAAGAGAAAGAGAGGGCGAGCGCGAGTGAGAGAGCGACATCGAAAACGATAAAGCGAGAGTGAGAGAGAGCGAGAGCGAGAGAGGACGAGGAGAGAGAAGAAAAACAGAACCAGCAGGTTCTATATGTGCAAGCGGGGTATCAGAGGACGGGGCCATAGGACGCCGAGGAGGTTCCGGGAACGCTCAGGGATTAAGAGAATAGAGAGAAGGAAGGGAGAAGGATAAACAAAGAGAGAGAAAGAGATGGGGGGAGGAGAGAGAGAAGAGAAAGAGCGAGAAAGCGAGAAAGCGAGAGAGAGAGAAGAGAGAGAGAGAAAGAGAGAGGAGAGAGAGAGAGAGAGAGAGAGAGAGAGAGAGAGAGAGAGAGAGAGAGAGAGAGAGAGCGATAGCGATAGCGATAGCGAAAGAGCGAGAGAGCGAGAGAGCCAGAACGAAAGAGCGAGAAAGCGAGAGAGAGAGAGGAGAGAAACAAGAAAAGAACAGAAACCAAAGAACAGAGAACAGAGACGGACAAACAACCATACAAACACAGAGAAGAGAAAGGCCCAGAGACAAGCCGGTGAGTAAGACCGCAAAGGGGTGATGCAAGAGGGACAAGGAGACCCACACTCCGGCAATTCGCTTGCTTGCGTGGAAAAAAAATCATGGTACAGGTGTGAAGACTGAAGGAGGAGAAACGAGGGGATGGGAGAAAAGGGGAGGGGAGACAAATGGGGAGGAAGAGTTCATGGGAAACGAGAAAAAGAAAGAAAGGGATGGGGGAGAAGGAGAGGAGAGACACATGGGGAGGAAGAGTACATGGAAATCGAGAAAAAGAAAGATTAAGGGAAAAAGAGAAAAGAGGAGAACGCGCAAAAGGGAGCGAGGAGAAAGGAAGATGGAAAAAGGAAAGCGAAATGTGAAGGAAAAGAAAAAGAGAATGAGAAAGAGAATACGAGATCGCAGATGGAGATGAAAAAAGAATACGAAGAATCAAAAGTAAAAAAAAAAATGAAGTAGAAGAAATAGAGGAAGAGGGAAATTAAAAAAAAAAAAGCAAAATAAAACAAAAGAAACACGAAGAACAGGAGGTAAAGCGAGAGGTCCCTGTCGACTCTGACTTATTCACCGACGGGGCGTTCGTTCCTGAAGGTGCATGTATCACTCGGAATCCGGGAGGCGTCTCGCGTGTTCACAGATGTCTTGGCCTTCCATCTCCCTCCTGACGCTGTTGGGCGACTGGCTAATAAGTGTTATATTACAATTTTGAAACGGATCTCTTCGCTTTCCTCCTCCTAGTCTTCTTTTATCTTTATTTTTATTTTTATTCTTTCTTCTTCCTTCTCTAAAGCTTTCGTTTCTCCTCGTTTTGTCTTTTTCCTTCTTCCTCCTTTCTGCCTCTTCTTCCTTTTTCCTTCTCTTTTTCCTTCTTCCTTTTTCCTTCTCTTTTTCCTTCTTCCTCCTTTCTCCCTCTCTTTCATTCTTTTTCCTTTCTCATTCATTCTCTTCCTCTTCCTTTTTTTTCTGTCGTTCTCTTCCTCTTCCTCTTTCATTCTCTTTCTCTTCCTCTTCCTTTCTCTTTCTCTCCTTCTTCCTCCTCCTTATACTACTTTCTCACCTGCCTCATTTTCCCCTTCCATCTTCTCCTTTTCCTCCTTGACCTCTTTTTCCTCTTCCTATCCCTCCTCCTCCTCCTCCTCCTCCTTTTCCATCATCTTTTTTATTCTTATTCCCTTTCTTCTCACTAATTCTCCAAGTCTTCTTTTTCTTCTTCTTTGTCTCCAAGTTCAGCCATTTCCACTCTGTATTTAATTTCCATCATAATTAGTCTTCTTCCAATCACAATTAGTCTTCTTCCAGCCTTCAATCATCCTCTTTTATTCTATTTAACTAAACAATTAGAATGAATGAATGAGAATGGATGAGAAAGGAAAAAAGAAGGAAGGAGGAAGAAGGAAGAAAAAAGAATAAGGAAGAAGGAAAAGGTTGGCAATATTAAAAACAAGAAAAATATAATGGGAAATTTGACATGTGATGACAAGATTAGAGATCGCCGTGACAATTGTATTCTTTAAAAATGTATATATGAAGGGAATTCACAGAATCACGTGTAATTCAACTGGAAAAAGATCCTTATGATCCTACAGAAACGCGTCTCGACTATAACTCTACGGATATTTGCGCCCGCTTTCAATTACTGTTGTGCGCTGGGAAGTATAGGCTTTGCGAAGTTAATCATTTCCTTTCACGCCTTTTCTATATATAAAAAAACGAAAATTAATATGAAGAAAGTCAAAAGACAAATAGACGTGGGAATCTAAAAGAGGTAAATGTTGACACATGAATTATTTACAACTTTCTGAAAAGTTTCTCTCGTTTCTAAAGATTTATCAGGTAAGCTTCTCGGCGAAGATTCGGATCTGAAAGAGCTGCAGTTGATAAGGGAAAGGAGAAGGATCCATCACGTTAGTTCAGGATGAGTTCAGTTCAGCCATCGGATTTTGGGAAATTGATGTGACGAGATAAATGGCTATTCAAATGAGAAACCTGTCTGATATTATTAGGTTGGCGGATGGCTGGTTTCCGTCCCTTGTATGATTTATTCTGTACATTTCTCTTTCTTTCTTTCTTATTCTATTATTCTACTCTACTCTCTCTCTCTCTCTTTCTCTCTCTCTCTGCCTCTCTCTCTCTCTTCTCTCTCTCTCTCTCTCTCTCTCTCTCTCTCTCTCTCTCTCTCTCTCTCTCTCTCTCTCTCTCTCTTTATGTATCCATCATTCTACCAATCTACCTAGCCATCTGTCTGTCTTTCCCTTCCTCTTTTCTTTCTCTTTTCTATCTCTCTCTTTCACCCATTCAATCTCTCGCCCACTCACTATTTATCTAAGAGTCTATTTATGCTCCCTCTATCTTATTTCTAATCTTTATTATTAGGTATGTCTTGGCTTTAATAATCTGACTATACAAAGCAATATTTCTTAAATATCAACTAAAATTTATATATAGCATACAGTAAGTATAACATATTGCACTAACAAACACACAACAGAACTGTAATATACCCTGCAATTACCAAACAAAACGTTTTTGCAATATACACAATTCTCAAGACTTCATGAAGGATATTCCTGAACACTTTTTTGCGTTTGTTGCAGTACTGCTGCCACCCCCACGATTGTACCCCAAAAGGAACAACCATAGATGCTTTTTCTAATTTCTATATCACATACCATTCCTATTCCAAGGTTGTTGAAAGGGCTGGAATGTTCCGGATTGTCCCACTGCCCTGCACCAGCTGTTGTCCTCTGTCTTGCAATTCATCCATTGAGGTACGACGGAAGGTGTGGCGGCTTTAACACAGGGCGTTTGGAGTGGCTTCTTTGGTGTCTCGTTTACCTGCAGCTTTGCCACGGTGTTATAGACGTGTCCTTTGTTACGTCAGGCTTATACTGAAGCCGAGACACCAGCTTCCTCAATTTTCTCGTGAGGGTTGAGCTTATTTTTCCCGAGCTGCTCATTCGAGGTGTCGGTGCGCATAAAGTGATATCAGATGAGTAACGTGTATATAAGCTGCGTCTTGTTAGGTGTATGAGGGGTTTGCCAGCGACAGCCCGAGGTCAATATTGTGACTGGCGTGAGTGCCCCTAATCGCATTTCGTCTTCTTCCTTCTTCTTCTCCTCCTTCTTCTTCCTCTCTTCTTCTTCTTCTTCCTCCTCCTCTTCCTTCCTTCCTCTCTTCTCCTTCCTCTTTTTCTTCCTCTTCCTTCTTCCCTTCCTTCTCATCCTCCTCCTTTTCCATCTTCTCTTCCGTCTCCTCCTCCTTTTCTTATCCTCTTCCTCCTCTTCCTCCTCTACCTCTTCCCCTCTTCCTCTTCCTCGAGGTTTATGACAAAGTATTAATCCCCTTGTCCAGTGCCTTGTTCCATTGAGAAGTCATTGTCTGAATTGAATAAGAGGACAATTTGAATTGTCGACTGCCTAATAAATTATTTTGTCTTCAAGGGTAGCGGCCATATCATTGACGATACATATATATTATATATACATATATATATATATATATATTATATATACATATTTTTCCTTTTCTTTTTTCTTCTTTTTCTCTTTCTTTCTTTTTCTTTTTTGTCTTTCTTTTTTCTGGCTATCCATTTCTTTGCCTCTTTCCGGCTGTCTTTATATCCGTGTCTCCGTGTCTCTTCCTCTTTCCCTTTCTTGTTGATTCTTTCTCTACCTCTTTTCATCTCTCTGTCTATCACTTTCTCCCTTGCCCCATCTCTCTCTTTTCCTCTTTCCCTTCTGTCTATTTTCCTACCTGCCCCATCTCTTTCTTTTCCTCTTTCCTTTCTGTCTCTTTTCCTACCTGCCCCATCTCTCTCTTTTCCTCTTTCCTTTCTGTCTCTTTTCCTACCTGCCCCATCTCTCTCTCTTCCTTTTTCCTTTCTTATTATCACTATCCTTCCTCTTCCTCTTTCATTCTCTCTCTCTTCCTCTTACGCCTCCTTCCTCTTCCTTTTCCTATATTAAGAGATGTCTCTTTTCCTATCCGCCTTAAAACCTCTGCGTGTATCTGCGTCTCTCACTCTCTCGCCCAATCAACGTCAAGCTTTCACTAAAGACGTTATGGACTCCGCAACTCAATTAACATAAACCTGATATATGCAAATTCGAATCAAAAACTTTCGTGTACTTCCGTTTGCCGTAATTAATCAAAGGAATGGAACGATGAAATAAAACACGAGACTAATTCGACGACTTTCAACTTCTTTATCAAAAATAGTGATTTTATATTCACATTTACATATATACAGACATACTAACTAAGATATAGGTTATATCCATATACTAGCATGTATGTATATGAATAATGATTAAATATTCCATTTACACATGTACAGACATACAAACATACACATATAACATACCATCATTACAACAGCTGCATGTTTGTATATGAATATCCATGTTTGTATATGAATATATGGATACATCATACATACATATGTACATGAATGAATAATAAATATAAGTATATTGAATACATAATACATGAATACAAACATACACATTAAAAAAAAAAATGTTCACAAATGCACACACATGTACATATAAATCAAGTGGGCGCGCGCGCACATATTCCCATGTGTGCGCGTATGTGACCAAAAATTCGCAATATGTGCCATAGAATGAACAAAAATCGTTCATTCAATTTGTGAAAGAGTATAAAACTCGGACGCTTTTTCCATAAAATAAAAAGCATTCATACAGCGCCCCCAATCCGATGTGGATGTT
>NW_020869486.1:343992-346992 GCF_003789085.1 Penaeus vannamei
CGTCCTATCTTCCTATCCCCAGTCCTCGCGAAATGATCGTCCTATATTCCATCCTCAGTCCTATTAGCGCTGTACCGAGAGTTGGAATCAGTCGAGGTCTATCCTGTTCTGGGGAGGGTGGGGGTTCTGGGAGGGTGGTGTGGGTGGGGTTCTGGAGGGGTGGGTGAGTTCTGGAGGGGGTGGGTGGGCGGGTTCTGGAATGGGTGGGTGGGTGGGTTCTAGAGCGAGTGGGTGGGTAGTTGTCTGGATATTTGACTGTTTGATGGGTTGGTTGATTTAGTGGGTGGGTGGGCGGTTGGGAGAGTAGGTGGGTGGTTGAGGGAATATGTGGGCCAAGGTACTTTGATTAGAGTAGCCCCACTATGTCTCGAGGGAAATCCTAGTTGGCAACTTCCGAGCTAAGCCCCGCCTCCTCGCCTTAATTCATTGCAATTATTTTTTTTCTATCTCCTTTTTCTTGCTTTCTTTTATATCATTTTCCTACATTGTTATCACTGAGTCATTTTTAAAATCAATGCCCTGAAAAACACCACAAAATATCGCACAGATTGACCGGGTCACAAAGGGGGCGGAGTTACTAACATCACGTCTAGCCAATGAGAGTGCACCGTGTGATACCAGATGTACCTAGATACATAATTATTTGTGTAATTTACTTGTTATTATGATTATCAGAAGTAAAACCAAAATTCCCATTTCTAATTTATGACAAAGTGTCCCTTTTAAATAGCCGCGAGAGTATTTTTGGGAAGAAGTTAATTTCAGTTTTTGGATTAATAGGTTAAATGGAAGTGGAGCTACCTGGTTTTATATACCTTGAAGTGTGCGGTTGGGTGGGCGGTTCGCTTTGTTAATTCTGTGGGTGGGTGGTTGCTTGTTCGCTTTGTTATGCTATTGGTTGGGTGGGCGGTTCGCTTTGTTAATTCTATAGAGCTTTTGGGATCTTTTGGAAAACAAAATACAAAAATATGCAACATCACACATTCTTGGGATGTTTTTATCATGTTTTTTTTTTATTAATATCATAAATATTTTAAGAATGCTATGAGTGGATACATTTCAATTAAAAAAAAAAACAGTAATTGGGCGCAAAGAATGCATAATTTCGAATCGTTACCAGGAAACTGACTCCGGGACTCTATGGCAATTCACTTATTCTTCTACTTAAAGTTTAAAGTGTGAAGAACATTAGTCTTAATTCTTAAACTTTTCGTAAATGCTGATATTACGTACGTGTAATTTGAAACAATGAGGTTTTGTGTACGTCTGTTTAAGAGAAACGGAGAAAGATGGAAATGAGACAGGAGATGGAAGTGGGGAAGCAGGAGAAGATGGAAATGGGGAGACTGGAGATGGAAGTGGGTAAACAGGAGAAGATGGAAATGGGGAGACTAGAGAAGATAGAAAGACAGAGAGGAGGGGAAGGGTGAGAGAGACAGAGAGAAAGGGAGTATAAGAGCATGCCGAATAGTTTTCAAAACTCTACACATAAATATTTTTCCACGAAGAAGTGAGAAAGGACTGAGAAAAATGAAAGAAATGTCAGAAAATGTAATATGACTGTAAACACACACACACAAAAAAAATATTTCCTCTCGATTCATATGGGGAGATTAAGTAAAAAACGAGGGAAAAATAGACAGATGACAAAAACTGAACACAAAAGATGGTAGACGATGTAACACTGAAGAGAGAGAGAGAGACAGAGACAGAGAGAGGACACACACAAAAAGAATAAAATGACTAAAGGGAAGACGAACACTGGAGACGTTCGAGACAAACGCAAAAAAAAAAAAGAAATAAAAGAACCGACCCTCCTACCCTACCCCATACCCCCCCCCTCAAAAAAAAGGCCAAAAAAAGAAACAAAACAGGAAATTAATGTACCAAAAGCCCAACCATTCTCGATCGGTTTGCAACACCAGAGGAAGCCATTTCAGAAGCCATTGCGTTGCCCAGGGGAAGCCACCAACGGATGCGACAGCTGTTTCATGTCACTAATGTGTTCGCTGTTCGAGTAGATAAGACGCGATAGATTGGGGCCATAAAGTAGAGGGAGAGGGAGAGGAGGAGGAGGATGGGGAGGGGGAGGAGGAGAGGGAAGGTGAGGGGAGAGGAGGAGAAGGAAGGTGAGGCCAGGGAGGAAGGGAGGGAAGGAAGGGAAGAGAGCGAAGGGGAGGTGATGAGACAGAAGGGAGGAGAGGGAAGGGGAAATGAAGGGAAGAGAGGTAAGGGGAGGGAAAATGAGGTGAGAAAAGGTGAAGCCAGGGAGAGAAGGGAGGTGAAGTAAGGGGGGGTGATGAGAGGAAAGGGAGGGGAAGGGAGGAGAGGGAGGGGGGGAAAGGCAGGTGAAGGAAGGCTAGGCCAGGGAGAGAAGGGAGACGAAGGAAGGGGGGAGGGACGGGAAGGGAGGAGAGGGAAAGGTGAGGCCAGGGGAGAGAAAGGAGGTGGTGATGAGAGGGAAGGGGGATGGGGAAGGAAAGGGAAAAACGAAGGTGATGGAAGGGGAGAAAGTGATGTGATGTGAGATGAAGGAGAGAGGTGAAGCGGTAAGAAAGGTGGGGAGGGAGAGAGGAAAGAGGGAGAAAAGAAAGCGGTGGAAGAAACGGTAAGGAAGGAAGAGGGGGAGGTAGAGTGAGCGGAAGTTGGGTACGTGAGAGAGAGACAGAGAGACAGACAGAGAATGGGAAAGGAAAGATAAATAGATGAACTCCTCTATAGATAGAGTGAGAGAGGAAACAAAATATAAAGACACAGAGAGAAAGAAACAAATAGAGAGAGAAAAAGGACTGCGTGAAACATAAAATCACCCACACTTGGAACACAGCGACAGGGCCAAGTGGAAGCCAAAAAATGAGACCAAGAGAAGGGGGAAAAAAGAAAAGAAAAAGTAGGAATTTAAGAGAAAAAGGCAACCCTGTGCTTGAAGATGAAGAGGGGGGAGGAGGGAGGGAGGAGGGGGTCCAGTGAATGACTCATTTTCCAGAGACTTTGTCGGGC
>NW_020869486.1:356109-361109 GCF_003789085.1 Penaeus vannamei
CTTCATATTACTGGTTATTATAATCATTATCATTATCAAATTATCATCATTATTACTATTATCATTGTTTTTATTACCAACATTATTGTTATTATCAATCTATTATCATCATCACCATCACGCATCATACTGACATATCAATATGAAAATTATCAGAAACACAAAATACTATCTTGACATCAAACTTCCTACGAGGCAAAACAATCTACGTTTTAACTTAGCCTTGAAATAGCCACGTCCGGTTAGGAAACTGTAGTCGGGTTCTGAGACACTGAAGAGAACAGACCGCTGTGTGTGTGCGTGTGTGTGTGTGTGTGTGTGTGTGTGTGTGTGTGTGTGTGTGTGTGTGTGTGTGTGTGTGTGTGTGTGTGTGTGTGTGTGTGTGTGTGTGTGTGTGTGTGTGTGTGTGTGAAAGGGTGTGTGTGTGTGTGTGTGTGTGTGTGTGTGTGTGTGTGTGTGTGTGTGTATGTGTTAATCAACTAGTTTTACACCAGCTTTTATAACAATCAAGGCGTTCATGTCATTATTCAGATTGATAATAATTGGCAAGAAAAATAAATTAATTTCCGTTTTAGTGACAATGTAGCTAATTTTAATGGACGAGTGGAACACATCTTAAATCAATGTAAAAAAAAGAGAGAGAGAGAAAGAAAGAAGAAAAAAAAACGCCGAATTACACCAGCCGGGACTCGAACCCGGGTCTCTCACATGAGGCGAATATTCTGCACTTGAACCACTGGTATATTTCTCAAAAATTGTCTACGTATTGTTGTTTTGCTTCAAATACAGTTTATTTGTATTGCAGTTTTGGTGCTTAACAATAATATTGATATTAATGGTATTCAGTGTTCATTATTACCGTTACTCTTATGTTTTATCATTATTATTATCACTACCAGTGCTATTATGATATACATTGCTTACACGCATCCATACATACATCAGGATTCTTGCAGGTATAAGCTGATGGAATTTAAGACCTTTATAAGGCGTGATGATTCAAAAGTTGTGATAATGATAATAAGTAAAAAAATGTGACATGAACATTTATCAGTTATCGTTGTGCGCGTGATACGCAGAATTTAAAAATTATGATAACAATTTTGAGGAGGATGGTGATAATGATAAGGAAAATGAAGATAAGGATAATGATACTGGTCATGATAATCATAGTAATAACAGTAATGACAGTAGTAATAACATCAATGTTATAGTGCCTTTGCTGATAAAAATGCAAACGATTCTAATCATAATAACAAGTAATAATAACATTAACGATGATACAAACAAGAACACTGCACACTTGAAAATTAAATTTCCAATCTGTTAGATTTTCCTGGTACAGAAATCTGGGGTTCGACGTCAAGGCAAATCTTTCCTTGGAAAAGGTTAACCAGTGGTTTTATCATCTGTTTGTGTATGGGTCTCCTTCTCGGGCTCAAGGGCGACTGCCTGGGTCTCCTTCTCGGACTCAAGGGCGGTGACTTCCCGGGTCTCCTTCTCGAGCTCAAGGGCGGCGACTTCCCGGATGTCCTTCTTGGGCTCAAGGGACTTCGGGGTCTCCTTCTCGGGCTCTTGGGGGACTTCCCGGGTCTCCTTCTCGGGTTCAAGGGCGACTTCCTGGGTCTTCTTCTCGGGCTGTAGGGTGACTTCCTGGACCTCCTTCTCGGGCTCAAGGGTGGCGACTTCCCGGGTCTCCTTCTTGGGCTCTCGGGTGACTTCTTGGGTCTCCTTCTTGGCCTCTAGGGTCGCCCTTAAGTCGAGGAAACCCGGGGAGTCGCCACCCTTAAGCCCGAGAAGGAGACCAAGGAAGTCGCCCTTGAGCCCGAGAAAGGACCAAGCAGTCGCCCTTGTGCCCGAGAAGGAGATCCAGGAAGTCGCCCTTGAGCCCGAGAAGGAGACCCAGGAAGTCGCCCTTGAGTCCGAGAAGGAGACCTAGGAAGTCCCCCAAGAGCCCGATATATATATATATATATATATATATATATATATATATATATATATATATATATATATATATATATATATATATATATATATATATATATATATATATATATATATATATAATATATATATATATATATATATATATATATATATATATATATATATATATAATATATATATATATATATATATATATATATATATATATATATATATATATATATATATATATATATATATATATATATATATATATATATATATATATATATATATATATATATAATATATATATATATATATATATATATATATATATATATATATATATATATTATATATATAATATATATATATATATATATATATATATATATATATATATATATATATATATATATATATATATATATATATATATAATATATATATATATATATATATATATATATATATATATATATATATATATATATATATATATATATATATATATATATATATATATATATATATATATATATATATATATATATATATATATATATATATATATATATATATATATATATATATATATATAATATATATAATATATATATATATATATATATATATTATATATATATATATATATATATATATATATATATATATATATATATATATATATATATATATATATATATATATATATATATATATATATATATATATATATATATATATATATATATATATATATATATATATATATATATGTCATCCCTTCCTTCGCCTCTCTTTACTCTTATTCCATTCTTCGCATCTTTTCCCCATTCCCTCTCTTCCCTCCTCCCTCTCCCTTTCTCCTCATCCCTTCTCTTACTTCACCCTTCCACTCTCTTTCTCCTCATCCCTCTCCTCCCTCCTTCTGCTTATCTTCTTCCTTTCTCCTACATCCCTCCCTTCCCTTCACCCTTACCCCTTTTCTCCACCTTCCTACTTCCCCTTTCATTCCCTCACCTTCTCCCTTCCCCTCATTCCCCCTCCTTTCCCTTCTCTTCACCCCTTCCCCAACCCCTCACTTCTTATTTCCCCTCCCTATCTCCCTTCCTCCCCCCCCCTCTCTCTCTCTCTCTCTCTCTCTCTCTCTCTCTTCTCTCTCTCTCTCTCTCTCTCTCTCTCTCTCTCTCTCTCTCTCTCTCTCTCTCTCTCTCTCTCTTCCTCCAGACTCAAATGAACACAAAATGAAACTCTCTGACCTGTCTTGAACTCTGGCAACCGGACTGAGTTACGTGCAATTGCATCTATCCGCTTCGTTGCAATAATTTATCTTCTAATCATAAATTGAACGATACAAATACGATACGTTAATTCGCTGAGAGAGACTGCCTTGGCGAAGAGATGGCCAACCACTCAAGTACGAAGATAAAAAAAAAGAAAAAGAAGGAAAAAAAAAACAAAAAAAAAAAACGCGGTAACATGTTTATCGTCAAAAAACATCTTTGCCGCTTTGTTGAACATCTTTATCATAGTTGGCTTTTTTATGTGGGAGCTATGAGGTGTCGAGTGATATCTGTTGAATTAATTGGGGCGGGAGGTTTGGGTGGGGAAAAAAGGGGGCGTTTTCTGTCGTTATAGATATCCTCTCTTTGGGTCGTGGCTTATTTATGCATATCGTCCACACACGCGCGGTTGTCTCTCTCTCTCTGTCTGTCTATCTGTCACACGCACACTCGCACATGGATGTAAATTTGTGTGTGTGTGGTGGGGGGGGGGGTATGGTATCTCATTTTTTCTTTCTTTCTTTCTTTCTTTCTTTCTTTCCTTCGGTGATATAGTGTAAAGGTGTAAAAGTTGCCTTTCTCTCCCTCCTTCTCAGTTAGTCTTTCCTTCCACTCTCCCTCCGTCTCTCCACCCCTTTCTTCTCTTTTTCTTTCCCTTTCTCCCTCTCTCATCCCTCTTCCTCCATCCCGCCCTCTCCTTTTCCTTCTCCTCTTCTCCTTTCCTCCCTCCTTCCCTCCTTCATCTTCCTCTTCCTCCTCCTTTTCACTTCCTTTTCCTCCCTGCCATCCTCCTTCCCACTCTCCCTCACTTCCTTTCCCTCTCCTTCATTCTCCCTTCCTCCCTCCTCCCTTTCCCTCTCCCTTCTTTCTCTCTCCCTTTCCCAACCTTCCTCATTCCCACCTCCCTCTCTTTCGCCCTCCCTTCTTCCCTTTCCCAACCTCCTCTTCCACCCTCCCTCTCCTTCTTCCCTTCCTCCCTTTCTCCTCCCCCTCCTCTCCTTCTTCCTTCCTCACCTCTCCTTCCCTCTCCTCCCTTCTTCCCTCTCTCCCTCCCAGTCTCTACCTATCTCCTTCCCACCCATCCTCCTTCTCTTTCTCCCTCCCTCTCTCCCTTTCTCCCTCTTTCCCTCCCAGCACCTACCTATCTCCTTCCTACCCATCCTCCTTCTCTCTCTCACTCCCTCCCTTCCTCCCTTCCTCGCTCCCTCGCCAGTTGTCAGTTGTCATTCACGCATCTTTCAGTCCTTAGCATCGTGCGGCGGTATCGGTCTATCAGCTGATCTCTTGCCTCATGTTGCAGGGGCTTTGCTTTCTCGTGACGTCATGAAGTAGTTATTGACGTCATTAAAGAAGAAAAAATGGCGGTGTTTGGTTTTTGTGTTTTTTTGTTGTTTTGTTTTGTTTTGTTTTTCTTGTTTTTGTTTTCTTGTTTATTTAGGGAAGAACATAATTTTGGTTTGGGGTGACGTCATCAGGGAGGGATGTTCTGCCTGTGTATGACGTCATATGAGGGGAGATTTTTGTGACGTCACTACAAGATAAAAGATTTTCATGTAAAACGATATCACTTTGTTGGTGAATTGAAATCGAATGCATAAGGTAGACCAAAAAATCAAATATCTTAAAGCTATCTTTACATACTGGATTTAATAGAGAAAATAAAAAAAACTAATAAAAAAAAATTATAAACAGATTTTAATTATCGAAATGAGGATAAAGGGGGACGTGTCAGTTTTCCAAAAAAAAAAACAAAAATATACAAACAAAAATGCAACTTCACGA
>NW_020869486.1:366109-372523 GCF_003789085.1 Penaeus vannamei
AGGGCGACTTCCTGGGTCTCCTTCTCGGGCTCAAGGGCGACTCCCTGGGGGCTCAAGGGCGACTTCCTGGTCTCCTTCTCGGCTCTTCCTGGGTCTCCTTCTCGGGCTCAAGGGCGACTTCCTGGGTCTCCTTCTCGGGCTCAAGGGCGACTTCCTGGGTCTCCTTCTCGGCTCTTCCTGGGTCTCCTCTCGGGCTCAAGGGCGACTTCCTGGGTCTCCTTCTCGGCTCAAGGGCGACTTCCTGGGTCTCCTTCTCGGGCTCAAGGGGACTTCCTGGGTCTCCTTCTCGGGCTCAAGGGCGACTTCCTGGGTCTCCTTCTCGGGCTCAAGGGCGACTTCCTGGGTCTCCTTCTCGGGCTCAAGGGCGACTTCCTGGGTCTCCTTCTCGGGCTCAAGGGCGACTCCCTGGGTCTCCTCTCGGGCTCAAGGGCGACTCCCTGGGTCTCCTCTCGGGCTCAAGGGCGACTCCCTGGGTCTCCTTCTCGGCTCAAGGGCGACTCCCTGGGTCTCGGGCTCAAGGGCGACTCCTGGGTCTCCTTCTCGGGCTCAAGGGCGACTCCCTGGGTCTCCTTCTCGGGCTCAAGGGCGACTTCCTGGGTCTCCTTCTCGGGCTCAAGGGCGACTCCTGGGTCTCCTTCTCGGCTCAAGGGCGACTTCCTGGGTCTCCTTCTCGGGCTCAAGGGCGACTCCCTGGGTCTCCTTCTCGGGCTCAAGGGCGACTTCCTGGTCTCCTTCTCGGGGGCGACTCCCTGGGTCTCCTTCTCGGGCTCGGGCGACTTCCTGGGTCTCCTTCTCGGGCTCAAGGGCGACTTCCCTGGGTCTCCTTCTCGGGCTCGGGCGACTTCCTGGGTCTCCTTCTCTCGGGCGACTCCCTGGGTCTCCTTCTCGGGCTCAAGGGTTCCTGGGTCTCCTTCTCGGGCTCAAGGGCGACTTCCTGGGTCTCCTTCTCGGGCTCAAGGGCGACTCCCTGGGTCTCCTTCTCGGGCTCAAGGGCGACTCCCTGGGTCTCCTTCTCGGGCTCAAGGGCGACTTCCCGGGTCTCCTTCTCGGGCTCAAGGGCGACTCCCTGGGTCTCCTTCTCGGCTCAAAGGGCGACTTCCTGGTCTCCTTCTCGGGCTCAAGGGCGACTCCTGGTCTCCTTCTCGGGCTCAAGGGCGACTTCCTGGGTCTCCTTCTCGGGCTCAAGGGCGACTCCCTGGGTCTCCTTCTCGGCTCGGGCGACTTCCCTCCTCTCGGGCTCAAAGGGCGACTTCCTGGGTCTCCTTCTCGGCTCAAGGGCGACTTCCTGGGTCTCCTTCTCGGGCTCAAGGGCGACTTCCTGGGTCTCCTTCTCGGGCTCAGGGCGACTGGGTCTCCTTCTCGGGCTCAAGGGCGACTTCCTGGTCTCCTTCTCGGGGGCGACTTCCTGGGTCTCCTTCTCGGGGCGACTTCCTGGGTCTCCTCTCGGGCTCGGCGACTTCCTGGGTCTCCTTCTCGGGCTCACTTCCTCCTGGGACTTCAGGGTCTCTTCTCGGCTCGGGGCGACTTCCTGGGTCTCCTTCTCGGCTCTCACTTCTCTCTTCTCGGCTCCTTCCGGCCTTCTCGGCTCTTCGGCGACTTCCGGGTCTCCTTCTCGGCTCTTCGGCGACTTCCTGGTCTCCTTCTCGGGCTCAGGGCGACTCCTGGGTCTCCTTCTCGGGCTCAGGGTGACTTCCTGTCTTCTCGGGGACTTCCTGGTCTCCTTCTCGGCTCAGGCGACTTCCTGGGTCTCCTTCTCGGCTCCAGGGTGACTTCCTGGTCTCCCTTCTCGGGCTCAGGGACTTCCTGGGTCTCCTTCTCGGGCTCCAGGGCGACTTCCTGGGTCTCCTTCTCGGGCTCAGGGCGACTTCCTGGTCTCCTTCTCGGGGCGACTTCTGGGGCTTTCCTGGGTCTCCTTCTCGGGCTCCAGGGCGACTTCCTGGGTCTCCTTCTCGGCTCCAGGGCGACTTCTGGGTCGGGCGACTTCCTGGTCTCTTCTCGGCTCAGGCGACTTCCTGGGTCTCTTCTCGGCTCGGCGACTTCCTGGTCTCTTCTCGGGCTCTCACTGGGTCTCCTTCTCGGCTCCAGGGGACTTCCTGGGTCTCCTTCTCGGCTCTTCGGCGACTTCCAGGGCGGCTCTACTGGGTCTCCTCTCGGCTCTGGGACTGGGGGGCGACTTCCTGGGTCTCCTTCTCGGGCTCTTCCTGGTCTCCTTCTCGGGCTCTTCCTGGGTCTCCTTCTCGGGCTCCAGGGGACTTCCTGGTCTCCTTTCTCGGCTCGGGCGACTTCCTGGGTCTCCTTCTCGGCTCCAGGGCGACTTCCTGGTCTCCTTCTCGGCTCCAGGGCGACTTCCTGGTCTCCTTCTCGGGGGTCTCCTTCTCGGGCTCGGGACTTCCTGGGAGGGACTTCCTGGTCTCCTTCTCGGCTCCAGGGCGACTTCCTGGGTCTCCTTCTCGGCTCCGGGCGACTTCCTGGGTCTCCTTCTCGGCTCTTCATTCCTGGGGCTCCAGGGCGACTTCCTGGGTCTCCTTCTCGGGCTTCCTGGGTTCTTCTCGGGGGACTTCGGTCTCCTTCTCGGGGCGAGGTCTCTTCTCGGCTCTTCGGCGACTTCCTGGTCTCCTTCTCGGCTGGCGACTTCCTGGGTTCCTCTCGGCTCCGGCGACTTCTGGGTCTCTTCTCGGGCTCTTCAGGGCGACTTCCTGGTCTCCTTCTCGGTCAGGGTGACTTCCTGGTCTCCTTCTCGGGCTCCAGGGGACTTCCTGGGTCTCCTTCTCGGCTCCAGGGCGACTTCCTGGGTCTCCTTCTCGGCTCTTCCTGGGTCTCCTTCTCGGGCTCCAGGGCGACTTCCTGGGTCTCCTTCTCGGCTCCAGGGCGACTTCCTGGGTCTCCTTCTCGGGCTCCAGGGCGACTTCCTGGGTCTCCTTCTCGGGCTCCAGGGCGACTTCCTGGGTCTCCTCTCTTCCTGGTCTCCTTCTCGGCTCCACTTCCTGGGTCTCTTCTCGGCTCCAGGGCGACTTCCTGGGTCTCCTTTCGGGCTCTTCGGCGACTTCCTGGGTCTCCTTCTCGGCTCACTTCCTGGTTCTCCTCTCGGACTTCCGGGTCGGGACTTCCTGGGTCTCCTTCTCGGGCTCCAGGGTGACTTCCTGGGTCTCCTTCTCGCTCCAGGGTGACTTCCTGGGTCTCCTTCTCGGGCTCCAGGGTCTTCCTGGGTCTCCTTCTCGGGCTCCAGGGCGACTTCCTGGGTCTCCTTCTCGGCTCCAGGGTGACTTCCTGGGTCTCCTTCTCGGGCTCCAGGGTGACTTCCTGGGTTTCCTTCTCGGGCTCCAGGGCGACTTCCTGGGTCTCCTTCTCGGGCTCCAGGGCGACTTCCTGGGTCTCCTTCTCGGCTCCAGGGCGACTTCCTGGTCTCCTTCTCGGCTCCAGGTTCCTGGGCTCCTTCTCGGGCTCCAGGGCGACTTCCTGGGTCTCCTTCTCGGGCTCCAGGGCGACTTCCTGGGTCTCCTTCTCGGGCTCCAGGGCGACTTCCTGGGTCTCCTTCTCGGCTCCAGGGCGACTTCCTGGGTCTCCTTCTCGGCTCTGGTCTCCTTCCACTTCCAGGGCTCCTTTCCTCCAGGGGACTGGGTCTCCTTCTCGAGCTCCAGGACTTCCTGGGTCTCCTTCTCGAGCTCCGGTGACTTCTTCTCCTTCTCGGGCTCCGGCGACTTCCAGGGTCCCTTCTCGGCTCTTCGGCCTTCCTGGGTCTCCTTCTCGGGCTCCAGGGCGACTTCCTGGGTCTCCTTCTCGGGCTCCAGGGTGACTTCCTGGGTCTCTCTCGGGCTCCAGGCTTCCTGGTCTCGGTGACTTCCTGGGTCTCCTTCTCGGGCTCCAGGGACTTCCTGGGTCTCCTTCTCGGGCTCCAGGGCGACTTCCTGGGTCTCCTTCTCGGGCTCCCCTGGTCTCCTTCTCGGCTCCAGGGCGACTTCCTGGGTCTCCTTCTCGGGCTCACTTCCTGGGTCTCCTTCTCGGCTCCAGGGACTTCCTGGTCTCCTTCTCGGGCTCCAGGCGACTTCCTGGGTCTCTTCTCGGGCTCCAGGGCGACTTCCTGGTCTCCTTCTCGGGCTCCAGGGGACTTCCTGGGTCTCCTTCCTCTTCCAGGGTGACTTCCTGGTCTCCTCGGCTCCAGGCGACTTCCTGGGTCTCCTTCTCGGGCTCCAGGGCGACTTCCTGGTCTCCTTCTCGGGCTCCAGGGCGACTTCCTGGGTCTCCTTCTCGGGCTCCAGGGCGACTTCCTGGGTCTCCTTCTCGGGGGACTTCCTGGGTCTCCTTCTCGGGCTCCAGGGCGACTTCCTGGTCTCCTTCTCGGGCTCCAGGGGACTTCCTGGGTCTCCTTCTCGGGCTCTCGACTTCCTGGTCTCCTTCTCGGCTCTTCCTGGGGGGGCGACTTCCTGGGTCTCCTTCTCGGCTGGGCGACTTCCTGGTCTCCTTCTCGGCTCTTCCTGGTCTCCTTCTCGGGCTCTTCCTGGGTCTCCTTCTCGGCTGGGCGACTTCCTGGGTCTCCTTCTCGGCTCCAGGGCGACTTCCTGGGTCTCCTTCTCGGCTCGGGACTTCCTGGGTCTCCTTCTCGGCTCGGCGACTTCCTGGGTCTCCTTCTCGGACTTCCTGGGTCTCCTTCTCGGGGGACTTCCTGGGTCTCCTTCTCGGGACTTCCTGGGTCTCCTCTCGGGCTCCAGGGCGACTTCCTGGGTCTCCTTCTCGGCTCCAGGGACTTCCTGGGTCTCCTTCCTCGGGCTTCCTTCTCCTGGGCTCAGGCGACTTCCTGGTCTCCTTCTCGGGCTCCAGGGCTTCCTGGGTCTCCTTCTCGGCTCGGGTGACTTCCTGGGTCTCCTTCTCGGGGCGACTTCCTGGGTCTCCTTCTCGGCTCGGCGACTTCCTGGTCTCCTTCTCGGCTCACTTCCTGGGTCTCCTTCTCGGCTCGGCGACTTCCTGGGTCTCCTTCTCGGGCTCGGGTGACTTCCTGGGTCTCCTTCTCGGGCTCCTTCCTGGGTCTCCTTCTCGGGCTCCCTCTCCTTCTCGGGCGGGTGACTTCCTGGTCTCCTTCTCGGGCTCCAGGGCGACTTCCTGGGTCTCCTTCTCGGCTCTCCTGGGTCTCCTTCTCGGCTCAGGGCGACTTCCTGGGTCTCCTTCTCGGGCTCCAGGCGACTTCCTGGGTCTCTTCTCGGGCTCTTCCTGGTCTCCTTCTCGGGCTGGGTGACTTCCTGGGTCTCCTTCTCGGGCTCTTCCTGGCTCGGGGGACTCCTGGGTCTCTTCTCGGCTCGGGCGACTTCCTGGGTCTCCTTCTCGGCTCCAGGGCGACTTCCTGGTCTCCTTCTCGGGGCGACTAGGGGACTTCCTGGGTCTCCTTCTCGGCTCCAGGGCGACTTCCTGGGTCAGGGACTTCCTGGGTCTCCTTCTCGGGCTCCGGGCGACTTCCTGGGTCTCCTTCTCGGGCTCAGGGACTTCCTGGGTCTCCTTCTCGGCTCCAGGCGACTTCCTGGTCTCCTTCTCGGCTCAGGGCGACTTCCTGGGTCTCCTTCTCGGGCTCCAGGGCGACTTCCTGGGTCTCCTTCTCGGGCTCCAGGGCGACTTCCTGGGTCTCCTTCTCGGGCTCAGGGCGACTTCCTGGGTCTCCTTCTCGGGCTCCAGGGACTTCCTGGGTCTCCTTCTCGGGCTCAGGGCGACTTCCTGGTCTCCTCTCGGGGGCGACTTCCTGGTCTCCTTCTCGGGCTCTCCTGGTCTCCTTCTCGGGACTTCCTGGGTCTCCTTCTCGGGCTCAGGGCGACTTCCTGGGTCTCCTTCTCGGGCTCCAGGGTGACTTCCTGGTCTCCTTCTCGGGCTCGGCGACTTCCTGGGTCTCTTCTCGGGCTCCAGGGCCTGGGTCTCCTTCTCGGGCTCAGGCGACTTCCTGGTCTCCTTCTCGGGCTCAGGGCGACTTCCTGGTCTCCTTCTCGGCTCCAGGGCGACTTCCTGGGTCTCCTTCTCGGCTCAGGGACTTCCTGGGTCTCCTTCTCGGGAGGCGACTTCCTGGGTCTCCTTCTCGGGCTCCAGGCGACTTCCTGGGTCTAGGCGACTTCCTGGTCTCCTTCTCGGGCTCCAGGGCGACTTCCTGGTCTCCTTCTCGGCTCCAGGGCGACTTCTGGGTCTCCTTCTCGGGCTCTCGGCGACTTCTCTCCTAGGGCGACTTCCTGGGTCTCTTCTCGGGCTCCAGGGACTTCTGGGTCTCCTTCTCGCTCCAGGGCGACTTCCTGGGTCTCCTTCTCGGGCTCCAGAGCGACTTCCTGGGTCTCCTTCTCCTTCCGGGGTCTCCTTCTCGAGCTCCAGGTGACTTCCTGGGTCTCCTTCTCGAGCTCTTCGCGACTTCCAGGTCTCCTTCTCGAGCTCTCGGCGACTCAGGTTCCTTCT
>NW_020869486.1:372802-377802 GCF_003789085.1 Penaeus vannamei
ATTTATATATATATGTATATATACATATATATATATATATATATATATTATATATTTATATATAAAAATATATATATACATATATGGATATATATGTGTGTGTGTTGTGTGAGTATGTGTGAGTGTGTGTGTGTATGTGTATGTGTGTGTGTGTTGTGTTTGTGTGTTGTGTGTCTATATATATATATATATATATATATTAATATATTATATATATAATATATAATATATATATCTATTTATGTATGTGTATATATGATTTATGTAAAACATTCTAAAGACTGTACAATAATAGAATTAATAAAACTCCCCCGTCTCTCTCTGTCTCTCTCACTCTCTCTCTCTCAGATCTTAGCCAATGCTGACTTCAATTTTCGTTATGTAAACCTTTTGAATTGTTAAAATTATTCTAAGAGAGATGAGAGGAAAACACAGATGCAAGGAATCTCTGATATAATCCTGCCATATTTACATTTTTTTCAATCTTGTTCCGCTAATAAAAATGGTTTTTATTCTAATTCTCATCCAATCTACAGATCTAGTTACATTTGCCCCCCCCAAAAAAAAAAATGGACAAAAGTCTTGGGAATTGAACCCAAGTCCGCCCGCCTGGAAGGCGAGTGCTTTTCCATTGAGATATTGCTTCGGATTACGAACTTGCTGTTTGGCATTAATAAAGTGCAAGATAGGCCCCCTATAATTTCTTATAAATTCATCATAATGGTTTCCAATGGGTGCCTACGTGATTATTACATGAAGAAGGGAAGATAGAGAGATAGCAGTACTCACTCTATCTCTCTTCTAGATAGTAGAAACAGTTTAACATGTATTATGATAAATAAATAATAATAAATAAATAAATGAAATCAAAGTCTCTCTCTCTCTCTCACGTAATAGCGCTATTATCACATGAAGAAGGAAAAGAAGAGAGAAACAGTAACCTAACGTAACCTAACCTAACCTCCCCAAATTGCAGGCAATGTAACCTCTCGTGGATTAAAGTGATTTACGATCAAGTTTATGTGAGAAAACGAAATTTGGTCTCCTGGTCAAATTTGAGCCTAGGCGGCCAGAAGCTGAAAGTATCACAACGCAACGCAAACAGCCATGTGGAAGATTGAGTGGTAACCCGGGAAGATTAAACAGCAAACTGAGAGATAATGTAAAACATTCTAAAGACGGTACAATAATAAAACATAAAACTTTCCTCTCTAACTCTCTCTCTCCCTCCCTCTCTCTCTCTCTCTCTATTTATCTCTCTATCTCTCTTATCTCTATCTCTATCTCTATCTCTCTCTATCTCTCTCTCTCTCTCTCTCTCTCTCTCTCTCTCTCTCTCTCTCTCTCTCTCTCTCTCTCTCTCTCTCTCTCTCTCTCTCTCTCTCTCTCTCTCTCTCTCTCTCTCTCTCTCTCTCTCTCTCTCTCTCTCTCTCTCTCTCTCTCTCTCTCTCTCTCTCTCTCTCTCTCTCTCTCTCTCTCACATACACGTGATAGCGTGATTATTACATGACGAAGGGAAGATAGAGAGAAAGAGTGAGTACTGAAAAGATAGTACACACATGAAGATATATAATAAAATTAAAAATCTCTCTCTCTCTCTCTCTCACGCGAGAGCGTGATTATCACATGAAGGGAAAGAAGAGAGAAACAGTGAGTACTGAGAGATAATGTAAAACATTCTAAAGACGGTACAATAATAAAACTAATAAAACTCCCCCTCTCTAACTCTCTCTATCTCTCTATTTCTCTATTTCTCTCTCTCTCTCTCTCACACACACACGTGAGAGCGTGATTATTACATGAAGAAGGGAAGGAAGAGAGAAAGAGTGAGTACTGAAAGATAGTAGAAACATTCTAAGATGTATAATAATAAAATAAAATTCTCTCTCTCTTCTCTCTCTCTCTCTCACACACGTGAGAGCGTGATTATCACATGAAGAAGGGAAAGAGAGAGAAACAGTGAGTACTGAGAGATAATGTAAAACATTCTAAAGACAATACAATAAAACTAATAAAACTTCCCTCTCTAACTCTCTATCTCTCTCTCTCTCTCTCTCACACACACACACACTCACACATACATGTGAGAGCGTGATCATTACATGAAGGGGAGAGAAACAGTAAGTACAGAAAGTAAAATAATAAAATTCCTCTCTCTCTCTCTCTCTCTCTTTCTCTCCCTCTCCCTCTCCCTCTCTCTCGCTTTCAAAACGCTTGTAATGTTCACAATTGTCAGCTGTCGGCGGTTCCTATGGAATTTCTGTGCCGCACGACGTTATCAAAGCAGGCGGTTACTGCCTGTGGTTCTCATCTCCTTCTCGGACTGGCGACTGCTGCCTGGGTCTCCAGAATATATATATATATATATATATATATATATATATATATATATATATATATATATATATATCTATATCTATATCTTATCTATCTATCTATCTATCTATCTTCTATCTCTCTCTCTATATATGCGTCACCCCACTACAGCATTTACCCCCCCCTCTTCATTCCCCTCGTCTCTTATAGTCAAAGGTGCTAAACTAACGTGACAATCTTTTGATGGTTATCGCTTTGGTCAGTGTCGTCGCTCGCTTTCATTCCTTCTATGAATGTGGTGGATGCGTATCTTTGGCTTTTTCCGGCCCTCTTTCTCTTCATTTTCCTCCTTTCGTCTTCTTCCTCTTCTCTTCGGCCTTCCTTTTCTCTTCGGCCCTCTTCTTCTTCGCTTCGGCCCTCCTCTTCTTCGCTTCGGCCCTCTTCTTCTTCGCTAGGGCCTTAATCTTCTTCTCTTCGGCCTCCCTCTTCTTCTCTTCGGCCTGCGCCTATAGTAATTCCTCCCCCCTCAGCCTTTGAGCCTCCCACCATCTGCCCCTTCTGTCTCTCCATTGGAATACCATTGGAATGTAGTCGCTCATTTCCCGCTTGTTCCCTAGCGACTACAATGAATTCTCGGCTACTTCCTGGGTCTCCTTCTCGGGCTCTTCGGCGACTTTCTGGGTATCCTTTTCGGGCTCTTCGGCTACTTCCTGGGTCTCCTTCTCGGGCTCTTCGGCGACTTCCTGGGTCTCCTTCTCTCGACTTTCGGCTCGACTTCTGGTCTCCTTCTCGGCCTCGGCGACTTCCTGGGTTCCTTCTCGGGCTGGTGACTTCCTGGGTCTCCTTCTCGGGCTCTTCCTGGGTCTCCTTCTCGGGCTCGAAGGTGACTTCCTGGGTCTCCTTCTCGGGCTCGAAGGTGACTTCCTGGGTCTCCTTCTCGGGCTCAAGGGACTTCCTGGTCTCCTTCTCGGCTCAAGGGGACTTCCTGGTCTCCTTCTTGGCTCAATCCTGGGTCTCCTTCTTGGGCTCAAGGGTGACTTCCTGGGTCCTCTTGGGCTCAAGGGCCTTCCTGGGTCTCCTTCTCGGGCTTCCTGGGTCCTTCTCGGGCTCGAGGGCGACTTCTGGGTCTCCTTCTCGGGCTCGAGGGCGACTTCCTGGGTCTCTTCTCGGGCTCACTTTCTGGTCTCCTTCTTGGGCTCAAGGGGACTTCCTGGTCTCCTTCTCGGCTCGGCGACTTCCTGGTCTCCTTCTCGGGCTTCCTGGGTCTCCCTCGGGATCTTCTCGGGCTCGACTTCCTGGGTCTCCTTCTCGGCTCGAGGGCGACTTCCTGGGTCTCCTTCTCGGGCTCCTGGCGACTTCCGGTCTCCTTGGCTTGGGCGACTTCCTGGGTCTCCTTCTCGGGCTCCTGGCGACTTCCTGGGTCTCCTCTTGGATTCTGAGGTCTTGGGCCTGGATTTCGTCTGGAACGAAGTCTCCTTTCGGGCTCAAGGGCGACTTCCTGGGTCTCCTTCTCGAGCTCTTCGGCGACTTCCTGGGTCTCCTTCTCGGGCTCGAAGGCGACTTCCTGGGTCTCCTTCTCGGGCTCGGGCGACTTCCTGGGTCTCCTTCTCGGGCGCGACTTCTGGGTCTCCTTCTCGGCGACTGGTTCTCGGGCTCCCGGGCGACTTCCTGGGTCTCCTTCTCGGGCTCGAGGGCGACTTCCTGGGTCTCCTTCTCGGGCTCGACTTCTGGGTCTCCTTCTCGGCTGGGCGACTTCCTGGGTTCTCGGGCTCGACTTCCTGGGTCTCCTTCTCGGGCTCAAGGGGACTTCCTGGGTCTCCTTCTCGGGCTCGAAGGTGACTTCCTGGTCTCCTTCTCGGCTCAACTTCCTGGGTCTCCTTCTTGGGCTCAAGGGTGGCTTCCTGGGTCTCCTTCTCGGGCTTCCTGGTCTCCTTCTCGGGCTCAGGGCGACTTCCTGGGTCTCCTTCTCGGGCTCAGGGCGACTTCCTGGGTCTCCTTCTCGGCTCGGGGACTTTCTGGGTCTCCTTCTGGGCTCAAGGGACTTCCTGGGTCTCCTTCTCGGGCTCAGGGCGACTTCCTGGGTCTCCTTCTCGGGCTTCCTGGGGCTCCTCCTTCTCGGGCTCGACTTCCTGGGTCTCTTCTCGGGCTCAGGGCGACTTCCTGGGTCTCCTTCTCGGGCTCCTGGGCGACTTCCAGGCGGGTCTCCTTCTCGGCTCTGGGCGACTTCCTGGGTCTCCTTCTCGGCTCCTGGGCGACTTCCTGGGTCTCCTCGCTCCTGGGTCGTCCTTTCCTCGGGCTCAAGGGCGACTTCTGGGTCTCCTTCTCGGCTCTTGGGCGACTTCCTGGGTCTCCTTCTCGGGCTCGGCGACTTCCTGGGTCTCCTTCTCGGCTCGGGCGACTTCCTGGGTCTCCTTCTCGGGCTCTTGGGCGACTTCCTGGTCTCCTTCTCGGCTCGGGCGACTTGGTCTCCTTCTCGGGCTGCGACTTCCTGGGTCTCCTTCTGGGCTCTTCCTGGGTCTCCTTCTCGGGCTCGACTTCCTGGGTCTCCTTCTCGGCTCAACTTCGGGCTCCTTCCTGGGTCTCCTCGGGCTCAAGGGTGGCTTCCTGGGTCTCCTTCTGGCAGGCGACTTCCTGGGTCTCCTTCTCGGGCTCTTGGGCGACTTCCTGGGTCTCCTTCTCGGGCT
>NW_020869486.1:387802-412802 GCF_003789085.1 Penaeus vannamei
AGTCGCCCAAAAGCCCGAGAAAGAGACCCAGGAAGTCACCCTTGAAACCAAAAAGGAGAGTGGGTATCCTACTCGGGCACAAGGGCGACGACTGCCTGGGTCTCCTTCTCGGGCACAAGGGCGACTTCCTGGGTCTCCTTCTCGGGCACAAGGGCGACTTCCTGGGTCTCCTTCTCGGGCTCTAGGGTGACTTCCTGGGTCTCCTTCTCGGGCTCTAGGGTGACTTCCTGGGTCTCCTTCTCGGGCTCTAGGGTGACTTCCTGGGTCTCCTTCTCGGGCTCTAGGGTGACTTCCTGGGTCTCCTTCTCGGGCTCTAGGGTGACTTCCTGGTCTCCTTCTCGGGCTCTAGGGCGACTTCCTGGGTCTCCTTCTCGGGCTCTAGGGTGACTTCCTGGGTCTCTCTCGGGGGGCGACTTCCTGGGTCTCCTCTCGGGCTCTAGGGTGACTGGTCTCCTTCTCGGGCTCTAGGGCGACTTCCTGGGTCTTCTTCTCGGGCTCTAGGGTGACTTCCTGGGTCTCCTTCTCACCTGAATATTCAAATAAGAATTCTTTAATAGTCTGATATTACCTATAGTAGCCCTACCCCCCATGCTTTAAACACAGTGTGTTGTGTGTGGTGTGCTTTGTATGCGGTGCAGTGCGTGTTGTTTTAATATATAATTCTCTATATGTGTGTAATATAGATTTAATAATAATAATTAAAAAAAAAGAATAACATAACCTAATTACCTACATATTACTTGCGTATCAGAATCACAAGAAGAATCTAGATGATTAAAATGTATTGTGTATTACTGTTTATATTAAGCATAGTCGGAGGTTAGCCTGAACGCAGTACGTTAAAGCATGGGGGGTGGGGGTACTATAGGGAATATCACACTATTACAGAATTCGAATTTGAATATTCAGGGGAGATACTCCTCAGGAATAAAACCTCTGGGGAGTTACTTCACATATATTTTGAGCCTTTAGTTTCCATAATTGAATCAACTATGAATAAAACATAACAGGCTGTGGGAAGGGAGTATACATTCGATACTACATTTTCCATATCAACAGAATGGTAGTAGAACAGTGTCACAGATTCATTATCCAAGATACTGACGACTCGACTGGACAAACATAGAGCCAAGAGACATAAAAATTCTCTGCTCTGTGCACTCTGGACTGACCAATGCTCAATAACTTTCAATTACGGCGATTAGCACAAAAGTCACCGAATAGCCGAGAAGGAGACCAGGAAGTCACCCTAGAGCCTGAGAAGAGACCTAGAAGTTCGCCCTTGAGCCCGAGGAGGAGACCCAGGAAGTCGCCCTTGAGCCCGGAGAAGGGAGACCCAGGCAGTCCCCTTGTGCCCGAGTAGGAGACCCAGGCAGTCGCCCTTGTGCCCGAGAAGGAGACCCAGGCAGTCGCCCTTGTTGCCCGAGAAGGAGCCAGGCAAGTTTCGCCCCTTGGGGCCCGAGAAGGAGACCCATTGCAAGTCGCCCCTTGTGCCCGAGGAGAGCCAGGCAGTCGCCCTTGTGCCCGAGTAGGAGACCCAGGCAGTCGCCCTTGTGCCCGGAGAGGAGAACCCAGGAAGTCGCCCTTGTGCCCGCGAGAAGGAGACCGGCAGGAAGTCGTCGCCCTTGTGCCCGAGAAGGAGACCAGGCGCAGTCACCCCTTGTGCCGAGAGGAGACCCAGCGCAGTCAACCCTTGTGCCCAAGAATGAGACCCAGGCAGCACCCCTGTTGCCCGAGCCCCACAGGAGACCCAGGGCAGTCGGCCCTTGCTGCCCGAGTTAGGAGACCCAGGAAGTCGCCCTTGTGCCCGATTAGGGAGAGAACCCAGGCAGTCGTCCTTGTGCGCCGGTAAGTAGGGAGAATCCCAGGCAGTTCCGTCCTTGTGCCGAGTATGGAGACCCAGGAAGTCGCCCCCCTTGTGCCTGTAGTAGTGAGACCCAGGAAGTTTCGCCCTTGTGCCCGAGTAGGAAGACCCCAGGAAGTCGCGCCTTGTGCCCGAGGAGAGCCAGGAAGCCGCCAAAAGCCGCCGAGAAAAGAGACCCAGGAAGTCGCCCCAAAAGGCCCGTGAAGCGAGACCCAGGAAGTCACCCTTGAGACCCAGGAGGCTATTGCTATTGTCAGAGATGCGCTCCATATGTAGGATAATTCCATTAGGAATTAGTTCTTAGAGTGGGTCAAGAATATGGCGTCGGGGGGGCCGAGTTCGAGTCACCCTAGAAGCCGAAAGAGAGACCCAGGAAGTCACCCTAGAGCCCGAAGAAGGGGACCCAGGGGGAAAGTCGGCCCTTGAGCCCCGAGAAGGAGACCCAGGAAGTCACCCGACAGAGCCCGGGGAATGAGACCCAGAAAGTCGCCGCCCTTGAGCCCGAGAGGAGACCCAAATCCTAGAGCCCGAGAAGGAGACCCACGAAGTCGCCGCCCTTGAGCCCGAGAAGGAGACCCAGGAAGTCACCCAAAAGCCCGAGAAGGAGACCCAGGAAGTCGCCCAAGAGCCCGAGGACACCCAGGAAGTCACCCGAGAGTCCGAGAAGGAGACCCAGGAAGTCGCCCAAGAGCCCTATAGACGATCCTACCAGGACAATATGGATAAGTCTGCTCAGCGGCCGACTCAGGGGTCCGTCCGAGAGCCGAGAAAGGAGACCAAAGGACGTCACCCTAGAGCCCGAAAAGAAGACCCAGGAAGTCACCCTAGAGCCTGAGAAGGAGACCAAGGAAGTCACCCTAGAGCCTGAGAAGGAGACCCAGGAAGTCACCTTGAGCCCGAGAAGGAGACCCAGGAAGTCAGCCCGAGAGGAGACCCAGGAAGTCGCCTGAGCCCGAGAAGGAGACCCAGGAAGTCACCCTAGAGCCCGAGAAGGAGACCAGGAAGTCACCCTAGAGCCGAGAAGGAGACCCAGGAAGTCACCCTAGAGCCCGAGAAGGAGACCCAGGAAGTCGCCCCTAGAGCCCGAGAAGAAGACCAAGAGAGCCGAGAAGGAAGACCCAGGAAGTCAGCCCGAGAAGGAGACCCAGGAAGTCACCCTAGAGCCCGAGAAGGAGACCCAGGAAGAGCCCGAGGAGACCCAGGAAGCCGCCCTTGAGCCCGAGAAGGAGACCCAGGAAGTCACCCTAGAGCCCGAGAAGGAGACCCAGGAAAGTCACCCTAGAGCCCGAGAAGGAGACCAGGAAGTCACCCTAGAGCCCAGAAGGAGGACCAGGAAATCACCCTAGAGCCGAGAAGGAGACCCAGGAAGTCACCCTAGAGCCCGAGAAGAGACCCAGAAGTAGCCCTACCCAGGAAGTCACCCTAGAGCCCGAGAAGACCCAGAAGTCGCCCCTTAGAGCCCGAGAGTCCTAGGAGTCGCCCAAGAGCACATCCATAGACCAGGAGCAAGGTCCAGCGGAGACCTGGAAGAGCCCGAGAAGGAGACCCAGGAAGTCACCCTAGAGCCCGAGAAGGAGACCCAGGAAGTCACCCTAGAGCCGAGAAGGAGACCAAGGAGTCACCCTAGAGCCCGAGAAGGAGACCAGGAAGTCACCCTAGAGCCGAGAAAGGAGACCCAGGAAGTCACCCAGAGCCCGAGAAGGAGACCAGGAAACCAAAGCCCGAGAAGGAGACCCAGAAGTCGCCCTAGAGCCGAGAAGAGACCCAGGAAGTCACCCCCTTGAGCCCGAGAAGGAGACCCAGGAAGTCACCCCTAGAGCCCGAGAAGGAGACCAGGAAGTCAGAGCCTTGAGCCCGAGAAGGAGACCCAGGAAGTCACTAGAGCCCGAGAAGGAGACCCAGGAAGTCACCCTAGAGCCGAGAAGGAGACCCAGGAAGTCTAGAGCCGAGAAGGAGACCCAGGAAGTCATGAGCCCGAGAAGGAGACCCAGGAAGTCAGCCCGAGAAGGAGACCCAGAAGAGCCCGAGAAGGAGACCCAGGAAGTCAGCCCGAGAAGGAGACCCCAGGAAGTAGCCCGAGAAGGAGACCCGGAAAACCCTTGAGCCCCGAGAAGGAGAACCCAGGAAGTCACCTAGAGCCGAGAAGGAGACCCAGGAAGTCACCGAGCCCGAGAAGGAGACCCAGAAGTCGCCGCCCTTGAGCCCGGAGAGAAGGAGACCCAGGAAGTCACCGCCCTTGAGCCCCCGAGAAGAGACCCAGAAAGTCCGCCGCCCTTGAGCCCGAGAAGGAGACCCAGTCCCTGAGGGGGAGGAGGCCCCGGCAGCCCCGAGGGAGAGGAAGCCGCAGCTCCGAGGGAGAGGAGCCGCAGCCCCCGAGGGAGAGGAGGGCCGCAGCCCCGAGGGAGAAGAGCGCGACAACCCCCGAGGGAGAGGCGAGGCGCGCAGCCCCCGAGGAGAGGAGGGCCAGCAGCCCCGTGAGGGAGGAGGCGCAAGCCCCGAGGGAAAGAGGCCGCCAGCCCCTGATGGGCAGAGAGGCCGCAGCCCCCGAGGCGAGAGGAGGCCGCAGCCCCCGAGGGAGCAGGCAGCCGCAGCCCCTATGGGAGAGGAGGCCGCAGCCCCCGAGGGAGAGTTAGGCCGCGGNAGGAGGCCGCAGCCCCGAGGGAGAGGAGGTCGCAGCCCCGAGAGAGGGAGGCCGCAGCCCGAGGGAGAGGAGGCCGCAGCCCCCGAGGGAGAGGAGGCCGGAACCCCCGAGGGAGAGGAGCGCCCCCCGAGGGTGGAGGCGTAACCTCCGAGGAGGGTCAGCCCCGAGGGAGAGGAGGCCGCAGCCCCGAGGGAGAGAGGAGGCCGCAGCCCCCGAGGGAGAGGAGGCCGCAGCCCCGAGGAGAGGAGCCCCCGCAGGCCGCAGCCCCGAGGGAGAGGAGGCCGCCCCCGAGGGAGAGGAGGAGCCCCCGAGGAGAGGAGGCCGCCCCCGAGGGGAGAGGAGGCGCAGCCCCCGAGGGAGAGGAGGCGCAGCCCCCGAGGGAGAGGAGGCCGCCCCGGAGGAGAGAGGAGGCCGCAGCCCCCGAGGGAGAGGAGGCCGCAGCCCCGAGGAGAGGAGGCCGCACCCCCCGGCGAGGAGGTCCCCGAGGGAGAGGAGCCACCCCGAGGGAGAGGAGGCCGCAGCCCCCGAGGGAGAGGAGGCCGCAGCCCCCGAGGGGGAGCCCCGAGGAGGGGAGGCCGCAGCCCCCGAGAGGAGGCCGCAGCCCCCGAGGGAGAGGAGGCCGGAACCCCCGAGGGAGAGGAGGCCGCAGCCCCCGAGGGAGGAGGCCCTAGAGGGAGGCCGCAGAGGAGAGGCCGCAGCCCCCGAGGGGGAGCCCCCGAGGAGGCCGCAGCCCCCGAGGGAGAGAGCCGCACCCCCGAGGGAGAGAGGCCGCCCCCCCGCCCCCGAGGAGAGAGGCCAGCCCCAGGAGGCCGCAGCCCCCGAGGAGAGGAGGCGCAGCCCCCGAGGCCGCAGCCCCCGAGGGAGAGGAGGCCGCAGCCCCCGAGAGAGAGGAGGCCGCCCCCGAGGGAGAGGAGGCCGCAGCCCCGAGGAGAGGAGGCCGCAGCCCCTCCGAGGCCGCAGCCCGAGGGAGGAGGCCGCAGCCCCCGAGGGAGAGGAGCCGCAGCCCCGAGGGAGAGGAGGCCGCAGCCCCCGAGGGAGAGGAGGCCGCAGCCCCCGAGGGAGAGGAGGCCGCAGCCCCGAGGGAGAGGAGGCCGCAGCCCCGGGAGAGGAGGCCGCAGCCCCGAGAGAGGAGGCCGCAGCCCCGAGGGAGAGGAGGCCGCAGCCCCCGAGGGAGAGGAGGCCGCAGCCCCGAAAGAGGAGGCCGCAGCCCCCGAGGGAGAGGAGGCCGCAGCCCCGAGGGAGAGGAGGCCGCAGCCCCGAGGGAGAGGAGGCCGCAGCCCCCGAGGGAGGGAGGCCGCAGCCCCCGAGGGAGAGGAGGCCGCAGCCCCGAGGGAGGAGGCCGCAGCCCCCGAGGGAGAGGAGGCCGCCCCCGAGGAGAGGAGGCCGCAGCCCCCGAGGGAGAGGAGGCCGGCCCCCGAGGGAGAGGAGGCCGCAGCCCCGAGGGAGAGGAGGCGCAGCCCCCGAGGGAGAGGAGGCCGCACCCCGAGGGAGAGGAGGCCGCAGCCCCCGAGGGAGGAGGCCGCAGCCCCGAGGGAGAGGAGGCCGCAGCCCCCGAGGGAGAGGAGGCCGCAGCCCCGAGGGAGAGGAGGCCGCAGCCCCGAGGGAGAGGAGGCCCCCGAGGGAGAGGAGGCCGCAGCCCCGAGGGAGAGAAGCCCCCGAGGGAGAGGAGGCCGCAGCCCCCGAGGGAGAGGAGCCGCAGCCCCGAGGGAGAGGAGGCCGCAGCCCCCGAGGGAGAGGAGGCCCCCCCGAGGGAGAGGAGGCCAGCCCCCGGGGAGAGGAGGCCGCCCCCGAGGAGAGGAGGCCGCAGCCCCCGAGGGAGAGGAGGCCGCAGCCCCCGAGGGAGAGGAGGCCGCAGCCCCCGAGGGAGAGGAGGGCGCAGCCCCCGAGGGAGAGGAGGCCGCAGCCCCGGAGGGAGAGAGGAGGCCGCAGCCCCCGAGGGAGAGGAGGCCGCAGCCCCTGAGGGAGAGGAGGCCGCAGCCCCCGAGGGGCGGAACCTCCGAGGAAGGGAGGCCGCAGCCCCGAGGGAGAAGGAGGCCGCAGCCCTCGAGGGAGTAGAGGCGCAGCTACCCGAGGGGAGGAAGGTCACTATAGCTCAGCCACCCCGTATGAGGAGAGGAGGATCCGCAGCCTACTCTCCTATATATATATCTCTCTCTATCTCTCTCTCATATAATCTCTCTCATCTCTCTCATCTCTCTCTTCTTCTCTCTATATAATATATCATATATACTATATATTAATTATATTACTATATATATATATCATTATTTCATAATATATATATATATATAGTAAACTAGGGTATGGCATGGTGTTGTGTGGTGAGTTGATGTGGTCGCGTTTGATGTGCTGTGTGTTGTTGTGCGTGATTATGGTGTGTGTGTAGTATGTGTGTGTGTGTTTAGTTGCTGAGTTTGGTGATGGTATGTCGTGTAGTGTTGTGTGTGGATCATTATCATTATTATAATATCTCAACTCTTCTAGTGCAATTTAATGGCTATATATATATAGTATATAATATATAATAATACTAAATTATCCCTTAGCGTGAGTCCATTATAATACAATGAAATATTATAATAATTATAGTATATTATATAATGTGTATTTCTCTATCATCTCATATCCTATATTCACATATGTTGTGTCTGTTGTTAGTATCTCTCGAGTAATAATGTACACTCGTTTATATTTGATATTTTATTATTTAACATCATAATGAAAATTTGTATATAGTTATTTATGAATATTTCATGAGTTATCAGTATAGAATACTACTGCTACTACCGCTTATCTTATCAACATAATGTATTAGTTCTATAATCATTATTTAGGTATATATTTTATTAATTTGAGCTATTTACTACTTATCTGTTATCCTAATTTAATATCTATTTATTAATCCTTTAATGATACATATTAATTATATATAGTGATTATCCTAATATAATTGTTATCATTATGAATGTTAATATATTTATTATTTAATTACATAATTTACTTATAACTAATCTGGAATATATTATAAATTAGTAATTAATCTAATGACAATACACTAGGATACGTTTATTTATGATGATCAGTTAGATAATGCATAGATAATCGTACACAATACATATCACTATCATCATTATCTATATTATACATTAACATATCAAGCATATTACCTATAATGTGAGTACATACAAAATCTATCACTTACATATATATTTAATATTATATCATACTATCATTATCATTTACACATGCGTCTACTTCATATCAACTCATACTACTTTAATACTATTTATCTTATCAACTCTATATGTGTGGTATAAACTGTGTACATAACATGTATATTAGTATAATTATGAACTTTATACAATATCAATCAATCCTATTCACATATATATTAATCATTTGATATATTAATTATATAATCAATTAACGCTATATACATATATATATATTAGTAATAATATATATATATAGTGGATATAATATGTATAATATATATAATATATATATATATACTATATTACATTTAATTATAATATTATTTTTTGATATTTATTTCTTAGTATTTTACTTGGTGTGTTTCATGATGTGAGGTGTGTGTGTGCGTGTGTGATATTGGTACTTTCTATGCAATTTGTTTAACCATTTATTTACTTTAATTCATGTGTCTAATATTCTATTACAGTTTATACCGTAATCTAATGGAATGATTTTGCACAGGAATATGACACCTAATCAAAGATCAATTGACGCTTAACATTCAAGCCTGTTTTAACAGGAGGATTTCCCTCATCTTGCTCTAAATCACCCTCCGAGTATTATATGAGTCAAAAACACGCAGCATATTCTTTCGAGATGATTGAATATTCACAATTATGACAATAAATATACATATATAGATAGAAATTTATGAGAGTTTTAACTGATCGAGATCAAATTAAATGAATAATCTGCTAGCATGATAGTATATATAGATAATCAATCACAACAACTATCTGTACTCACATTGCGTATACAAACGTTTTTTCCTTCGATATACTTTCTTAAGTTGTTGACTCACATTTCACTAATGAAAGGTCAAAGGTGTACCCTGACCCTCTGGGTGACTGATCAAGTGACTTATCATGGATCGATTGCTATCAGGTTGAATTTTCCAGAATTTCTAACTAGGGGAAGCTCGCACCATCGCGGGACAACCCACTTAGACACGGTGTTTGCACACAACGGGATAAGCGAGTTTTCAGGGCCTTTATAAAAGTCAGATCATGAGTAGGGCGCGCTCGCGTTAGAACTAGGCTAGCGAGTTTGCATCTTTCTAGAAACATGCATATGGACGCTGGTTGTTCCGTGTGATCCCGGTTGATGTGCCATTGTGTGTCTGCGGCCAGAAGACCTGATGTGGCAAGTCTACCCTATTGATTGGCATCTGCGGCCCGGAATGGGGTCGAGGGAACTTAGAGGAAGCAGACGATCGTTAAATATGTATGTGGGACGCGTTTGTAGCCTGCGTCTGGGAAAGGTAGTTTGTCTATTGCAGGTCGGTGTTGGCCAGAAGAGAGAAAAGGGTTTATGAGAGTGAAAAGGAAATTTATAATAGGCTTTTTGAACACGGTGTGGAGGTTCAAGGATAGCGGGTGAGGTCGCGTTTTGTGTGTATTCTGGAACAAAGGCCGATATGGGAGTGCGCACGTTTAAGACTCAAAGCGAAAACTATAAGTGAGGTTGCCGTCGGTCCCTTACAAGACCGTCAGTGTCTCGCTATGGCATATTACGGGCGTGACACTTTCTTTAGGAGATAAATGACTCAACCCAAAAAATATAATGAGTTGAATTTTATAAGAGCACAAGAATTATAAATGAAGTCGCTGTTAATAAACACAGACATATATTAGATATATTAGTAAAATGTATTTTTTTTAAGTTATTGCAAAGGTAGATCGCACAAGGAAGCAGTCTGGATTCGAACCTAACACACCAAACACTTTACAGAGGAGGTGTCGTATATCATAGGACTTTGCATCACAAGCCACTTATTCGAACCTCAGAGGGCTGAATAATATATAATAATATGAGCGGATTTTAAAAGACTGAGCTAAATTATGTATTTTTGAACGGACAGGGAATCGCTTATACTACCCCTGACTGAGGAGGGATATCTCAGGTGTACACATATACATATGGCATAATGGAGTGCAATGAGAATATTTTCTTTGAGTGCTCTACTATGTCCGTTAAAGTCCACACCAGGTTAGCTGCTCAATCAATGAATGACCAAGCATTGTGTGTATCCATAACGAATATAATTGGCTAGGTCATATATAACTCCATCAAACGTAACACATTAGGATAGTAGAAAGGATCACATTTAGACGAAGAATAAAGGATAAGATCTATTCACGACACACAGATTACGAATAAATTTGGCTGCAGGCGATTAAGCTAATCGCATCAGTCATGATCTGCTCACACTTATGCAATCTAACCTCTAACTGAAAAAAGTATGCTATCAGTCTCGTGATGATTAGATCTAAATTAAGATATCACGTTTCAGTAAGAAATAAAAGAAACTACTAAAAATGCAATATCTTTCCTCATCCATTGCACATCGCTGAATACGCGGATAATTGCATCCAGTAAAAACGCCAAGGTTCATATACGACTATAATACTCGCAATATGGGCAAGTTTTCATCAATGCACACGCTAGCAAGATAATGGAGTCCTTCCATCCTCCCAAAAACTTCAATTAATAATACAAGGAGAAGAAAAAGGCAATAATAATGCACAATCCAATGATAAACTCTAGCAAGTATCTAGGCATCGATACACATTCTATATGGTCACTTTCAGATAATTATTGATTATTGAGCTTATTATCATTAAGCTTGTATCATTATTCCATTATATGTTGATATTTATTATTATTATTAATTATTACTAATTATTTATTTCCACTGATCTATTGATTATTCATATATATTATAATTATTAATATATTATTATCATTCATTTCGATTTGTTAGCGAAATCTTTATATATTAATTATTATATCTTTTATTTGGTCATTGTATCAGCTTATATATTATAATTCAGTCTATTTGCTCATTCAATACATATTTCCATATCGCTTGAGGGCCTTTCATCAACTCTTTCATTATCGTCTATTAGTGTGATATCATATAGATATTTATAAACTATCTTATATTTGGTCAAAAATATAATTATCATTAATCACTAGTTTATATAAAGATAAAGATCTCTATCGTGTCTCATCTCACTCATCATTTATTTATTTAAGAAATACTGTTGTAAATATATATGACTATTGATAAATGACCTTCTTCTACCTACATGGGCAATCTTACTAATGAACACATTGAAGTAAAAATGTATACTAAGATGATCAGATGTATGGATTGATTTGATAGACTGAGATGAGGATATTTAAATGAATAGATGAGATAATAACAAATTTATTTAGAGCGTTAGAGACGAATGTGTAAAGAAAATAAGTCGAGTAATTAGGACTAATCAACGACAATCTGAGTATATCATCATGACGTTATTAATATTTCGAAAGATCAATACAGATTTACATCAACTCATTATTATATCACATATCACATCATATAATTGAATCATCGGGTTGACGCAATAATTATATATATGAAATGAGCATTTACTATGCGGTGTTATCCTATAAAAGATTTATTTACTTATATTTCACTTTATTAATTATTCTATTAATTATTATTATTATCTCATATTATTATTATTTATTATGATTCATCTATTTAATTTTTATATTATTTAATAATTAGATTACAAACTCCTATATCTATATTAATATAAATATGGTGAAATTTCGATCACGGATTCACATGCACATGATGGACGATAAGATGTGAGTAGTGATGCAGTAAACTTGGGTATGACACAGGATTGATTGAATTAGATTATTATTCTTATATCTAGACTTGAAAAAGGCAGCCGGCTGGATATGAAAACCTTATCTTGGCGGGCGAAGTCAGTGAAATAGACTGATAAAGGTAATTCGAATAGGCAATTTACATAAAATAATTTTTACAGGTATTGGATATGATATACGGATATAGAATAGAAATTTAGACTTAGAATTGTAGTAGAAAATTATGAAAGATAAGTATATAAATAATAAAGTACTAATATTGATAATGGAGTATGGGCGATTAGACGGCATAACAACTCAGAGAAATATAGGATTAACATTGAGTTAAAGCAACTAAGTAATTATCGATATGGAAGTAAAGTGAATAAATACAGAATGGAAGAAAGAAGAGAGAAAGTAGAGTTATATAATGAAGATAGGAAGATGATGGGAATGAGGATGAAATGAGAACAACGAAAAGAAAATAATGTGAAATTGATAGATAGAGAGATAGAAGGGGTTAATAATAATAAGTAATGATGAAGAGAGACAAGCATCAGGTGATGATAATGATGGAGTAAGAAATGAAGATGAGAGAAACATGAAGAGGAATTGCAGTGTGAACGAGTAGCAGCGGAACGCGATGGAGAAGTCCAAGGTGAGTACGTACATTGTGGATAGGGGAGAAAAAGTATTAAAGTATAAAGACCAAGCACATATTTGGGGGCAACTGTATCCGAGGGAGAGAAGAGGACAGCACAGCAAAGAGGAAGGAGGACAAAGAAGTAGACAGTCTAGTTTTTTGTGAGATTGAAGAATATAGAATCGTACAGTTAGGATTAAAGGGTGAAAACAGTTATTAAGGATATATGATAATATATAGAACGCAAGAGGGAGAGGAAGAAATGTGGAAAGAACAGATAAGTGGAAGAGGAAAAAGGATATGGCATGGCGAGATATAGCACATCGAGAACAAAGAAGCGACACACGCATATAAGTGAGATGTGGTAACTGGAGTGATACGAATATGACGATTACATATATATACGTACAAGTAATATATAGATAGATAATATATAGAGGTAATATATGATAGAGTATAAAGAGAGTATATAGATAATAATAGTAAGAGAAGAATGTAATGAGTATCTGTTACTGATCTCTTATCTATCCGGTCCTTTCTATCTAACGTAGATGATTTCCATCTAGATCTTATCTAGTCATGAACGGAGTCCTCTCTCTCTCTCTCTCTACTCGTACATCATGCTCTCATACGCAGTCCTCCATAGTCAGAAATGCACGCATGTCAGGATCAAGAGAGTCATCGATCTCACTCATCGCTCTCTTTCTACGAGTGTGATATTGCTGTAGAGAAATATATTGCTCTTTCCTAGTTCTACGCTTATTCGTACGCTTGTTACTCTCTGATGTCATGAGCCATGCTTCAGAGCAGACGAACGCAGAGACGACGACGCCAGCTCTTTCTCTCTTCCTTTCTCTGTTCTCTTTCAGAGAGAGCTCTTTTTTTAATCTGCATATAGAACATGTTAGTGTATACATATAGATATATCCTTGTCCACATTTCCACATTCTTCTAGTATCCTCATCATGATTTAAACGTCCTGTGCTTGCCTTGACGTCGGCTGCAATTGATTGACCTTCGCTCGAACTTCGATGCAACGCTAACGGGTATAAATCTATGCACAATCATACCTTTACATATACATGCATGCTTGCACACGCACCAGTGCACACGCACACGCACACACTCTACTATGTGTGTGTGTGTATGTACAAAACACACGCATATTTTACTAAAGATTCTATCACAAAGGGATTATATATTTGTGTGGTAGAAAAATAAATTAATACAAAATAATTGTAAAGTGTATTGAAGAAAAAAGGGAAAAATAGAAAAAAAGAACATAATTTGGTGCAAATTACAGGCACAGGAAAAAAATACAAATAATTATAGTTCGTTTGTAAAATTGGCGCGAAGTGTGGACTCGGTCTCGCAAGTTATATGTTTTATTCTGAGCAAACACTTTCTATTCGTTTTTCCTTTGAAGTCGAAAACTATAAATCTAAAACTATGTATCGTACTGATTACTATTATTAGCTACAGTGTATAACCTTGGTATCGTGTTTTTAGCTCTATCAATGTCATGTCGGTTGCTTTAATTATTACCATTATTACAATTACTATTATTACTGTTACCATTGCTATTAGTTATTCTCTTTACCATGAATATCATTCTGGTTGTGGTTACTAACAATAACATTATTGATTTTATTATTAATGATATTGATAGCAGTATTGATAGGGATGATGTTTATCGTAAAGTTATTCCTTGCATAATTAATATTACTGACTAATCAATCATCAACATTATAATCGCCACTCGATTTTGATTATTCAGCATTAGTATAATCCTTATTGTCACCATTATTATCATTGATATTATTGTTATTATCATCATTGTTAATATTATTATTATCGTTATCATCATTTTCATAATAATTATTATTATCATCATTATCATCATTATTACCATTATTATTATTACTATTATTATTACTATTATCATTATTGTTATTATTATCATTATTATCATCATTATCATTAGCATAACTATTGTTATCATTATCAGTGTTGTTATCATTATCACTATTGTTATCATCAACAGTATCATTATCACCATTATCGTTATCATCATTTTTTGCTATCATTATCATCATTTAGGCAATAGTGATGAGAATATAGATAACGCTAATAATTAGAAAATGCCAAATGATAATCATAAAGATAATAGTGGTGACGACTTATCACTCTCCTTTATATCCTTATTAGGACCTAGCATCCATTTTACCAAGACGTTCATAAACAACAATGAAATCCAAGCCATACACAAAAGTCGAAGCCACTAATGAAGGCCCCATCACACTAGCACATTTCCCGTCAATTCTGGGGTTCCGTCTGAATTTGAGGCTTTCCGCAAGGATCGCCTCCCAGACCGAGACGGTTACGACCGTTTCCGTCTGACTAATTTCCGTGTTGATCTTGTGCTATTAATAAATTAGATAGGATGAGTGAATGTAATCATAAGCTAATGTTTTAGAACATTCGTATGTACAATATACGTCATCATATCTCTTTAAAATAACGTAATATGTATGAGAATGTTCGTGTGATTCCCGGGACCTCACTCCGATAGCGCCATGTTTGTTTACATGATTTTCATACGCAGTTCATTCGGAAACGCAAAAAAATGACGGAAAAAGTACTAATGTGATAGGGCCTTTTTAACATCGACTTCGCTCGCGTAATATACAGTTGTCTAGCCAAAAGGCTAGGCGCGGTGACTATTCACATCGAAGTCCGAGAGCTGTGTAGATTTACGGCCCGCATGAGTCCAACTTGACTTTGGAATATGATTGATGAAACTGTGGGTAAGTGTGTGCGTGCGTGCGTGCGTGTGCGTGTGTGTGTGGTGTGTGGTGTGTGGTGTGTGTGTGTGTGTGTGTGTGTGTGTGTGTGTGTGTGTGTGTGTGTGTGTGTGTGTGTGTGTGTGTGTGTGTGTGTGTGTGTGTGTGCGCGCGCGCGTGTGTGCTTATGAATAGACATATAGAAATATGTATGTACATATACGTATGTGTGCTGCAAGTGCATGTGTTATCTACGCTATTCAGGTGTTCATAATTCCTCATAAAGAAAACCGTTACCGATCTCAAGGTTTAATCTAAAAGCTAAGCTCCGAAACCTGTAAATAGCCAAGGTCTCCAAAAGTACTTTGCTAGACCTTGGAAATAACCACTGTAATTTTTATGCAGCGATGCGTCCAACTCGCGCCCCGCGCAGGAGTCACAACAACGCTAGACAAAACAAAGAATATGCTCAAAGAAAGTGCAAACAAAGACACAAAACGGAGGAAAGTCATCCTGGGGTACATCTGTGTATTGGGGTCGAAAAGGTGTTGGTTATCGTCCATTCAGAAGTAGGAAAATGTTAATGGAAACGTAATATGCAAATGTAGAATCGTAAAATCGTATGGTGAATGGCACATTATATAGGACTAAACGTAAGGTTTTGAATGTATACCACGTTTACTGTTCATTCATTGGTAATGCGAATGAGGACGATTACTTAACAAACTAAGTAAAAAAACGTTAGTCTTTTATCTGATAAAAACCCTACTGATTAAATATGACATTCCCATTCTACTTCTCTCTCTCTCTCTCTCTCTCTCTCTCTCTCTCTCTCTCTCTCTCTCTCTCTCTCTCTCTCTCTCTCTCTCTTTAACTCTCTCTCTCTTCTAACTCTAACTCTCCCCTTCACCCCCTCCTCTCCCATTCTACACATAAACACATACACATAATAATATATATCTTTAATATCTTTGAACTTCGGGCGCCTTCCTGTGATATCCTGCATTTCACTCCCATCCTCGAAGACGCTCGCCATGATGTTGTTAAGTTTAAAGGTTGTTATCGATCTGAAAACTGAGACCTGGACGTTGATGGCGGTCGTAACTGCAGGTAGTGATCGTGGCGATTGTACAAAGAGGACGCGTGGGACATAAATTCCAAAGAGCTTTATTAGATGGCACACACACACGCACAAACATATACCACGCACATACACACTATACACGCATACACTCACGCAAACACACCACACACCACAAACACAACCCATCAGACACACAAACAGTCACGTGCTAACTTCACACAACAACAAGCGCAGGATACAAGCACTACACACACAGCAGCCACACACACCATAAACACCACAATACACTCACACACACACTAACACACACATCACACCACACACACACACACACATCAGAACACCACACACACAACACACAACCACACACACCACAACACACGCACACACACACACACACACACACACACAACGCATACACACACACACACACACACACAACCACAGGCACACAACACACACACACACACAACACACACACACACACACGTACGAACGCACACAATCACGTGCAAACGGTCACAAACTTCAGTAAAGCAAACACATACCCAAACATGGAAGTTTCCTTTTAATCTGAACTGCTTAACTTAACCATCAACTTTGTTAACCGCCATCTAGTGCCAGAAGAAGTCAACGCACAAAGGAAGTGACGTCAGAATGCTAAACATCATCTGTGTGGAATACATTTAGAACAATTTGTAAAAAAAGGGGGGCAACGAAGGGAAGAAATGTATCATGTTTTTTTCTTGGTTTTCCCTTCGTTTGCGAATCATCTGGTTGTTTTTCTTTTCTTCTTCTTTTTTTTTCTTTTTTAGAAATTTTGGAAGCTGTTCTTGGTGTTCTGTGTTCTTCTGTCGTTTGTATCTTCTGCCCTTTATCTTTTCTGTCCGTTGTTCTTCTCCGCTGCCTTTGGCTTCCTCTTCTATGTTTTGCCTTCCTTCTGTTTTCGTCATCTCTTCTGCCTCTTGTTTTTTATTTCCCCTTTGTCTTTTCTTCTATTCTTTGGTTTCTCTATTTTTTTTATTTTTGTCTTTTATTCTATCATTTGTCTTTTCTTTCCTTTGTCTTCTCTGTTGTATTTGGCTTCTCTGCTGTTTTTTTCTCTCTTCTTTGTGTCTCCTATTCTTTTCTTCTTTACTTTTATTCATTCTTTTCTTCTATCTTGTTTTTTTTTCTTTTTGTCCTCTATCTTTTTTCTTTCCTTCTGCCCTCTTTTCTATCTTTGTTTTTCCTATCCTTTGTCTGCTCTTCTCCTCTTCTTTTTTTTCTTATTTATCTATTGTCCTTCTATCATCTTTATTCCCTCTTGTCTTTACTCCCCCCTCCCTCTTACCTTTTCTTCCTTCTCTCTCTTCTCTCTCTTCTCCTCTCATCTTCTCTCTTTCTTCTCTCTCTCGCTCTCTCTCTCTCTCTTCTCCTCTCATCTCTCTCTCGTCTCTCGTCTTCCCTCTCTCTTCTCTCTTCTCCCTCTTCTCTCCTCTTCCTCTCTCCTCCTCTCTCTCTCTCTCTCGTCTCTTCTCTCTCTCTCTCTCTCTTTCTCTTTCTCTCTCTCTCTTTCCCGGTCTTCTCCCTTCTCTCTCTCTCTCTCCCTCTTCTGCTTTCTCCTCTTTTCCTCCCCCCCCCCTCTCCTCTTCTCTCGCGTCCTCTCTCCTCTCTCTTCTCTCCTTCTCTCTCGTCTCTCTCTCTCTCTCTCTCTCTCTCTCTCTCTCTCTCTCTCTCTCTCTCTCTCTCTCTCTCTCTTCTTCTCGATTTCTCTCTCCCTCTCCCCTCATTTCTCTCCTGTTCCCTCCCAGCCCCTCCCCCCCCTGCTCTCTCTCTCTCTCTCTTCCCTCTTCCTTCTCTCTATACACCCTCTCTTCTCTCTTCATACTCGAGTCTGTCTCTATCTCTCTCTCTCTCCTCTCTCTCTCCTCTCCTCTCTCTTTCTCTCTCTTCTCTCTCTCTCTCTCTCTCTCTCTCTCCCTCTCTCGTACATCTCTCTCCTCTCTCTATCTCTCTCCTCTTCTCTCTCTTCTCTTCTCGTCTTCTCATCTCTCTCTCTCTCTCTCTCCCTTCTCTCTCTCTCTCTCTCTCTCTCTCCCTCTCTCTCTCGCTTCTCTCTCTCTCTCTCTGACTCTCTCTCCCTCTCTCTTTTCTCTCTTTCCTTCCCCCCCCCTCTCTCTCTCTCTCTGCCCTTCTCTTCTCCCTCTTCTCTTCCCTACGCCTTCCTCTCTCCTCCCTTCCCCTCACCTCCCTCCTCACACCTCCCTCCCTCCCTCCCTCCCCTCTCCCTCCCTCCCTCCCCTTCCCTCCCCCCTCCCTCCCCTCCCTCCCTCCCTCCTCCCCTCCTCCCTCTTTCCCTCCCTCCCCCTCTCCCCTCTCTTCCATAACAGACGAAGAACAGAGAGCGACAGTTCCAGACAGACGAGTGAACCTTCCTGGTTCTATTCTAATTCATGAAATTATCCTTCAGCTTATTTAATTTATTCACTGTTGTTGTTGTGGTTATCGTTCTTATTATCATTGTTATTGCTATTATCATTTTTACTTTCTTCATTCTGTTATTATCGTCAATCAATATTTTTATATTATTATTATTATATTATATTATCAATTATAATTATATTATATTAATTATTGTTATTATCATCATTATTATTATTATTTATATCATTATCATATTATTATCATCATTATTTATTACTATTATTATTATCACTATTATTATCATTATTATTGTTATTATCATTATTTCTATTATATTATTATTATATCATTATATTTATCATTTATATTATTATTATTATTATTATTATTATATTATTATTATTTATTATTATTATTATTATTATATATTATTATTATGATCACCATCAGTTCAATCATACATAAACATCATCACCATCAATATCATAATGTTTATTATTAGCAGTATGTTTATTATTATGTTTATTATCATGATTATCATTATAATTTTGTTATTGTCGTTATTATCATTGCCATTTTTATTAATGTTATCATTAATATCATTATTATTACTTTTGTTGTGATTGTTTTTATCATTATCATTATAATGATTATGATGAATTTAATGATGATTATTATTACTGCAATCATCATAAACATTATTAATACACTATCATAATCCTCAATATAATAATCTTTATCGTGATTATTGTTATTATTACGAATCGTTATCACCATCACCGTTATCATCATTATCACCATCACCATCATTCAAGTTATACCAAATTCGTTATCACTCTCCTCCTTATGATTGAGAAATACCACATCAACCGGAGTTATAATGGCAATGATAAGGTACAATGAATTGATTTAAACGAAATAAGTAGTAACAAAGGTAAAGATGGCAATGAAATCGTTAATAATACGAAGACGGGAGAGAAAGCAAAGGGAGCCTTTCCGCTTACAACAAGAGGCGGTGGTCGCGTTCATTTTAACACGAATATCACGTCCGTACCCATCCGCCATGACTGACTGACGTTCGATAATCGTTTTTTAAAAAACAACATAGCAACTAGCGTTCTTGTTTTGTTTTTCAAAACGTGATTCCGTTAAAAACCGTTGGTCTGTGCTGGAGTACTGACGACTCTTTGAGTGAATTGACGCGGTCCTCAATCTGGTCACGGGTTGAATCGGGGTGTAAACCAGTTGACCTTCAAGAGACCATGGGGGAGGGGAGTGAGGAGGAAGGAGAGAAGGGAGAGGAGGAGGAGGAGGAGGAGGAGGGGAAGGGGGTTCAGGAGGAGGGGGAGGCAAGTCGGTGTTGCGGTTTCCGGAAAATTCCTTGCCCGAACTTGAAACTCGAGCCTCCAGTCCTACAAGGTACGAGAGTAGATGATGGAGAGAGACACGAAGTTGATTCCGGCTGCGAGGAAGTTCAGCAAGCACGATTTTTATAGAGGTTGCTCCTGCGAGTGCTAGCGAGATGGTGGGCGGTTGGTGGGCCATTGGAATACTCCACTGCGTCAAGTACCGTTGAAGGTGAATGCACCCAGATAGTTTATTCGGTCATATTGCTTGCGCGGTGTTATTGGCGGTAAAATTCCTACGCCATGGAAAATTTTATTCTGGACAAGTAATTATAGTCCTTCTGTTCCATTTGCGGGCGTCATTATGTTGAATAGATTTTGAACCATGAGCAATAATAATAGTAGTTCCATTTTGCGGTTATTTTCAGTGTGCATTCTAATTTGCATGATTTCATGATGTATAAGCTGTAGGAATTTAAAAAGACTGTATTAAGTATTGTATTACAAAATGACGTAGAGCTGAATATTATAAAGTGTATTTTATACAGTGAATAATATTTGGTGGAATTTTTTCACGTCTCTCTCTCTCTCCGTCTCTCTCTCTCTCTCTCAATCTCTTCTCTCTCGTCTCCTTGCTCTCTCTCTCTCTCTCTCTCTCTCTCTCTCTTCTCCTCTCCACTCTCTCTCACACACACACACAAACTTCAGAAGTCCGCATACCTGAGTGTGCTTTGAAGTACATAGCAACACAGGACAAACACTGAGTAGGGAACAACATACACCGCGAACCAGTCGGCTAAAAATATTTGAGCAATGCAGTTTACAAGTGGCCGTGGCGACGAGAGCAGGCGAACCCGGGTCACTCGCTTAGCGTTCGTAGTAGCTGTGTTAACATTGTATCGTTTGCATTACGTAAGGAAGATTCCCGTTCAACCATCTTATTTTTTTTTTCTTCTTTGTAATCTGCAGTGTGATCGTTGTTTGTGTATGTGTCACTTTTTTGAGTTTGTGTGTTTGTGTGTGTGAGTGTTTGTGTGTGTTTTTTGCAAAAGTGTTTGTATATGCTGTGCTTTTGCGTGCGCGTGTTTGTATGTGTGTGCATATATTGGTAACATAACATATTATATACATACATATTATATATATATATATTATATATATATATATATATATATATATATATATATATATATATTATATTATATATATATATGTATGTGTGTGTGTGAGTGTGTGTGTGTGTGTCACGGCCTCTATCCTTGTTATATTAAAATATAATAGGATCAGGCATTCATCAAATTTTAATTGCAATATCTAAGATGTTGTAGTATCAGTCACGTTAATGAAATGCTGTGTTTATTTATGAAATTATTCTATGAATATACATATATTTTTTTCGTTTCTCTCTTTCTTTTCTTTCTCTTCCTTTCTGAATATTAAATCACGCATGTATATAAAGTTGAATTACTTGCATACTCTAAAATATAATTATATAATTTTTTCTAAGGTTGAATGACTCTTTCACACAGGTATATAAAAGGAAGTTAAATTATTTGTATATTCTGCATACATTGTCTTTCGAAATATGTTTTGGAAGCATTTTTGATATCATTATTTGGGTAATGTATGTAAACTTTTTCGACGTACTGTTGTTTTTAAACCTTTCAGAACTGCATTTCAAAGTTTACGTAATGATATATTTGGTATTGTAAATTTTTACATATTCTCGCATTACTGCATTTTCACCTTTTGATGTTGCCATTTTCGTGTGTCTGTTCTTTTTTTTTTTATAGTGTTGCATTTTAAACTCCGTGCGTGCGTGTTCCTGCAGACGACTCCGTCATGCCACGCAAACTGTAAATACTGAAAAGACGCGCCATAAATCAATTACATTATTGGCTCGCCAGTAAAGATCGTGAAATCGTCGAAAAAAATAATTTCTTGTACATTTTTCTGGTAAATAACGTTGCCTGTTTATTTAATCCATCGTATATGCATTTTCGTCACGGGAACAAGCTGTGGACTGTGGCATTGTGGTAATTCTTGTTCGTTTTACGTTTGGCAAAATATCAATTTGGTTTTTAAAGATTGTATTATTCTCTCTTTTTTCCGAATAGGGTATCACAAGCAATTGCTGCAGAATAGAAATATTGACTGACAAGTAGAATGCAAATTCACAGTGCCCGTGTGTAAGTGAGTGTGTGTGTGTGTTTGTGTTTGTGTTTGCGTTTGTGAGTGTGTGTGTCTGTGCGTGTTTGTGTGCGTGTGTGTTTGTGTGTGCGTGTTTGTGTGTGTGTGTGTGTGTGTTCCTATCGCGAACCTTCATCACCAGTTCTTGAAACAAAAAGTAGAACTATCGTAAACAGACATTAAGTTGCGCACAAGTAGAACTAGAGAGGGAGAAAAAAGTGGTTCAGATTAGTAAATACTAACAAAAAAAAGAACCCAAAAGTTACCGGAACACAGCATTGCTTTCACTCATACATACAGCATATATACAATATACATCCCTCTTTCTTAATAATAGCACGGTTCCCCATGGAGTCAGCAAGGACTGGCATTTACAGCTTATTAAAGAAAGTGTGCGATTTTCAGACTGGACAAGCACAGCAGATGCCGAGTCAGTAGCCATACCCCATGCCATAAAAAGGGTAGTGACCAGCAGCGCCATCTAGCACCAAATCTCTAGACTTTCAAAGCAGGGTTTTCGAGCGTCACTGTGCTTGATGCCGTGTCATATTGGAATATCCTTTTTGTGAATGGCTAATCATGTGCTTTAGTAGCCTTTTCACTCAAAGAACATACAGTGGGATATCACTATCGATTTATTAAAGGAATGAAAATGTGTTATCAGTTGTCTCAAAGATTACGAGGGTCGGGAACGAAATACAAAAAAAAAAAGAAAATGGACATGCACTATCTGACATTAATAAAAGTAGATGTCGACAAACCCTCTACAGTTTATAGTGGACTGTCTCGGAGGCAGTAACTACAATGGCCAGACTACACACCAGTATACTAAATGATACGTACTATAAGCAGATATGGACACAAAGCTGAGGTCATCGCTGCAAAACGCTCAAGTTACATAACAGTACTGACAATATTACCAGTTTTGTGCAGTATCCTATGGATCAAATAGCACTATCCTGAGAAACTTACTTGTTGGTTATTTCAATTGCATTATAGATATATTTGTCTTTGACATATTTAGCGATAAAGAGTTTTATTTTTTACCGAACTGATAAGACAATAAGGCAAACATTATGACACAGCTCTTGTAAAGTAGTTTTAATGATTGACTAATAGCTCTCTACATAACCACAAGTTCAGTTTTGATAGATATTTTGGCATCTTACGTTTTTTTTTTTTTTTTTCAAGACATGTTCACCGGTCCTTAAACAAACTTTAACAAATCAAATTCATCTCAAAGTACGCGTTTTGTCTGTTGAATATAATACATCCAAATTTGAATTATACGCAGGAAATTGAACAGATTTCGAGAATCCCATTCTAGACGTACTCGTAACAAATAGAAACGACAGTTCCATAACATCCGTTCGCATGAAAGCCACGTGTGTGTGGTTTGTTTTTGTAATATCCATTTCTTTCCAGACTCAAATTGAATGGAGTTTTAACATCGATCAACAGAGCCTTTCTATTGTTTGTTTTGTTTTTTCCATTTGATAATTCCCTTCCATGTCTTTTCTTTAAGATATCTGACCTGTTTAGTAAGTTTTAACAAGGAGGTAAAGTTCTTACATGATTACTGGATGCTAAATTCTTAACTTGGCAAAATATCTTACGTAATGCTAAGAAAATTAATTAACGGGTAACATCCCCCCCCCCCCCCGATTAATTTCGGATTTATCTATATGGCGAATACCACGGATAGTTCTTTTCTAAATAAAGAAGGAACATTATCATTTACTCCCAGATACTATGTTGTTTACCACTATCATAACGTAGGATGCAACAGTTTCGTTAGCTGCGCACATTCTACACAACGCTGTACCCTAAAGAACACGGGAAATTCTTATCGTACGAGTGATCAGGGTAAGTTAACCATAACCATCTGTTATCTAAGAACATTGGCAACTCACTGGTTATCCATGCACGCAAAACGATATCCACATTCTGTACTAACTCACGCAACATCATTACCTTTAGAATTATTGTCTATCTTGAGGATGGAGTTCGATTAAAACAACACAGAAACTTGATCCTACTGATTACGTATCAACTGATACAAAGGAAAGATATTCCAACTAAGGCCGCATTCAAAGGTTGTACGTTATTGTAAAATGTCCTGTTATTTCGTATGATTTTTATTTGATACCTCATTTTATATATGTAAATTAATTCATTTTTTATTTGCAGTGTTTAAAACTCTTTCATTCGGATTTCAGAACCGAAAAGTCTAAAAGGTACGGTCAGACTACCCATAGATTCGTGAAATCCAGCGACTATTTAATGGAATATGCCCACCGACTTTCGTCCACATGTTCGATGCGATGGATACCCACTCCTCCATCAATGGACGAATGGAAAAAGTGCACATGTTCAGAATCTATAATATTTATATATTTTTATTCAAAAACATAAATATTAACATGCATTTCAAAATACTCAGAATTAATCATAATTGTTTTACAATGATAATTACTTTTAAATTTATTTAAAATATGAATAACAACATTGACCAGGGATTCTCATTTGACTGATAAATATAAACAAACGCGTAGCCGCCAACTTCAAATTCAAAACCGCATCTATAGTATACATGGAGTTTTCATCTCAAAGCATAAATATTAATATATATCTAAAAATATTCATGATTAATCAGTTTTATATGTACATTAATAATCACTCTTAAATTTAATTAAAATGCGAATAGATAGTAAAAATAAAAAGCATTGACCATGGATTCTCATTTGACTGATGAATATAAACAAACGCGTAGCCGCCAACTTCAAATTCAAAACCGCAGATCCCGTGAAAATTCGAAATGTGGAATTCTGAAGTTTTTTTACTCCCTCACTGAGAAGGTTAGAACTCTGAAAACATGAAATATTAGCAAGAGTTGCGAAGATTGCGGGATCCATAGCGAGGGTTTGCGGTCACGATATGTTTTGAGGCCGCGATTCCACTGGACAAAGCCGATGGTTCTTTTCGCAGTTTGAACACCGCAGCTGGGTGGGTTATTTGCACTGAAAGAAAATAGCTGAATTCCAGTGAAATATATGGGTAGTCTGACCGTACCTTAAAGTATCTTGTATTTTTTTCATGTTAAAAGCTTTGTATTCCCTGTTCTACTATTTGTTTATGGA
>NW_020869486.1:417802-430256 GCF_003789085.1 Penaeus vannamei
TCACTAATGTTAATGCGTGGGTGTGGTTAAGATCTTGAGTATATTAAGCATTATATGCACCAGTTCAAATATATCTATGAAATAAAAGAGAAAAAAACTTCAATTTTCATTTGATACCAAGCTCTTCAGTGATGATAATATTAATTTTGCAATTTGGCACAAGTTTTGAGCTTAGTACTTTTTGAATGATAGTGGTTGAATGTCCTTAGTTTTTTTTTTCTATGCAAAGGATGGAGTTTCATGTTTCTATGGATTTTGGCATATTTGAGGAAAAGTTAAGATTTGATGGGTATTATGAACAAAATGTTTACAGCTTTGTTGAAATACCATAGTTTGGCCAGTTTCAGGAAAGACCAAAGTAGTAAATCAATTTAGACTGGAGTACTCCAATTTATCAAGTCTCACGTTTTCAGATCCCGTTACTTTGATATTTAGTCAAATTTATTTGTTTCTTAAAGTATGCATGGAATTATTTATTTGGTCAGTATGTAGATTCTTGATGTTTTTTGTGCAAATGCTTCATTGTGGAGATCTGAGTACCACTTCTATTGACAACCTTGATTTGTTAGTCCTGATAGCAGGGGAGGGTATGAAGTATATCAGGGAAATTGTGTGGTAAAACATGCTTAAATAGAAAGAATAGCTAACAAAAATGCATAAAACTAATAATAAAAATGCTAAAAGTTGGCTAATGAAACTCTACAGACATACCTGCCATCTTTGAAAGTATATGCACCGACACGCCAAAAATAGAAAAACTTATGGGAATCCAACGCGAATCCAATCCATCTTTCGGCTAAATCTACGGGTTTTCACTCAAAAAAAAAAAAGTCATGATCCATAACCCAAACTAACCTAGCAATTAATGGTGCCATGACTAGGTGTGCTACATAATGATTAGGAAGAAATATGGTCTCTATCACAATATCTTTCTAGGAAGTAATTGATTTTTTCAAGAGTTGCCGAGATGATATCACCAAAATTTTTCAAGGGTACGTGATATTAACTCATTTGATCTAGGTGCCTTGCCGACGCTTTGGCCAAAATCGGAACATTTTTCTTATGTAAGTGGTGTAACTCCTCGTTGTGTGGCTTGTAGGCCTGGCCCATGTAAACAGTTGTATGCGGTTTCAGGACTCCTTTTTCCCCCTTGCCGTATTTTTATTTCTTACTAACTACATATTTCTGCCTATTCTTTCTCATGCTATTTCCCAAGGTCCATATTTGTCATTTGATATGCCTTATCTAGATGGTAATAGACTGTTTTCCATACACAAGACACCATATCATGTTAGGTCTGCTATGAATCTCTCCAATAACAATAAGTAATTTTGTTATGACATTTGAATAATAATTTCATAATATTCACTGCATCATGGGCCTACAGTCACTACAAAAGGTTATGAACCTCTATATAGAATCTGGTAAGGATGAGTAATATACTGTTTATGGCTGACTCTTTATTTCTGAGAGTTTACACATGAGTATGAATAGAACCTATGAGATGTAGGCGCTGGTGATACCTATAGCCCCAAGCCCTAGTGAGGGCGCAGCTGTGCAGAGGGTGAGCAGTCTGGTCAACAGGTTAGCTTCTGTCTCGGTGGGAACTGAGGGAGAGGTCAAGTTGGGTTAGCTTGTATCTGACCAGCAGGCGCAAGTGATGGCATGGGGCCGTGTGCAGAAGGGGCTGTGTGTACCACGCATGGCCTCTACGTGGTATGTTGGTATGCTGTAATCATTATGGGCTGGAATAGGATTCTGCTAGAGATGACACACTTCAAGTCATGGCAGTCATGGCATATTAGTGGTACATTCCACTGGTGAAAATAATGCCAAAGCCCCTTCCACCCTCCAAGAGTTTCATGGACTAATGGCAAGTCTTTCCCATCACTGCAACCTTCAGCCAAAATTCTCATGGGTGATAGTAATGATTCACCAGGAGATATTGTTGCCGAGTGGCAGGTGATGGGAACGTCTCACCCTGAATACACAAAGCTCTTAGAGGAAGCTTGGAATCATGGGGCATTTAGGAAGGGGCACTTGCATTCTGTCTATTGGTAAACAAAAGTGGAATGTACCATTTGTTAGCTATGGCTGGAGATTGCTGGCTCTAGGGAGAACACAATTTCCAAGCTCAGGATCCTGTTCCTACCCCTGGTGGCAGACAGTGCAGGGTATGTTACAGAAAATTGAATGAAACCGGTAACACAATGTTTCTTATTGTAATTGCATAGTTGTACACTACCTCTAGAGAAATGGAGCTGGCTCAGTGTAATCAGTCTATTACCATCTTGATACTGTATTACAAATGACAAATATAGACCTCAGAAAGTGGCAAAACAAATAAAAACACTTGCATAATAGCACTTCAAAGAGAAGCAAGGCAAATTGATACCACGTGTGTTCATGTGGGATATGTCCGCAAACCATGATAGGCCAGATTTTGGTGTGTGAACTGTGAGGCACCTGTATCAACGGGGGTAAGAGAAGTGGAAGATATGATTCTTGTAATCATAATTTATGATTACTCAAGATTTGGCATTCCTGTTATTACTCCAGTAATGACGGGTGTCCTGAGACAAACACCTGAAAAAATAAACATTGCCGGGCGTCCTGCCAGTGTGATGCTGTATCGGGGCTCGTACTACGACACAGCCACGCGTGTAACCACCAGGAATCTTTTAATTACGGCTTCAAAATATACTGGCGGCAATGTCTTTTAATAATTTTGATAGGATGCCTTTTATGCCTCTCAAAATGGGACTTTTTCCTAGAACCATAAAGGATGAGGTGAAAGGTGGTTTGATGCAGAAATTGTGGAGGGGCATCACTACTAGCATTTTATCCAAAGCCCTCATTTGAGGGACTTGTAGGCCGGGTGCACACAAATGCTCATGTGTGATGTCAAGACTCTGCCTCCCTTTTTTCTGTATAAGCACTTATTTGCCATTTCCCAGTGTTAATATTCGTTATTTGTTAAGCTGTATTCAGATGTAAATATACCATTTTCCTTGCAACAACTCCATATCTCTCAAGGTAGTCCTTAAGTTTATGTAATGATAATGAAATAATAATATTATTATTATTATTATTATTATTATTATTATTATTATTATTATTATTATTATTAAGTAACACTTAGTTATGTTCCATTTTCTTATTTTTTTGTAATATTAAATTATCTGGAGAACAACCTGTGCCCGGAGATCAAAGCAGGCTGGAATAGGATCCTGAACCTGGAAAGAATGTTCTCCCTGGAGCTGTCTCTCTTCCGGTTATGGCTCATAGATGGTATATTCCACATTTTACTGACAGGAATAATGCAGTGACCCTTCCTAAATGCCCACTGAGTCTATTCACCTAAGATTTGTGCTTAGGGCAAGTCATTCCTGTCACCCCAGCCCTCAGCTGAAATTCTCATGATCGTATGTTGCCATTGTGCAACCCTCAGCCAAATTTCTCTAAGAGCAGATGATCATGTTGCCCAAATGGTAGGGTTTAGCCCAGTGACACTGGGCCAAAAACTTTGCTATCAAGCACTTTCCTTGGGAACTGTTGGAATATTCTGCTTGGCCTTTGCTGTGTGTGGCTGGCCCGACTAGCCCACCATAGAATTATGACAATAAGAGCTATACTAAGCTTGTACCTGCCTCATAGCCAAGATGCTGTATGACAGCCATTCCTGAGGTTAAGCAAAAAAACAGCCAAATTCTTATGTATTTGCCCAGATGAATATATCAGAAGAAAGTGAGTTGCGATTTGGTAATCTAAAGATGAAAATGTAGAAAATGAAACAAGAACCACCAATCCTTTGTGGGGATCCTGTGGTATATTGGTACAAGTTGCCCAGCATCCTTACCTCTGATAATATTTAGTATAAAAGTCCCTAGGTGATAGTTGTATGGTCAGAACCTATTTTGAATGGTACGATCTAAGGTGTATGGTCAAAAATCATATGGTAAAATATTTGAGAGCTGCAATGACACGAAAGTGATTGCTATGGCCTATGTCTCTGGCAAAAGCAAACCAATTTCCACCTCAAGCATTCTGGCATAATATAGCTAGACCTTCCTGGCAAATGCAGTTTAAGGGGGCGTCATGCCCAAGAACAAAGTTCGTCAGTTGTGATTGGATATTCGAGATTTTTTAATATGTTATACATAAATATAAAGTGATAAACACTAAGTTTCATATCATTCGGCCAATAAATAATAAAGTTATTAATAAAAACAAGTTTTTGAACAATCACAGCCTCTTAAAAATGGCAATTATCCTTTGAACAAATTTGTTGAAAAAAATTACCACCTAGAGTCTATAGCAATACCTATAATTTGCAAAGACCAGAGTTTTAAATTTCGTTTTAGTTTAGTTTCTTTAAGAAAATCATCGCAAATATATTCAGCTTTTAAATGATCCAAACCCCATAAGAATTGCCCAATTATTTATGGATGAATTTTTAAAATGCTGACAAATATTGCCAAGAGTGTAGTTTTGAGATAACGGGTTCAGAAATTTTAGATTTCCCTCCCCCCCCCCTGAATTCTAATCTCTGCGGCAATCTTGCTGCATTCTATTGCGTTCACATGGTATTCTGAAGTGTAGCTGGTACATGGTCTCCCCTTTTGCAAAGTACTAATGGTATTAACTGCAAATGATTGTAGAAATTCCCGTTGGAGCACATGGTTTGTAAGGCTTAACCTGACGACGTGAGGTATTTAAATGTATAAACAACTGCTGCAGCTGTGATTTAGAAGTATTTCCTATCATATTACGTCTATTATATGCTAATCTAGCATCTACAATTAATAGTGCACCCTTACTGTATGATGAGGCCGTACGTCTGTGGTATGGTGACATGGAGCTAGGAGCTGGCAACCTTTCTCTGATTTTCTGGTGGAGTTTAGTCTCCCAGAGCCGCAGTCTTTGTGATCAGCTGATGGGTAAACAGAGTTGCCAGCTAGCTACCAGAGAATTCCAAAATAAACCAAAAAAAAAAGAAAAAAGAAAAAAAAAATAATAATAAATTTTCACGGATGCGACAATGTAAACATTGGAGGGGGGCGGGGAGGCAGAGATTTAGTTATAACTCCTTTAATTTTACATATTTAGCACAAATATTACATCACAAGATTGCCAAAGCCCACTAGATTACAGGAGATAAAAAAAAGTATTTTTTAAAATTTCGTTGCGACGGCCCCCTTAACCCATTGGCGCTGGGTGTCACGTACGTACATGCCATGGCTGTTGTGGACCAAACACCAGGGGCATCATGCCATGCCCATTCCCGCGCTACTGGCTCGTCGGACGGAGGTTGTTTTTCCCCAGTAGTAGCGGCTTCATTTATATGGTAAAGATTTTAGGCAATGGCACCTAAAGTGAAGGTAAACCTTTAAAATTTTAATATTTTGATAAATTTTAGCAAAATAAAAGCTTTTAGGTGCTATTATGTCGCTCGCAAACTACCGATCAAGGCGGGCGCAAACAGGGGAAACTGCCGGTGCGCGCCAACAAGCCAGTGCATACGTAAACTTGCCAAAAATTTTACCTGTTGCTGATGGGTTAAATTCCGTTTTGCTGAATAGGAAAGTTTTGTTGGTTTTTGCTGGAATTTTAAAGGCTAATAGACCATAGCAGATACTTGGGACTCTGCAGACATATTGGTAGGTTTTATCTTTCGAGTTTTGGCTGGAAATCCTAAAAAAATATGAAGTAGAGTGCCATCGTCACTTGTCACTGCAGCTATCTCTTATTCTGCCTTCCATGTAATATAATAATTAGTTTTTAATAATTCATTTTTAGTTATAGTAACATAGTTTGTGTAGGTTGTACATTATCTAGTAGCGAGTACATTAATTAAGGTAACATTAACTAAAAAGCTTCAAGTTAGAGTATGAAGTTCATGATCCTTAACCTGATTACTTCTTCTATTACTGATGCTGTCTGTCTGTGTCTGTCATTTGAGAATTTGAGATTGAGATATAACTTGGGATGAAATAGTTGTACTCATATCAGTAACATTTGAATAGACCTAGTGGGTTAGATTTGATGTTTAACTGCTTCGATGACATAAAACTCTCTCCACTAGTAGACGAACCTCTTGGAGTTTGATTTATTTTGCTTTTAGGAAGAGGCTTTTGCATTATGTCCATGAGCCATGACTGGAAGAGCACCAGCTCAAGGGAGGATGCCATTTCCATGCTCAGGATCCTATTCTTAGCCGCTGTGTACTGGGGGTCCATGTTGTATTACAGAAAATTGAAGGTTACGAAAAATGTAAAAAGTGGCAAACAACGAAATGTTACATACTTTTATATGTTTTACACTAAGATATTTACTATCTAGAGAGATTATATGGAGTCTGAGCAAGGTAAATGGTCCATTACCATCTGTATGAGGCACATCAAATGACTGATATGGATATTGGAAAATGGCTAAAAAAAAAAAAAAAAATGCTTATAAAGAGAAAATGATATTGTAAAGGGGAGGCATAAGTCTTGTCACTGCACATGAGAGATTGTGTGTGCCCTCCCTACAAACTGTGCACCCATCAGAGCAGCTTTTCACGTTAGCCTAATGCCTGTAATTTGGTCCATGTGATTGCTGTGAAGCAACTAGATCCAAGGGTTAAATGCACATTTGCAGTGAGGGCCAGGTCTCGTATAGCCTCCTGGTAGCATTCTTGGCAAGCAGCATGCTTTTGGCAGTACCAAGAAACTTTCATTACATGAAAGTTGGATAGTAACGGAGTATGAACATTAAAATATCTTTATACCAAAATATTTCTGTCGTGTGTAGGTAGGTATTACCAATGTTTTCTTTATTTAATAGGTCTTTTATAGCTACTTATCTGCTTTACCAAAAAAGTACCCATATGTATATATTCTGAAAATTATCATAAGCTATTACCTGATTCATTCATGTGTGATGTAAACATGCAAAATTGATGCCACTACACTACAAAATAAGAGCCACATACTTGCATTAAATAGAAGAAACATAAGTTCAATTTTAACAGTTTCAAAAGTATTTCAAATGATAGATGATCTTATAATTGATATGTAACACTAACCCCTGGTTAATTGAATAGCAATATGAATAATTTTAATGAATATGAAATGGAGCAGTTAAAATTATATTAATCATAATATTTCTACCCCAAGCAGACATGCAGAGTGACGGAACATACCACCTCAAAATCCTTGTCCCAAGCGTGGCAGCTGGTGCCATAATTGGCAAGGGAGGTGAGACTATTGCTCAACTCCAGAAAGATACAAATGCCCGAGTCAAGATGTCAAAGGCAAATGATTTTTACCCAGGTGAGTGTTTTATGTTCTTATTTTTGTGTGTGAAAAGTTTAGCATTATTGCTGTTGAAAGTTCTCCTTGTTTCAGTAACAACAATGTTGAATCTTGTTGTCTTATTCTGTTTGTCTGAAGCACGATTGTTTTTGTTTGCTATGAAAGATATTCTATACATATTAGAAAGAAAAAACACCAAATTACTTCTTTTGTGTGTGTTTGTCTTTACACAAGTATATACACCTATTGTTAACCTCAGTTTGCAAGTTTCAAGTTAGTTACAAGTTAGGATTAGAATTATTTTGCTTATAGATATATTAATGTTTAGAGCTGGATCTGAACTAGAATCAGTACCTCTAGTGGTTAAATAATGGCTTACTGTGGTTGAAATTTATGGCTTATAAAGATCTGAATGACCAATTTAGTTTTTACTGTTTCCATGGTTTGCAAAATTATCTTTGAAATGATTTCTGGAGTATGACATAGATAAAAGTCCAATGATTCTCATTTGCAAATATATGATTGATCCTATTTTTGCAAGTGTTCAAAACTAGTCCTCATACTGAGGAAATATACATTTTTTCTTTTTTTATTATGTAGTTATTTTTTATGAATAGCTATTATGCATATACATGTTTTCTCAGCAGGTAAATTATTTGAGACCATGATTATATGACTTCATCCATTACATATTAGTCTTCATGTAAATCGTTTCCTTGCCATTGCTTGAGCATGCCTGCGAATGTTTTGTTGACAAGGGCAAGGGCTTAGCTTCTTTCTTTTTGTTGTGTGAGCATGTTCTGTGTGACTAGTCTCACACATTTGGTTTATATAGATGCTATACAAGAGTGGTGATTGGGAGAGTGGACATGGAGAACTAAGCCTGGCATCTTGTATATGTTCCAGATGTTGAGAGATAAAAGATTATGAAGGTGATTATTATTATTGCAGTCTACAACTGCAATTAAATGGAAAGAAAAAGAAAGAGATAGGCTGACACTTATAGCATTGTTTTTCTTTACTTCTTTTTCCAGTGCTGAACTTGATTTTTAACATTGAAACTGCATTTTACTGCAAATAAAACTGAATAGGGAATTGAAGATTAACCTTTTAAATACAAGGTAAACTTGTGATTCATAGATAACAAAAGGGTTTTCCTTATATAGTTCAAAACTTTAAGCTGGACTCCAAGAACTCACTCCCTTGGAAGATTGTGGTCCAACTGAAAGTAGGAAATGATTCAGGGCAAAATAAGGACTACTCCCAAGATTAGGCAGTGGGAAAGAGTCCATATTTGCAATGACACCAATTCGGTTAACTCTATGGTGACAGTCCATATTTGCAATGACACCAATTTGGTTAACTCGATGATGACAGAGCCTGAATTTTTTTGTGTTGTATTAAGTAACAGTCTACTTTGAGGCTAGGCCTGCTGGCTCATCCATTGTTAGTCATGATGCCTATATACATCATAGGCCAGCACATCATGATGCCTTTAGCTGTACCTGCCACTGAAAAATTAACTGTGTAAAAGGAGATGTAGTGTTTTTTCAGCTCATGGGTGAAATATAGCACACAGTAATTAGTTACAGAATTGGTTAGCCTAAGCTTTTTGTGTGTATCTGCACATTGACTGAACCTCAAAGACCCTCACATGCTGCTGAACAGAGTTTCATCTTTTGTTCTATTGACCTGTAGATAGAAACCACTGATTCTTATTAGTAATATTACTTGCCTTGATTGAACCAGACTGACTATCAGCAGAAACTGCTTGTATAATAAAGTCAGATTGTGCTAACATGAGGGCACAAGCATAATTAAACGTCATTTTATGTTGATTGGTGAGATGGAAGTTTTTAACAATCATTATCTAGGAAAAAGGATGTGCGCCATTTGATGGTTCTTCTACAACAGACTAGCAATGCATTCATACATTTTCTACACATTTTTTGCAGCCCATTAGCATATTATATAAAAGTACATATACTTTTTAGGCCGATTAATAATCATTTTCAATTTTCATCCAGAGTATTTAATGATTACTATATCCCAACTTATTTATGGAATGTGGTTATCTATCAGCTCTGTAACAGCAGAGTTGGAAAGATAGGACCCATAAAGAGTTTTCCCTTACTGCCACATGCTAAGTGCTGCATGCAGAACCTGTTCAGGTAAAAGATTGAAAGCACAGGAAACATGCCTTCCCTGCTTGGAATAATTGTGGCTGCAACACACATGACCATTTAGGAAGTCAGGCTAAAAAATGGCATTCCAACCTGGCAAGAATAGATGCTATCCATCATAACTGGACGAGGCTCTGAAGTCAGTTTATCATTAGTGACTTTGTATGAGGCTTTATTGGATGGTCTTGTAAAATAAAAATCAGTGAAGTGTTCTGAATTTTATTATTATGTATAGTCATGATGAAAAAGCATCTGTAGTTAAATCACCCCCCCCCCCCAGAAGAAATGCATTATCAATATAATTCTGGTATTTGAACACATTTATGATAATAGTTTTTCATTGCAGTTATATGACTTTGTTTACCAGTGATATTAAAGTTTTTCTATGTATATGAAAATTGTTCTTGAGTGCACAGTTTAAGGAGTTTACTTTTTACAGGTACAACGGAGCGCGTTTGTCTGATCACAGGCAACGTGGATGCCATCTTGACAGTCTTGTCATTCATAATGGAGAAGATAAAGGAAAAGCCAGATCCCAATGCCAAGCCAGCCATTGACTTTGATAATAAACAGACAGCAGAGAGAGAGAAACAGGTAAATGGACTTTGAGTTTTGTTCATACCAGAGCTGGTTACTACCTGGTGATTTGTTCATTGCTGCAGTATTTAAACTTAAATGTTGGTAATCTTGCACAAAGAGCAGCAACACATAATAGTGCTCAGGTCCCCCACTATTCCTCAAGTTTCAAATTGATGTTTTCACAGTTATTGTCTTCAAACTTAGAAGCAAACTTTATTTGATGGACAAATGTACATTTTGAGCATTATAGTATTTTTTCCTCGTCTTTATTGGTTCGTCTTGAATCTTTTATCAACAGTTTATTTGAAGTCCACTTTGTCATTGAAAAATGAATAGATTAATGCATGAAAAGTTTTGTTTAGAAGACACCCTGCATTATCCCCTTTAGTTTTATTATTTTGTTTTTGGTTTTGTTTAAAACCATGCATTTATTGCCAAAATGTAGCCCAATGCCTATTTCTGTAATAATTTCAATGAATTATGTATGTAACTTGGTAACTTCTCATAATTGCCAGGGAATTCCCTGGCAATAAAAAAATGCATATATATACAAAGTATATTAGTATTAGTTGTAAGGCAATGAATTCTTATAAATTGGTCTGTTATTGTACCTTCTGTATTCTTTTGCATTTTGCAGATTGGGCTACATTTTGCATGTGATTTTTATTATATACATTTTATATATGTAAATGTGAAATAATCTTTTTATTTTCTTCATCTAGAATATTACCATTAAGTCCATTCCATCTACCTTCATCAGATTTCAAGAAGTGCTCGCTCCCCACAGGTGAAGATTTTGGTCCCAAACAGCACAGCTGGGATGATCATTGGGAAGGGTGGCACTTACATCAAGCAGATCAAGGAGGAAAGTGGAGCATACGTTCAGATCTCTCAGAAGGCCAAAGATCAGTCTCTGGCTGAACGGTGCATCACAGTCATCTGTGAGTCCGTTTTTCCTGCTATTCACTTTTTGTATAGGCCTAATTTATGTTGCATAGTGACAGTCATAGTTTTTTCATTTTTCGGGGCAAGATGGTTTGGTTTATGCTTGTTGGTTATAGTTTATTAGTGCTTCTGATATATTTAAGCACATGCATTTTTAGATTGTAATACATTCATTTTGAATAATGAATGTATTTTTCTTGGCAAAGAATGGGAATTGTAATGAGCTTATTTAACTTCGTAAAAAACAAAGTGAGCTAAGATGTCTTCCATATTGACCAAAAAGAATTAGTTAAACCTCTCAAACCAGAATGCTTATAAATATAATATTTAGGTTTGTTGACCTGTCTCATTGGAATGGTAAGCCTGAGATTCCTGGTCTGTTGTCATCTTGTGGCCAGTACTGTATATGCACAAATTACTGCTATGCTTCATATGTGGATAAATAAAGTTGCACACACTTGTAAGATGTTAAAGCTGCACAACCACATAATTGTTGTATATGAAGCACTGAGGAATTGTAACTAATACCAAATTATTTTGAGAAAAGGAAATTTTAGTTCTGTAGTGTTTTTAAATTATAGATAGATGGTTTGGTGTACCTTTTCAGATTTTATCTAGTGTGCAAAATATTTATGCAATTTGATTGCAGAAAACTCCTTAAACCATTGTCATTCTTCCATTTTTATGTAGTTTTGAAGTTTGATAATGGTCTTTGGTAATTCTGCCCATGAGAAATGTTCACTGTATTGTCACACCCGAATGCTTCAGGTCCTGGCTGCTTATTGGCTGCCTTTTTATTTTTTTAGTTTATGGTTTGCATGAATTATGCACTACAATTTATCTTCTGTATGACTTTTCATGTTCAATTGTGATGATGGGAGTTCTCATTAGTTTGGAATGTCATCTCATTATTTAAAGCATGTTTTATCTAATATATTTTTTCATTATAAGTGTAAATTAAACATATTAGAAAAAATATTTAGTTAATGAACAAAATGGGATATGAATAAGTTCTAGGACAGAGAAAAAGATCTGTGTACTAGTAAACTATGCTTTATTTGCTTTTTATGCAAATCGTTCATTTAGTTTTGGATGGATGATAGTCCAGAATAGACATAGGGAAAGGTTATTATTGATTGGCAGTGAAATTATTGGGTTGTTACTCCAGAGGAAGACCAGTCATTAAAAATTTGGAACTAGTATCTTACGTAAAGTAAAAAAATTAGAGTACTTAAAATTTTGTTGGTAATGATAATACTAATGGTGATACTAGTGATGATAACGACATTGAAGATTGATGGTAGTTTCTGTGAATCAATTGATATAAAGGTAAAGTAGAACTGGATTGAAATTTATCAGAAACGGATAAGTCCACTATAAATCAATTCATCATGCAAATTAACCTGTAGCCGACGGGTGCCATGTAAGTACTTGCCATGTAAGTACTTG
>NW_020869486.1:430356-455356 GCF_003789085.1 Penaeus vannamei
GTACAATGAATTGATTTTAACGAAATAAGTAGTAACAAAGGTAAAGATGGCAATGAAATCGTTAATAATACGAAAGGACGGAGCAGAAAGCAAAGGGAGCCTTTCCGCTTACAACAAGAGGCGCGTGGTCGCGTTCATTTTAACACGAATATCACGTCCGTACCCATCCGCCATGACTGACTGACGTTCGATAATCGTTTTTTAAAAAACAACATAGCAACTAGCGTTCTTGTTTTGTTTTTCAAAACGTGATTCCGTTAAAAACCGTTGGTCTGTGCTGGAGTACTGACGACTCTTTGAGTGAATTGACGCGGTCCTCAATCTGGTCACGGTTGAATCGGGGTGTAAACCAGTTGACCTTCAAGAGACCATGGGGGAGGGGAGTGAGGAGGAAGGAGAGAAGGGAGAGGAGGAGGAGGAGGAGGAGGATGGGGGAAGGGGGTTCAGGAGGAGGGGGGAGGCAAGTCGGTGTTGCGGTTTCCGGAAAATTCCTTGCCCGAACTTGAAACTCGAGCCTCCAGTCCTACAAGGTACGAGAGTAGATGATGGAGAGAGACACGAAGTTGATTCCGGCTGCGAGGAAGTTCAGCAAGCACGATTTTTATAGAGGTTGCTCCTGCGAGTGCTAGCGAGATGGTGGGCGGTTGGTGGGCCATTGGAATACTCCACTGCGTCAAGTACCGTTGAAGGTGAATGCACCCAGATAGTTTATTCGGTCATATTGCTTGCGCGGTGTTATTGGCGGTAAAATTCCTACGCCATGGAAAATTTTATTCTGGACAAGTAATTATAGTCCTTCTGTTCCATTTGCGGGCGTCATTATGTTGAATAGATTTTGAACCATGAGCAATTTATGCATAATGCTGAGTGTAGGATTTATGATTCAGTGTGCATTCTAATTTGCATAAGTAACTCATACAAATTGTATGATGTATCCGAGCTACAAGAATATTATAAAAGAACTGTATTACATTGTACTTACAAAAGGACGCATAGCTGCAGTGATATAAATATTACAACAATTTGGTGGAATTTTTTCACGTCTCTCTCTCTCTCTCTCTCTCTCTCTCTCTCTCTCTCTCTCTCTCTCCCTTCTCTCTCTCTCTCTCTCTCTCTTCTCTCTCTCTCTCTCTCTCTCTCTCTCTCTCACACACACACACACACAACACACTTCAGAAGTCCGCATGCCTGAGTGTGCTTTGAAGTACATAGCAACACAGGACAAACACTGAGTAGGGAACAACATACACGGCGAACCAGTCGGCTAAAAATATTTGAGCAATGCAGTTTACAAGTGGCCGTGGCGACGAGAGCAGGCGAACCCGGGTCACTCGCTTAGCGTTCGTAGTAGCTGTGTTAACATTGTATCGTTTGCATTACGTAAGGAAGATTCCCGTTCAACCATCTTATTTTTTTTTCTTCTTTATGATCTGCAGTGTGATCGTTGTTTGTGTATGTGTCACTTTTTTGAGTTTGTGTGTTTGTGTGTGTGAGTGTTTGTGTGTGTGTTTTTGCAAAAGTGTTTGTATATGTGCTTGTTTGCGTGCGCGTGTTTGTATGTGTGTGCATATATTGGTAACATATATGATTATATTATACAACTACATATATATATATATATATATATATATATATATTATATATATATATTATATATATATTAATATATATATATATATGCATGTGTATGTGTGAGTGTGTGTGTGTGTGTCACGGCCTCTATCCTTGTTATATTAAAATATAATAGGATCAGGCATTCATCAAATTTTAATTGCAATATCTAAGATGTTGTAGTATCAGTCACGTTAATGAAATGCTGTGTTTATTTATGAAATTATTCTATGAATATACATATTTTTTTTTCGTTTCTCTCTTTCTTTTCTTTCTCTTCCTTTCTGAATATTAAACACGCATGTATATAAAGTTGAATTACTTGCATACTCTAAAATATAATTATATAATTTTTTCTAAGGTTGAATGACTCTTTCACACAGGTATATAAAAGGAAGTTAAATTATTTGTATATTCTGCATACATTGTCTTTCGAAATATGTTTTGGAAGCATTTTTGATATCATTATTTGGGTAATGTATGTAAACTTTTTCGACGTACTGTTGTTTTTAAACCTTTCAGAACTGCATTTCAAAGTTTACGTAATGATATATTTGGTATTGTAAATTTTTACATATTCTCGCATTACTGCATTTTCACCTTTTGATGTTGCCATTTTCGTGTGTCTGTTCATTTTTTTTTTTTTTTTTTTTTTTTTTTTTTTAGTGTTGCATTTTAAACTCCGTGCGTGCGTGTTCCTGCAGACGACTCCGTCATGCCACGCAAACTGTAAATACTGAAAGACGCGCCATAAATCAATTACATTATTGGCTCGCCAGTAAAGATCGTGAAATCGTAAAAAATAATTTCTTGTACATTTTTCTGGTAAATAACGTTGCCTGTTTATTTAATCCATCGTATATGCATTTTCGTCACGGGAACAAGCTGTGGACTGTGGCATTGTGGTAATTCTTGTTCGTTTTACGTTTGGCAAAATATCAATTTGGTTTTTAAAGATTGTATTATTCTCTCTTTTTCCGAATAGGGTATCAAAGCAATTGCTGCAGAATAGAAATATTGACTGACAAGTAGAATGCAAATTACAGTGCCCGTGTGTGAGTGTGTGTGTGTGTTTGTGTTTGTGTTTGCGTTTGTGAGTGTGTGTGTCTGTGCGTGTTTGTGTGCGTGTGTGTTTGCGTGTGCGTGTTTGTGTGTGTGTGTGTGTGTGTGTGTTCCTATCGCGAACCTTCATCACCAGTTCTTGAAACAAAAGTAGAACTATCGTAAACAGACATTAAGTTGCGACAAGTAGAACTAGAGAGGGAGAAAAAAGTGGTTCAGATTAGTAAATACTAACAAAAAAAAGAACCCAAAAGTTACCGGAACACAGCATTGCTTTCACTCATACATACAGCATATATATTATATACATCCCTCTTTCTTAATAATAGCACGGTTCCCCATGGAGTCAGCAAGGACTGGCATTTACAGCTTATTAAAGAAAGTGTGCGATTTTCAGACTGGACAAGCACAGCAGATGCCGAGTCAGTAGCCATACCCCATGCCATAAAAAGGGTAGTGACCAGCAGCGCCATCTAGCACCAAATCTCTAGACTTTCAAAGCAGGGTTTTCGAGCGTCACTGTGCTTGATGTCGTGTCATATTGGAATATCCTTTTTGTGAATGGCTAATCATGTGCTTTAGTAGCCTTTTCACTCAAAGAACATACAGTGGGATATCACTAGCGATTTATTAAAGGAATGAAAATGTGTTATCAGTTGTCTCAAAGATTACGACGGTCGGGAACGAAATACAAAAAAAAAAGAAAAGAAAATGGACATGCACTATCTGACATAAATAAAAGTAGATGTCGACAAACCCTCTACAGTTTATAGTGGACTGTCTCGGAGGCAGTAACTACAATGGCCAGACTACACATGGGGCACCAGTATACTAAATGATACGTACTATAAGCAGATATGGACACAAAGCTGAGGTCATCGCTGCAAAACGCTCAAGTTACATAACAGTACTGACAATATTACCAGTTTTGTGCAGTATCCTATGGATCAAATAACACTATCCTGAGAATCACTTGTTGGTTATATCATTTTCATTATATATATATATTTTGTCTTTGACATATTTAGCGATAAAGAGTTTTATTTTTTACCGAACTGATAAGACAATAAGGCAAACATTATGACACAGCTCTTGTAAAGTAGTTTTAATGATTGAGTAATAGCTCTCTACATAACCACAAGTTCAGTTTTGATAGATATTTTGCATCTTTTACCGTTTTTTTTTCAAGACATGTTCACCGGTCCTTAAACAAACTTTAACAAATCAAATTCATCTCAAAGTACGCGTTTTGTCCGTTGAATATAATACATCCAAATTTGAATTATACGCAGGAAATTGAACAGATTTCGAGAATCCCATTCTAGACGTACTCGTAACAAATAGAAACGACAGTTCCATAACATCCGTTCGCATGAAAGCCACGTGTGTGTGGTTTGTTTTTGTAATATCCATTTATTTCCAAAGACTCAAATTGAATGGAGTTTTAACATCGATCAACAGAGCCTTTCTATTGTTTGTTTTGTTTTTTCCATTTGATAATTCCCTTCCATGTCTTTTCTTTAAGATATCTGACCTGTTTAGTAAGTTTTAACAAGGAGGTAAAGTTCTTACATGATTACTGGATGCTAAATTCTTAACTTGGCAAAATATCTTACGTAATGCTAAGAAAATTAATTAACGGGTAACATCCCCCCCCCCCCCCGATTAATTTCGGATTTATCTATATGGCGAATACCACGGATAGTTCTTTTCTAAATAAAGAAGGAACATTATCATTTACTCCCAGATACTATGTTGTTTACCACTATCATAACGTAGGATGCAACAGTTTCGTTAGCTGCGCACATTCTACACAACGCTGTACCCTAAAGAACACGGGAAATTCTTATCGTACGAGTGATCAGGGTAAGTTAACCATAACCATCTGTTATCTAAGAACATTGGCAACTCACTGGTTATCCATGCACGCAAAACGATATCCACATTCTGTACTAACTCACGCAACATCATTACCTTTAGAATTATTGTCTATCTTGAGGATGGAGTTCGATTAAAACAACACAGAAACTTGATCCTACTGATTACGTATCAACTGATACAAAGGAAAGATATTCCAACTAAGGCCATATTCAAAGGTTGTACGTTATTGTAAAATGTCCTGTTATTTCGTATGATTTTTATTTGATACCTCATTTTAAATATGTAAATTAATTCAGTTTTTTATTTGCAGTGTTTAAAACTCTTCCATTCGGATTTCAGAACCGAAAAGTCTTAAAGGTACGGTCAGACTAGCCATAGATTCGTGAAATCCAGCCACTCTTTAATGGAATTTGCCCACCGACTTTCGTCCACATGTTCGATGCGATGGATACCCACTCCTCCATCAATGGACGAATGGAAAAAGTGCACATGTTCAGAATCTATAGTATTTATATATTTTTATTCAAAAACATAAATATTAACATGTATTTCAAAATATTCAGAATTAATCATAATTGTTTTACATTGAGAATTACTTTTAAATTTAATTAAAGATATGAATAACAACAATGACCAGGGATTCTCATTTGACTGATAAATATAAACAAACACGTAGCCGCCAACTTCAAATTCAAAACCGCATCTATAGTATACATGGAGTTTTCATCTCAAAGCATAAATATTAATATATATCTAAAAATGTTCATGATTAATCAGTTTTCTATGTACATTAATAATCACTCTTAAATCTAATTAAAATGCGAATAAAAAGTAAAAATAAAAAGCATTGACTGTGGATTCTCATTTGACTGATGAATATAAACAAACGCGTAGCCGCCAACTTCAAATTCAAAACCGCAGATCCCGTGAAAATTCGAAATGTGGAATTCTAAAGTTTTTTTACTCCCTCACTGAGAAGGTTAGAACTCTGAAATCATGAAATATTAGCAAGAGTTGCGAAGATTGCGGGATCCATAGCGAGGGTTTGCGGTCACGATATGTTTTGAGGCCGCGATTCCACTGGACAAAGCCGATGGTTCTTTTCGCAGTTTGAACACCGCAGCTGGGTGGGTTATTTGCACTGAAAGAAAATAGCTGAATTCTAGTGAAATATATGGGTAGTCTGACCGTACCTTAAAGCATCTTGTATTTTTTTCATGTTAAAAGCTTTGTATTCCCTGTTCTACTATTTGTTTATGGAAGTGATGAAGATAGTAATTTTCGAAACGACTAAGAATAATGTAACATTTTCCATATATGTATATATATATACATATATATATATTTATAATATATATATTTATATATATATAAATGCACATAAATAGATACATGTGTATATATGTATATTTTGTATGTACATATATATATATATATATATATATATATATATTATATATATATATTATATATATGTATATGTATATATATGTATGTATATTTTTTTCTTTTTTTTACAGTATATATATATATATATATATATATATATATGTTTGTGTGGTGTGTGTGTGTGTGTGTGTGTGTGTGTGTGTGTGTGTGTGTGTGTGTGTTGTGTGTGTGTATGTATGTATATATATATGTACTATATATATAAATGTATATATATATATGTATATATATATATGTATATATGTATATATATACATATACTATACATATATATATATATATTATATATATATATATATATATATATATATATATATATATTATACGCTAATTTGCACACACCACATATACTTATACACCACACACACACACATATACATACATATATATATATATACTATAACACATGATAGTATAATATATATATATGATATATATATATATTTTATGTGTATGATTGTGTGTGTGTGTGTAAAGTATACATATCTGATTTTGTGTATACAGTGCCCATATTTTATAAATATTTCCCAAATAATTTTATAATAGTTTTAATAGGTTATAAAGTGCTGAATAAATCGTATAGACGTTATCAAAGACAAGAGCCGCAATCAGGAATAGTTAAATCAGAGAAATGGCTAAAGAAATAAGCACGGTATAAACTTCATTTATAAAATCTATAATCAATGGCAAAGTCACCATAATCATAAAACGTCTTGTTGAATTAATCACTGTATTGGTTATTTGATGGCTCTTACTGCAGTTTATATCTCTGTTTACGACCCAATGTTAATAAATTCTCGTGGCAGGTTTTAGACTTTGAAAACCATAGCGTGTGTTCAGGAGACTAACAAAGATAGATGCTGATGATGATGATCTCCTGTTGAACACCTAACACGATAAGACTTTCTCACGTGTTACATAAAGTTTTAAAAAAGGTGTGGATTGCGAATTAAATCGAAATTTACAAAGGGAATAGCAAAACGGAAACAAGAAGCTAATAGTAAAGTTCAGTTTTGTTTAGCTTACAGAAGGGCATGTATCTTTGACAATGATGTTGTGAATATTACAGAGTGTTTTTTCTTTTGGGATATGTGGGTGTAACATCTTTCCAGAATTTTTAGTTCAGTTGCTAATATTCTGTAGAAGAATTTGGAAGAACATGAGATCTGGAATAAATTATATATGAATTGGGCCTCCACTTTCAGAATCACAACCGCGGAGCATTTATCAAAGTGCTTTTTTTCGTGAATGATGAAAAAAGAGTATTAGTGAAGGTGGCGTGTCCCGAATTTTATAAAGAAATGAGTTTTATACTGTAAATCACACGTCGGAACTCCCCATTGAAATGATAAGAGAACGATATTTCGCGCGAATAATGAATAGATTACCCCCGTTTCCCCTGTGACCACACGCCCGTTTCCAGAGTGTGCCATGAGACTGAGTTTCGTAAAGAAATAACTCTGATTTATACGGTAAAATCACGTGTTGGCGAAAAACCCCATTAAATTTGCTCTCGTTTTTAGAAACATTATGGGAACCATATTTCGTGAAAAAAAATCTATTACCCCCGTTTCCCTTGTGACAAACGCACTGTTCTTAGCGTGCGCCCTCTGCGTGAAGCCTGCAGCTTTTTATGTTAATATTAATTTCATAAACATTATGGTTTGAAATGTAATTATCATCAGCAAAGGTGTTTATCTACTTAAGTGCAATATTCATGAACAGAGATTTTACGCCAACACTGACCTCAGTTATAGGTCATTGATTTTATGAGCTAACATCTTTGCTGAATCAGATGTGCTTTCAGACAGCCTACTGCATTCATTTTCAATGGAGGGATTAATACTGGCATCAAAAACTTTGCCAGATTGTAACAGAAAGTTCCTATTTAGGAATTCATTTCCTTTTATAAATAAATATCTCATATTGATATATGTACAACACACGCGCTACTTAGACTCACACACATATATATAATATATATATATATATTATATATATATATATATATACATATATGTGTGTGTGTGTGTGTGTGTGTGTGTGTGTGTGTGTGTGTGTGTGTGTGTGTGTGTGTGTGTGTGTGTGTGTGTGTGTGTGCGTGCGTGCGTGCGTGGTGTGTGTGTGTGTGGTGTGTGTGTGTGTGTGTGTGTGTGTGTGTGTGTGGTGTGTGTGTGTGTGTGTGTGTGTGTGTGCGTATATATTTTGTATGTATGTACACACACACTGACACTATGTGCGTATATATATATATTATAATATGCGTGTGTGTGTGTGTGTGTGTGTGTGTGTGTGTGTGCGTGTGTGTGCGTTTGTGTGTGTGTAGTGTGAGTGTGAGTGTGTGTGTGTGTGTGTGTGTGTGTGTGTGTGTGGTGTGTGTGTGTGTGTGTGTGTGTGTGTGTGTGTGTGTGCGTATATATTTAGTATGTATGTACACACAACTGACACATATGTGCGTGTATGTATAATATATATATATATATATATATATATATATATATATGTATATATGTATATACATATATATATATTCATATATATATAATATATTATATGTATATATAATATATATATATATATATATGTGTGTGGTGTGTGTGTGCGTACACACACAGACACACACACACACACACACACAACACACACACACACACACACAACACACACACACACCACACACACATATATATATATATATATATATAATTGTGTATATATATGTGTACATAAATAGTTATATATATTTATATATAATATAATATATATATATATATATATATATATATATATATATAATATATATTACATGTCTGCATATATATTATATGTATTGTAATACCCATAACATATTTTATTCATCCCAGTAGCCGCCTAAATCACAGCGCTGAGTACGTACATTCGACCAACCTACATTTGCGTATTGACGGGTCAACCGCGCCGACGCCACCGGTCCGCTGAAGCCGGCAAAATAGATATCATGTACCCGGCGTATCTTTAACATTCATGTCTTGTTGTAAAACAAATACTAGCATCACGGTCATCATAGACTGCTATATGTGCAAATATTTTTGAATTAAAAATATTCAATAGATCTGCACTGCAAATTTGTGGAGTAATGCTTTCGTAAGTCGTATTTTAGGAAATTTTGCGGTCAGACGGTTGAAACTCTAAATGCTATCTACGTTGATCCTGTATCAGTACCTGTAAGAGATAATAACTCAGGATTTGTCATAGAGCTCATTTCCAAAATGTGGGTATATTTCCCGTGTGCGGATATCTTGCTTGTGTGTTATTTGCGTATTGTTGGTGATGATATAATTGCGTAAACGTTTGTAAGGTCAATGCGCAACACACCATCCCATAATCTCAGGTGTGAATGTTAGTGGAATTTCATTTATTTTATTAATTAATGAAAGCAAATATGACGAGTCATGAGTTATTACGTTCTTGAAGAGTGAAAAGTAGTCGCTAGTATCATGTAGTGTAGGTGCCAAGTTTATCAATACTCAAACCACAATTTTACAGACCCGCGTTAATTTAATACTTCAATGACAAATACTAAAATATGATTTTATTTCATTGTTGAAAAGTCGAAAAAGCCAAGAATCAGCCAACAGAAAGCGAATAAACAAAAGCGTTCAGTACGCGTGGCATAGGAGGAGAGGCGCCGCGCATGCGCACTCGCCACCGCCTCCGTCAGAACATGGCTTCCTCGGAACTCACCATGGAGGAGTGCGTCCCGTCTCCCGGCACCCAGACTCGAGGAAGAGGCCCTTAGACATCGACTCTGACGATGCCATATCAAGAGATCACACTATATACCTGGTAAGTGTTAAAATAGAATTGATTCCACATGGCGCGCGGAATCCCTGGAGGAAACGAATATTTAAGCGGTGGTTTCGCAGCCTCGGCCCTCTCGGCCCCCGCGAACCACGGGACAAATCTGCCGCCTCCTCGAAAGTAAACCCCGTGGCACCTCGGGGCGTTGCTCGACACACCCTGGGTCCTTAGAGTCCGAGGGCACGCAGGGGCAAGAGAGGCTGCGAAGGGCAAGGCCGTAGGAGAGGGAAATAGGAGGTTTTGGTGTGACGGCGGTAGGGAGGGATGGGGGTTGATGGCGTTCGATAAGGGGGGTGGGGGGAGGACGCCGCCACGCTCCTCTAACCTCGGCTGCGCTTTGCGTCTTCTCCTCTCTCTCTCTCTCTCTCAGTCGCCTTTTCTCTCTCACCTATTATTCCTGTCCTCTTTGTCCGGGCTTTCGTGGGGTTGGGACGGGGTGGGTTACGGGAGAAGGGGTGAGGGAGGGGGAGGAGAGGCAGCGGAGGGTGCCCACCGTGGGCTGAAGGGGTTGAGTATGGGGTTTGCGTTTGTTTATGTTGTCATGCAGGTTGCATTGCATGACTGGAAAATTTTGAGGTGCAGCAGTTCTCGTGTTGGATTTTCCGACGGGGTCAGTCCCTTCCTGTTGCTAGGGTGGGTGGCCTGGGGGGAGGGAGAGGGGGGTGCATGGAGAGAATAGGTGAGGGGGGGGAGTAGCAGTAGTAGCTGGGGGGGCATAGGGGGATGGGGGTTGTGGGGCCATGGGGTAGGGTTGGGTTGAGGTCAGCATTTGCAGAGGCATGCAAAGTGCATGAGGTGATGTGCAGTTGCAATTAATTGCAGACTTAAGGATGTTAATCATCAGAATTTGCCTTAGTATTAAGTGTTGCTTGTACTGGCTATCATGCACTTAATATGTTGAATGAATTTATATGTATGTGGTATGATAATTAGAATTTTTGCTAAATCATGTACTGTAATAACTTCATCCTGCACACTGCAGTCCATCACTAATGTTAATGCGTGGGTGTGGTTAAGATCTTGAGTATATTAAGCATTATATGCACCAGTTCAAATTATCTATGAAATAAAAGAGAAAAAAATCAATTTTCATTTGATACCAAGCTCTTCAGTGATGATAATATTAATTTTGCAATTTGGCACAAGTTTTGAGCTTAGTACTTTTTGAATGATATGGTTGAATGTCCTTAGTTTTTTTTTCTATGCAAAGGATGGAGTTTCATGTTTCTATGGATTTTGGCATATTTGAGGAAAAGTTAAGATTTGATGGGTATTATGAACAAAATGTTTACAGCTTTGTTGAAATACCATAGTTTGGCCAGTTTCAGGAAAGACCAAAGTAGTAAATCAATTTAGACTGGAGTACTCCAATTTATCAAGTCTCACGTTTTCAGATCCCGTTACTTTGATATTTAGTCAAATTTATTTGTTTCTTAAAGTATGCATGGAATTATTTATTTGGTCAGTATGTAGATTCTTGATGTTTTTTGTGCAAATGCTTCATTGTGGAGATCTGAGTACCACTTCTATTGACAACCTTGATTTGTTAGTCCTGATAGCAGGGGAGGGTATGAAGTATATCAGGGAAATTGTGTGGTAAAACATGCTTAAATAGAAAGAATAGCTAACAAAAATGCATAAAACTAATAATAAAAATGCTAAAAGTTGGCTAATGAAACTCTACAGACATACCTGCCATCTTTGAAAGTATATGCACCGACACGCCAAAAATAGAAAAACTTATGGGAATCCAACGCGAATCCAATCCATCTTTCGGCTAAATCTACGGGTTTTCACTCAAAAAAAAAAGTCATGATCCATAACCCAAACTAACCTAGCAATTAATGTGCCATGACTAGGTGTGCTACATAATGATTAGGAAGAAATATGGTCTCTATCACAATATCTTTCTAGGAAGTAATTGATTTTTCAAGAGTTGCCGAGATGATATCACCAAAATTTTTCAAGGGTACGTGATATTAACTCATTTGATCTAGGTGCCTTGCCGACGCTTTGGCCAAAATCGGAACATTTTTCTTATGTAAGTGGTGTAACTCCTCGTTGTGTGGCTTGTAGGCCTGGCCCATGTAAACAGTTGTATGCGGTTTCAGGACTCCTTTTTCCCCCTTGCCGTATTTTTATTTCTTACTAACTACATATTTCTGCCTATTCTTTCTCATGCTATTTCCCAAGGTCCATATTTGTCATTTGATATGCCTTATCTAGATGGTAATAGACTGTTTTCCATACACAAGACACCATATCATGTTAGGTCTGCTATGAATCTCTCCAATAACAATAAGTAATTTTGTTATGACATTTGAATAATAATTTCATAATATTCACTGCATCATGGGCCTACAGTCACTACAAAAGGTTATGAACCTCTATATAGAATCTGGTAAGGATGAGTAATATACTGTTTATGGCTGACTCTTTATTTCTGAGAGTTTACACATGAGTATGAATAGAACCTATGAGATGTAGGCGCTGGTGATACTATAGCCCCAAGCCCTAGTGAGGGCGCAGCTGTGCAGAGGGTGAGCAGTCTGGTCAACAGGTTAGCTTCTGTCTCGGTGGGAACTGAGGAGAGGTCAAGTTGGGTTAGCTTGTATCTGACCAGCAGGCGCAAGTGATGGCATGGGGCCGTGTGCAGAAGGGGCTGTGTGTACCACGCATGGCCTCTACGTGGTATGTTGGTATGCTGTAATCATTATGGGCTGGAATAGGATTCTGCTAGAGATGACACACTTCAAGTCATGGCAGTCATGGCATATTAGTGGTACATTCCACTGGTGAAAATAATGCCAAAGCCCCTTCCACCCTCCAAGAGTTTCATGGACTAATGGCAAGTCTTTCCCATCACTGCAACCTTCAGCCAAAATTCTCATGGGTGATAGTAATGATTCACCAGGAGATATTGTTGCCGAGTGGCAGGTGATGGGAACGTCTCACCCTGAATACACAAAGCTCTTAGAGGAAGCTTGGAATCATGGGGCATTTAGGAAGGGGCACTTGCATTCTGTCTATTGGTAAACAAAAGTGGAATGTACCATTTGTTAGCTATGGCTGGAGATTGCTGGCTCTAGGGAGAACACAATTTCCAAGCTCAGGATCCTGTTCCTACCCCTGGTGGCAGACAGTGCAGGGTATGTTACAGAAAATTGAATGAAACCGGTAACACAATGTTTCTTATTGTAATTGCATAGTTGTACACTACCTCTAGAGAAATGGAGCTGGCTCAGTGTAATCAGTCTATTACCATCTTGATACTGTATTACAAATGACAAATATAGACCTCAGAAAGTGGCAAAACAAATAAAAACGCTTGCATAATAGCACTTCAAAGAAGCAAGGCAAATTGATACCACGTGTGTTCATGTGGATATGTCCGCAAACCATGATAGGCCAGATTTTGGTGTGTGAACTGTGAGGCACCTGTATCAACGGGGTAAGAGAAGTGGAAGATATGATTCTTGTAATCATAATTTATGATTACTCAAGATTTGGCATTCCTGTTATTACTCCAGTAATGACGGGTGTCCTGAGACAAACACCTGAAAAAATAAACATTGCCGGGCGTCCTGCCAGTGTGATACTGTATCGGGGCTCGTACTACGACACAGCCACGCGTGTAACCACCAGGAATCTTTTAATTACGGCTTCAAAATATACTGGCGGCAATGTCTTTTAATAATTTTGATAGGATGCCTTTTATGCCTCTCAAAATGGGACTTTTTCCTAGAACCATAAAGGATGAGGTGAAAGGTGGTTTGATGCAGAAATTGTGGAGGGGCATCACTACTAGCATTTTATCCAAAGCCCTCATTTGAGGACTTGTAGGCCGGGTGCACACAAATGCTCATGTGTGATGTCAAGACTCTGCCTCCCTTTTTTCTGTTTAAGCACTTATTTGCCATTTCCCAGTGTTAATATTCGTTATTTGTTAAGCTGTATTCAGATGTAAATATACCATTTTCCTTGCAACAACTCCATATCTCTCAAGGTAGTCCTTAAGTTTATGTAATGATAATGAAATAATAATAATATTATTATTATTATTATTATTATTATTATTATTATTAAGTAACACTTAGTTATGTTCCATTTTCTTATTTTTTTGTAATATTAAATTATCTGGAGAACAACCTGTGCCCGGAGATCAAAGCAGGCTGGAATAGGATCCTGAACCTGGAAAGAATGTTCTCCCTGGAGCTGTCTCTCTTCGGTTATGGCTCATAGATGGTATATTCCACATTTTACTGACAGGAATAATGCAGTGACCCTTCCTAAATGCCCACTGAGTCTATTCACCTAAGATCTTTGTGCACTTAGGGCAAGTCATTCCTGTCACCCCAGCCCTCAGCTGAAATTCTCATGATCGTATGTTGCCATTGTGCAACCCTCAGCCAAATTTCTCTAAGAGCAGATATCATGTTGCCCAAATGGTAGGGTTTAGCCCAGTGACACTGGGCCAAAAACTTTGCTATCAAGCACTTTCCTTGGGAACTGTTGGAATATTCTGCTTGGCCTTTGCTGTGTGTGGCTGGCCCGACTAGCCCACCATAGAATTCTGACAATAAGAGCTATACTAAGCTTGTACCTGCCTCATAGCCAAGATGCTGTATGACAGCCATTCCTGAGGTTAAGCAAAAAAACAGCCAAATTCTTATGTATTTGCCCAGATGAATATATCAGAAGAAAGTGAGTTGCGATTTGGTAATCTAAAGATGAAAATGTAGAAAATGAAACAAGAACCACCAATCCTTTGTGGGGATCCTGTGGTATATTGGTACAAGTTGCCCAGCATCCTTACCTCTGATAATATTTAGTATAAAAGTCCCTATGTGATAGTTGTATGGTCAGAACCTATTTTGAATGGTATGATCTAAGGTGTATGGTCAAAAATCATATGGTAAAATATTTGAGAGCTGCAATGACACGAAAGTGATTGCTATGGCTTATGTCTCTGGCAAAAGCAAACCAATTCCACCTCAAGCATTCTGGCATAATATAGCTAGACCTTCCTGGCAAATGCAGTTTAAGGGGGGCGTCATGCCCAAGAACAAAGTTCGTCAGTTGTGATTGGATATTCGAGATTTTTTAATATGTTATACATAAATATAAAGTGATAAACACTAAGTTTCATATCATTCGGCCAATAAATAATAAAGTTATTAATAAAAACAAGTTTTTGAACAATCACAGCCTCTTAAAAATGGCAATTATCCTTTGAACAAATTTGTTGAAAAAAATTACCACCTAGAGTCTATAGCAATACCTATAATTTGCAAAGACCAGAGTTTTAAATTTCGTTTCAGTTTAGTTTCTTTAAGAAAATCATCGCAAATATATTCAGCTTTTAAATGATCCAAACCCATAAGAATTGCCAATTATTTATGGATGAATTTTTAAAATGCTGACAAATATTGCCAAGAGTGTAGTTTTGAGATAACGGGTTCAGAAATTTTAGATTTCCCTCGATTCCCCCCCCCCCCCCCTGAATTCTAATCTCTGCGGCAATCTTGCTGCATTCTATTGCGTTCACATGGTATTCTGAAGTGTAGCTGGTACATGGTCTCCCCCTTTTGCAAAGTACTAATGGTATTAACTGCAAATGATTGTAGAAATTCCCGTTGGAGCACATGGTTTGTAAGGCTTAACCTGACGACGTGAGGTATTTAAATGTATAAACAACTGCTGCAGCTGTGATTTAGAAGTATTTCCTATCATATTACGTCTATTATATGCTAATCTAGCATCTACAATTAATAGTGCACCCTTACTGTATGATGAGGCCGTACGTCTGTGGTATGGTGACATGGAGCTAGGAGCTGGCAACCTTTCTCTGATTTTCTGGTGGAGTTTAGTCTCCCAGAGCCGCAGTCTTTGTGATCAGCTGATGGTAAACAGAGTTGCCAGCTAGCTACCAGAGAATTCCAAAATAAAGAAAAAAGAAAAAAAAATCATAAATTTTCACGGATGCGACAACAATGTAAACATTGGAGGGGGGCGGGGAGGCAGAGATTTAGTTATAACTCCTTTAATTTTACATATTTAGCACAAATATTACATCACAAGATTGCCAAAGCCCACTAGATTACAGGAGATAAAAAAAAGTATTTTTAAAATTTCGTTGCGACGGCCCCCTTAACCCATTGGCGCTGGGTGTCACGTACGTACATGCCATGGCTGTTGTGGACCAAACACCAGGGGCATCATGCCATGCCCATTCCCGCGCTACTGGCTCGTCGGATGGAGGTTGTTTTTCCCCAGTAGTAGCGGCTTCATTTATATGGTAAAGATTTTAGGCAATGGCACCTAAAGTAAAGGTAAACCTTTAAAATTTTAATATTTTGATAAATTTTAGCAAAATAAAAGCTTTTAGGTGCTATTATGTCGCTCGCAAACTACCGATCAAGGCGGGCGCAAACAGGGGAAACTGCCGGTGCGCGCCAACAAGCCAGTGCATACGTAAACTTGCCAAAATTTTACCTGTTGCTGATGGGTTAAATTCCGTTTTGCTGAATAGGAAAGTTTTGTTGGTTTTTGCTGGAATTTTAAAGGCTAATAGACCATAGCAGATACTTGGGACTCTGCAGACATATTGGTAGGTTTTATCTTTCGAGTTTTGGCTGGAAATCCTAAAAAAATATGAAGTAGAGTGCCATCGTCACTTGTCACTGCAGCTATCTCTTATTCTGCCTTCCATGTAATATAATAATTAGTTTTTAATAATTCATTTTTAGTTATAGTAACATAGTTTGTGTAGGTTGTACATTATCTAGTAGCGAGTACATTAATTAAGGTAACATTAACTAAAAAGCTTCAAGTTAGAGTATGAAGTTCATGATCCTTAACCTGATTACTTCTTCTATTACTGCTGTCTGTCTGTGTCTGTCATTTGAGAATTTGAGATTGAGATATAACTTGGGATGAAATAGTTGTACTCATATCAGTAACATTTAAATAGACCTAGTGGGTTAGATTTGATGTTTAACTGCTTCGATGACATAAAACTCTCTCCACTAGTAGACGAACCTCTTGGAGTTGATTTATTTTGCTTTTAGGAAGAGGCTTTTGCATTATGTCCATGAGCCATGACTGGAAGAGCACCAGCTCAAGGGAGGATGCCATTTCCATGCTCAGGATCCTATTCTTAGCCGCTGTGTACTGGGGTCCATGTTGTATTACAGAAAATTGAAGGTTACGAAAAATGTAAAAAGTGGCAAACAACGAAATGTTACATACTTTTATATGTTTTACACTAAGATATTTACTATCTAGAGAGATTATATGGAGTCTGAGCAAGGTAAATGGTCCATTACCATCTGTATGAGGCACATCAAATGACTGATATGGATATTGGAAAATGGCTAAAAAAAAAAAAAAAAATGCTTATAAAGAGAAAATGATATTGTAAAGGGGAGGCATAAGTCTTGTCACTGCACATGAGAGATTGTGTGTGCCCTCCCTACAAACTGTGCACCCATCAGAGCAGCTTTTCACGTTAGCCTAATGCCCGTAATTTGGTCCATGTGATTGCTGTGAAGCAACTAGATCCAAGGGTTAAATGCACATTTGCAGTGAGGCCAGGTCTCGTATAGCCTCCTGGTAGCATTCTTGGCAAGCAGCATGCTTTTGGCAGTACCAAGAAACTTTCATTACATGAAAGTTGGATAGTAACGGAGTATGAACATTAAAATATCTTTATACCAAAATATTTCTGTCGGTGTAGGTAGGTATTACCAATGTTTTCTTTATTTAATAGGTCTTTATAGCTACTTATCTGCTTTACCAAAAAAGTACCCATATGTATATATTCTGAAAATTATCATAAGCTATTACCTGATTCATTCATGTGTGATGTAAACATGCAAAATTGATGCCACTACACTACAAAATAAGAGCCACATACTTGCATTAAATAGAAGAAAAAGTTCAATTTTAACAGTTTCAAAAGTATTTCAAATGATAGATGATCTTATAATTGATATGTAACACTAACCCCTGGTTAATTGAATAGCAATATGAATGATTTTAATGAATATGAAATGGAGCAGTTAAAATTATATTAATCATAATATTTCTACCCCAAGCAGACATGCAGAGTGACGGAACATACCACCTCAAAATCCTTGTCCAAGCGTGGCAGCTGGTGCCATAATTGGCAAGGGAGGTGAGACTATTGCTCACTCCAGAAAGATACAAATGCCCGAGTCAAGATGTCAAAGGCAAATGATTTTTACCCAGGTGAGTGTTTTATGTTCTTATTTTTGTGTGTGAAAAGTTTAGCATTATTGCTGTTGAAAGTTCTCCTTGTTTCAGTAACAACAATGTTGAATCTTGTTGTCTTATTCTGTTTGTCTGAAGCACGATTGTTTTTGTTTGCTATGAAAGATATTCTATACATATTAGAAAGAAAAAACACCAAATTACTTCTTTTGTGTATGTTTGTCTTTACACAAGTATATACACCTATTGTTAACCTCAGTTTGCAAGTTTCAAGTTAGTTACAAGTTAGGATTAGAATTATTTTGCTTATAGATATATTAATGTTTAGAGCTGGATCTGAACTAGAATCAGTACCTCTAGTGGTTAAATAATGGCTTACTGTGGTTGAAATTTATGGCTTATAAAGATCTGAATGACCAATTTAGTTTTTACTGTTTCCATGGTTTGCAAAATTATCTTTGAAATGATTTCTGGAGTATGACATAGATAAAAGTCCAATGATTCTCATTTGCAAATATATAATTGATCCTATTTTTGCAAGTGTTCAAAACTAGTCCTCATACTGAGGAAATATACATTTTTTTTTTTTATTATGTAGTTATTTTTATGAATAGCTATTATGCATATACATGTTTTCTCAGCAGGTAAATTATTTGAGACCATGATTATATGACTTCATCCATTACATATTAGTCTTCATGTAAATCGTTTCCTTGCCATTGCTTGAGCATGCTGCGAATGTTTTGTTGACAAGGGCAAGGGCTTAGCTTCTTTCTTTTTGTTGTGTGAGCATGTTCTGTGTGACTAGTCTCACACACTTGGTTTATATAGATGCTATACAAGAGTGGTGATTGGAGAGTGGACATGGAGAACTAAGCCTGCATCTTGTATATGTTCCAGATGTTGAGAGATAAAAGATTATGAAGGTGATTATTATTATTGCAGTCTACAACTGCAATTAAATGGAAAGAAAAGAAAGAGATAGGCTGACACTTATAGCATTGTTTTTCTTTACTTCTTTTTCCAGTGCTGAACTTGATTTTTAACATTGAAACTGCATTTTACTGCAAATAAAACTGAATAGGAATTGAAGATTAACCTTTTAAATACAAGGTAAACTTGTGATTCATAGATAACAAAAGGGTTTTCCTTATATAGTTCAAAACTTTAAGCTGGACTCCAAGAACTCACTCCCTTAGAAGATTGTGGTCCAACTGAAAGTAGGAAATGATTCAGGGCAAAATAAGGACTACTCCCAAGATTAGGCAGTGGGAAAGAGTCCATATTTGCAATGACACCAATTCGGTTAACTCTATGGTGACAGTCCATATTTGCAATGACACCAATTTGGTTAACTCGATGATGACAGAGCCTGAATTTTTTTGTGTTGTATTAAGTAACAGTCTACTTTGAGGCTAGGCCTGCTGGCTCATCCATTGTTAGTCATGATGCCTATATACATCATAGGCCAGCACATCATGATGCCTTTAGCTGTACCTGCCACTGAAAATTAACTGTGTAAAAGGAGATGTAGTGTTTTTTCAGCTCATGGGTGAAATATAGCACACAGTAATTAGTTACAGAATTGGTTAGCCTAAGCTTTTTGTGTGTATCTGCACATTGACTGAACCTCAAAGACCCTCACATGCTGCTGAACAGAGTTTCATCTTTTGTTCTATTGACCTGTAGATAGAAACCACTGATTCTTATTAGTAATATTACTTGCCTTGATTGAACCAGACTGACTATCAGCAGAAACTGCTTGTATAATAAAGTCAGATTGTGCTAACATGAGGGCACAAGCATAATTAAACGTCATTTTATGTTGATTGGTGAGATGGAAGTTTTTAACAATCATTATCTTGGAAAAAGGATGTGCGCCATTTGATGGTTCTTCTACAACAGACTAGCAATGCATTCATACATTTTCTACACATTTTTTGCAGCCCATTAGCATATTATATAAAAGTACATATACTTTTTAGGCGGATTGATAATCATTTTTAATTTTCATCCAGAGTATTTAATGATTACTATATCCCAACTTATTTATGGAATGTGGCTATCTATCAGCTCTGTAACAGCAGAGTTGGAAAGATAGGACCCATAAAGAGTTTTCCCTTACTGTCACATGCTAAGTGCTGCATGCAGAACCTGTTCAGGTAAAAGATTGAAAGCACAGGAAACATGCCTTCCCTACTTGGAATAATTGTGGCTGCAACACACATGACCATTTAGGAAGTCAGGCTAAAAAATGGCATTCCAACCTGGCAAGAATAGATGCTGTCCATCATAACTGGACGAGGCTCTGAAGTCAGTTTATCATTAGTGACTTTGTATACAGCTTTATTGGATGGTCTTGTAAAATTTTAAATCAGTGAAGTGTTCTGAATTTGATTATTATGTATAGTCATGATGAAAAAGCATCTGTAGTTAAATCACCCCCCCCCCCCCCAGAAGAAATGCATTATCAATATAATTCTGGTATTTGAACACATTTATGATAATAGTTTTTCATTGCAGTTATATGACTTCGTTTACCAGTGATATTAAAGTTTTTCTATGTATATGAATATTGTTCTTGAGTGCACAGTTTAGGGAGTTTACTTTTACAGGTACAACGGAGCGCGTTTGTCTGATCACAGGCAACGTGGATGCCATCTTGACAGTCTTGTCATTCATAATGGAGAAGATAAAGGAAAAGCCAGATCCCAATGCCAAGCCAGCCATTGACTTTGATAATAAACAGACAGCAGAGAGAGAGAAACAGGTAAATGGACTTTGAGTTTTGTTCATACCAGAGCTGGTTACTACCTGGTGATTTGTTCATTGCTGCAGTATTTAAACTTAATGTTGGTAATCTTGCACAAAGAGCAGCAACACATAATAGTGCTCAGGTCCCCACTATTCCTCAAGTTTCAAATTGATGTTTTCACAGTTATTGTCTTCAAACTTAGAAGCAAACTTTATTTGATGGACAAATTTTGTACATTTTGAGCATTATAGTATTTTTTCCTCGTCTTTATTGGTTCGTCTTGAATCTTTTATCAACAGTTTATTTGAAGTCCACTTAGTCATTGAAAAATGAATAGATTAATGCATGAAAAGTTTTGTTTAGAAGACACCCTGCATTATCCCCTTTAGTTTTATTATTTTGTTTTTGGTTTTGTTTAAAACCATGCATTTATTGCCAAAATGTAGCCCAATGCCTATTTCTGTAATAATTTCAATTAATTATGTATATAACTTGGTAACTTCTCATAATTGCCAGGGAATTCCCTGGCAATAAAAAAAATGCATATATATACCAAGTAAATTAGTATTAGTTGTAAGACAATGAATTCTTATAAATTGTTCTGTTATTGTACCTTCTGTATTCTTTTGCATTTTGCAGATTGGGCTACATTTTGCATGTGATTTTTATTATATACATTTTATATATGTAAATGTGAAATAATCTTTTTATTTCTTCATCTAGAATATTACCATTAAGTCCATTCCATCACCTTCATCAGATTTCAAGAAGTGCTCGCTCCCCACAGGTGAAGATTTTGGTCCCAAACAGCACAGCTGGGATGATCATTGGGAAGGGTGGCACTTACATCAAGCAGATCAAGGAGGAAAGTGGAGCATACGTTCAGATCTCTCAGAAGGCCAAAGATCAGTCTCTGGCTGAACGGTGCATCACAGTCATCTGTGAGTCCGTTTTTCCTGCTATTCACTTTTTGTATAGGCCTAATTTATGTTGCATAGTGACAGTCATAGTTTTTTCATTTTTCGGGGCAAGATGGTTTGGTTTATGCTTGTTGGTTTATAGTTTATTAGTGCTTCTGATATATTTAAGCACATGCATTTTTTAGATTGTAATACATTCATTTTGAATAATGAATGTATTTTTCTTGGCAAAGAATGGGAATTGTAATGAGCTTATTTAACTTCGTAAAAAAACAAAGTGAGCTAAGATGTCTTCCATATTGACCAAAAAGAATTAGTTAAACCTCTCAAACCAGAATGCTTATAAATATAATATTTAGGTTTGTTGACCTGTCTCATTGGAATGGTAAGCCTGAGATTCCTGGTCTGTTGTCATCTTGTGGCCAGTACTGTATATGCACAAATTACTGCTATGCTTCATATGTGGATAAATAAAGTTGCACACACTTGTAAGATGTTAAAGCTGCACAACCACATAATTGTTGTATATGAAGCACTGAGGAATTGTAACTAATACCAAATTATTTTGAGAAAAGGAAATTTTAGTTCTGTAGTGTTTTGAAATTATAGATAGATGGTTTGGTGTACCTTTTCAGATTTTATCTAGTGTGCAAAATATTTATGCAATTTGATTGCAGAAAACTCCTTAAACCATTGTCATTCTTCCATTTTTATGTAGTTTTGAAGTTTGATAATGGTCTTTGGTAATCTGCCCATGAGAAATGTTCACTGTATTGTCACACCCGAATGCTTCAGGTCCTGGCTGCTTATTGGCTGCCTTTTTATTTTTTTAGTTTATGGTTTGCATGAATTATGCACTACAATTTATCTTCTGTATGACTTTTCATGTTCAATTGTGATGATGGGAGTTCTCATTAGTTTGGAATGTCATCTCATTATTTAAAGCATGTTTTATCTAATATATTTTTTCATTATAAGTGTAAATTAAACATATTAGAAAAAATATTTAGTTAATGAACAAAATGGGATATGAATAAGTTCTAGGACAGAGAAAAAGATCTGTGTACTAGTAAACTATGCTTTATTTGCTTTTTATGCAAATCGTTCATTTAGTTTTGGATGGATGATAGTCCAGAATAGACATAGGGAAAGGTTATTATTGATTGGCAGTGAAATTATTGGGTTGTTACTCCAGAGGAAGACCAGTCATTAAAAATTTGGAACTAGTATCTTACGGAAAGTAAAAAAATTAGAGTACTTAAAATTTTGTTGGTAATGATAATACTAATGGTGATACTAGTGATGATAACGACATTGAAGATTGATGGTAGTTTCTGTGAATCAATTGATATAAAGCTAAAGTAGAACTGGATTGAAATTTATCAGAAACGGATAAGTCCACTATAAATCAATTCATCATGCAAATTAACCTGTAGCCGACGGGTGCCATGTAAGTACTTGCCATGACTGTAGTGGACCGAAACACGGATGGCATCGTATCACGCCCATTCCCGCGCCACTGGCTCGTCGGACGGAGATTGTGTGTCTCCGATAGTAGTGGCTTCATATATATGGTAAAGATTTTTGGCAATGGCACCTATAATGCCACCTATAATATTTTTATAAAGATGTATAAGGAAAATAGAAGCTTTTAGGTGCTAAATGTCACACGCAAACTACCGATCGAGCCGGGCGCAAACAGGGGAAACTGCTGATATGCGCCAACAATCCCGTTTTTACGTCCACTTGCTAAACATTTTTACCCGTCGGCACTGGGTTTTTAGAGAAGAGAAATAATAACCACTTTCCTTAAGTTACACATGCATGCTAGCTAATTCGCAAACTCACTCATTCATTCACCCATCCACACTCACTCACTCGCCCACACTCACTCACTCACCCACACTCACTTGCTCACTCACTCACCCACACTCACTTGCTCACTCACTCACCCACACTCACTTGCTCACTCACTCACCCACCTCACTTGCTCACTCACTCACCCACACTCACTTGCTCACTCCACACCACTCACTTCAACTCACTCGCTCACTCACCACACTCACTCGCTCACTCACCCACACTCACTCGCTCACTCACCCACACTCACTCGCTCACTCACCCACACTCACTCGCTCACTCACCCACACTCACTCGCTCACTCACCCACACTCTCGCTCACTCACACCCACACTCACTCGCTCACACCCCACACTCACTCTCTCACTCACCCACACTCACTCGCTCACTCACCCACACTCACTCGCTCACTCGCCCACACTCACTCGCTCACTCGCCCACACTCACTCTCTCACTCGCCCACACTCACTCGCTTAATCGCTCACTCACCCACACTCACTCGCTCACTCACCCACACTCACTCACTCGCTCACTCACACACACTCACTCACTCGCTCACTCACCCACACTCACTCACTCGCTCACTCACCACACTCACTCACTCGCTCACTCACCCACACTCACTCACTCGCTCACTCACTCACCCACACTCACTCGCTCACTCACTCACCCACACTCACTCGCTCACTCACTCACCACACTCACTCGCTCACCACTCACCCACACTCACTCGCTCGCTCACTCACCCACACTCACTCGCTCTCACTCACCCACACTCACTCGCTCACTCACTCACCACACTCNTCGTATATTATGTAAATTACCCATCTGATTAATCCTTTGTCTTCTCTTTTCTTTAGGAATTGGTCTATCCGCTCCTTCGGCTATAGTTCTTAATGCCATATTTCTTCGGGATTTCATGTCTATTCTTTCAGGAAATCTATTTCATCGTTTTCTCCGTATATCTCCATTCGTGATCTTATTATTTTTCTTTTAAATGATAGTTATCGGTAGATACTTCTTTATTCTTATTTTTTCTCTGTCTTTGACCATACTCAAGTTTTATATAAAGGTTATGTCTTATTCATGTCCTATATCTACATCTGTCTTCACATACGAAAATCCTTACTGCCTCCTGTAATTACCTTTTGGTTATCTTCCCATATATATATATATATATATATATATATATATATATATATATATATATATATATATATACACACACAATATCTTCGATCGTTAACAATCTGTATCACTTTTCCTTTTGATTTTCAAAGGTAAGTCCGCAAAAAAAAAAAAAAAAAAAAAAAAAAAAAAAAAAAAAAAAAATCCTTCCGCAAATCAAGCATATCAAGCGGCATCAATCGTTCTTGTTTTGCTTTCT
>NW_020869486.1:465356-467856 GCF_003789085.1 Penaeus vannamei
ACACAAGTTGCACAAAATTCGCACAACAAAATCGTTTGAGCGAAAATTACGAAGCAATAATTTGCAACATCAGCAATATCTGTTTGGATTGCAGATGGCTACGGTTCAGTCCTATTTTTGTTGCAAATAGATTGAATTATAAATATGTCAACTACGTACTAACTTGGTAAAAAGGTATTACTGACACGCGGACCAGAAAATATTAGTGCTTGACAACGAAGTAATGGAGGATCTGTTAGAATTTCACACAGACAGAAACATGATGATGGATAAACGGATTCGTATTGGGGCCACCTTTTCATACATGTATTTTTGCTTGCCTCCATGCATACATACATGCATATATGTAAAAAATACAGACATTTATAAATACATACATGCAAGCATGCATGCATATATGCACACACACACACACAAACACACACACACACACAACACACACACATAAACACACACACATACACCACACACACACACACACACACACACACACACACACACACACACCACAGAAGAGAGAGAGAGAGAGAGAGAGAGAGAGAGAGGAGAGAAGAGAGAGAGAGGAAATAGATAGATAGATAGATTAGATAGAGAAAGAAGATAGATAGATAGATAGAGAGAATGAGAGAGAGACAGAGAAAGAGATTAGATAGATAGATTNTTCTTTACCTTTACTGTAGGTTGCTTTTCTGCATTTCTTTATTTCCTTTATACCTTGTATGGAAAATTGTTCCATGGTGAAAATACTTTTTATGGTGTTGTGAGAGTAACCCGCGGTGAACAACTTTTAGCCTTGCACTGAGCTTTGCAGCTATCATATCCCAAATCCCGAGCTTGCTTCTAGCTTTAGCAACAGAGAGAGAGAAAGAGAGAGGGAGGGAGGGAGCAGAAAGAAAGAAAGAGAGAGAGAGAGAGAGAGAGAGAGAGAGAGAGAAGAGAGAGAGAGAGAGAGAGAGAGAGGGGGGGAAGGGAGGGAGGTGAGAGAGAAAGATAGAGTGAGACAGAGAACAGAGACAGACAGACAAACACACAGGCTGAAATATCACACAGCAAAACAAGAACATGTCCTTGTAATCCCCTCTCTCCCTTTTCCTCCTCTTTTTCCAACCCCTCAAGACCATCTCAGAGAACTAGCTCAGACTCATCCTACTGACATATTCCCGTAGCCCCCGACTGCATGGATTAGCGGACGGGTGTGCCAACGTGGGATCGGAACTGATTGACTCTGGGGCTTCTTGGCCAAGTTGATATGATCTGACGGTGAAGCCCCATGGTCTGCCGGCTGCATGGAGTACCGTCGCTTTTCATGGACCTTGGCGCTGCTCCTCTCGGCTGGACACGGCTGACTGAACACGGGGACTGCTGTTCCTCTCTGACTGAAACACGGGGACTCTGCTTCTCTCGACTGAACACGGGGACTGCTGTTCCTCTCGATGGGAACACGGGGACTGCTGTTCCCTCCTCTACTGAACAAGCGGGACTGGCTTCTCTCGACTGAACACGGGACTGCTGTTAACTCTTCCGACTGAACACGCGGACTGCTGTTCCTCTCCACTGAAACAAGGGACTGCTGCTCCTCTCCGACTGAGCACGGGGACTTGCTGTTCCTCCTCCACTGAACACAGGTCGGTCGTAAGGTTCGTTCTTCAATCTCCGGGATGACTGTTCCTTCTCCTCCACTGAACACGGGGGGACTGCTGTTCCTACTCCACTGAAACCGGGTTGGACTGGCCTGTTCCTATCTATGGAAAAGCGTAAGGGAGATATATTATTGTGCAGAAAGCTATCTTTTTGGGAAACCACTTTTCAAATTTCTCCGGTTATCAAGTCTTCCTTAATATGGTTTCAGATAGGGTTTATGGTGCGTCCTGCGAGTTGGTAAATGACGACCTAGAACTGTGTACCTAGAACGAGGCTACGACTTTACCAATTCTTATCCTTCATGGTGGAACTATTCAATCACGTTAAAAGTGGCTCATCCAGATTTTTTAGATTCTTTTAAAAACAAGGAAAAAGTTTTAAACGACAATCTTAAGATCACGTAATATATTATATATACTATATATATATATAAGTATCTCATATAGTATATATATATATATAGTATGCACACCACAGCACCCCCACCTCAACATTTACACGACTACTCCACACCATCACATCACACACTACAACACCAACACACACACACACACACATCTTCTCTCGTCAACAACTCACACACACACACACACACGACACACTACCACACACACACACACACAACACACACACACTACCCATCACACACACACACACATATATATAGTAATTACCTTATATCTATAATATATATATCTATATATATATTATATACCTATATATATGTAAGTGTAATGTATTATATATATATATAATAATATATAATTATTATATATATATATTATATATGTATATCAGTTATAGTATATACTATATCTATATATATATATATATTACCTAAATTATAGGAGAGAGAGAG
>NW_020869486.1:477856-480356 GCF_003789085.1 Penaeus vannamei
AGAGATGGGAAAGGAGCATGAGAGAGAATAGAGAGAGCGGGAGACGAGAACCAAGCGGAGAGTGAAGATTAAGATACAAACCGATGCGAGGAGGGGATCGAAGAGAAACAAAAGAGGGATGATAGGAGGAGAAGGAAAGAGAACAATAGCGAGGGAGAAGGCTGGGCAAGGAGAGAGACTCAGCGAAGGAGGAAGGGGAAGGAGAGAGATCAAGCCGAGGGAAGGGAGGAGCGAAGAGAGAGAACAAGCGATGAGGGAGAGGGGGAAGAGAGAGAACAAGAAGGAGACAGGCGTGGTAAGGAGAGAGATCCAGCGAAGGAGGAAGGGGAATGAGCTCGAGAGAGGTGATCAGCGAGGGAGGAAGAGAGGAGGTAAGGAGAAGAGATCTCAAAAGGACAGCAATAGAGAGAGCAGAGAACAAGCAGAGGGAGGAAGGGAAAAAGAGGAGATAACAATGCGAGAGGAAGGGGAGGAGCAGAGATCAAGCGTAAGGAAGCGAGGAGAAGGATCAAGAGAGGGAGGAACAAGAACCGCAAGAGGGATGAGCGAGGGAAATGAGGGAGAGGGAAAGAAAGAGAGAGAATAAAGAGGAAGGGGAAAGGAGAGAGAACAAGGGGAAAGGAAGAGAGAACAACCGAGGAGACAAGCTCTGAGGAAAAGGAGAGAGAACAATGAGGGAATGGAAGGGGAAAGAGAGAGAACAAGGAGGGAGGATAAGGAGAGAGAAAAAGGAGGGAGTGGGAAAGGAGAGAGAACAAGAAGGGAAAAGGGAAAGGAGAGAGAACAAGAGATGAAGGGAAAGCGAAGAGAGAACAAGGGATGAAGGGAAAGGAGAGAGAACAGGAAGAGAAGGGGAAAGAGAGAGAACAGAGGGAAAGGGGGAAAGGAGAGAGAACAAGAGAATGAAGGGGAAAGGAGAGAGAAAAGCGAGGGATGAAGAGAAAGCGAGAGAGAACAAGCGAGGAGAAGGGGAAAGGAGAGAGAATCAAGCGTGGGATGAAGGGAATAAGGAAGGAAAACAAGCGAGGGATGAAGGGGAAAGATGAGAGAATAAGCGAGGGTAGAAGGGGAAAGGAGAGACAAGCGAGGGAATGAAGGGGAAGGAGAGGAACAAAAGGGATGAAGGAAAGGAGAGAAACAAGCGAGGAGGAAGGGGAAAAGGAGAGAGAAACAAGCGAGGATGAAGGGGAAAAGGAGAGAGAACAAGCGAGGCATGAAGGTGGAAAGGAATGAGGAGAGACAAGCGAGGGATGAAGGGAAAGGAGAGCGAGAACAAGCGAGGGATTTGAGAGAGAAAAGGCGAAGTGGAAATGAGAGAGAACAAGCAGGGATGAAGGAAAGGAAGAAAAAGCGAGAGGACAAAAGGGAAAAGAGAGAGAAACAACGAGAAAGAAAGGAAGAGAAACAAGCGAGGAGAAGGGAAAGGAGAAGAGAACAGCGAGGGAGGAAGGGGAAAAGGAGAGAGAAAAAAGCGAGGGATGAAGGGAAAGGAGAGAGAAACAAGCGAGGAGGAAGGGAAGGAGAGGAACAAAGCGAGGGAGGAAGGAAAGAACAAGCGAGAGGAAGGGAAAGGGGAAGAGAGAAACAAGCGAGGGAGGAAGGGGAAAGGGAGAACAGGAGAAGGAAAAGAGAGATGCGCGAGGGAAGGGGAAAGGAGAGAGACAGCGAGGAGGAAGCGGGGAAGGAGAGAAACAAGGGAGGAAGGTAAGGAGAGAAGAACAAGGAGGGGAAGGGGACGAGAGAGAACAAGCGAGGGAAGAAGGGGGAAGGAGAGAGAACAAGGAGGGAGGAAGGAGAAAGAGAGAACAACAAGAAGGAAAGGGAAAGGAGAGAGAACAAGCGAGGGAGGAAGGGGAAAGGAGAGAGAACAAGCGAGGATAAAAGGGGGAGAAGGAGAGAGACAAGGGAGGGATGGGAAGGAGAGAGAACAAGCAAGCGAGGATAAAGGGGAAAGAGAGAAACAAGGAGCGGATAAAAAGGAGAGGGGAGAAGGAAACAAGCGAAGGGATAAAGGGAATGAGATAGAGAAACAAGCAAGGGATAAAGGGGAAAGAAGAGAGAACAAGCGAGGGATAAAGGGGAAAGGAGAGAGAACAAGGGATAAACGAAAGGAGATGAGGCAAGCGAGGGATGAAGGGGAAGAGTGATAGTAAGGAAGGGAGTAAAAGGGTAGGGATAGTAAGAGAAGGACGAACTTGGCGGTTCGTGGTCCTAGGACAGTTGGCGTTCGGTAGGGGGAGGGGATGGAGGAAGGAAGAAAGGGAGGAAGAACAGAAGAGAAAGGGGGCAGAAGAGGGAAGAGAAGGAGCAGAAGTAAAGTGAGGAAGGGATAGAAAGACGGAAGGACAGGATAGCAGAAGGATAAAAAGAGGATAGGGGAAGGTTTCGAGAGAGAGTTAGTGGGCAGCGGCAGTGGGAGGGGGAGGGCGGGCGGGAGGAGGGGGGGGGGTGCGTGGCGTGAGAGGCAGAGGCGGCAGAGCCCAGTTTGATCTGTGCCGCG
>NW_020869486.1:492856-500356 GCF_003789085.1 Penaeus vannamei
GAGAGGGGAGGGGAGAGTAAGAAAGAAAGGAGGGAGGGTTTGAGGCGGTTAGGTGAGGTTAGGAAGAGGGGAGGAATAAAGAGAATGGGAGTAGGAGAAATGGAGAGGGAGGAGGGATAGGGACGAGGGGAAGAAGAGTATAGGAGGTGGAGAAGAGGGAGAGAGGGAGAAGGAGGTAGGACAAGAAATCGGCGACTTGATGTCCTGGAGAAGCTTATATAGAGAGGATGATAAAGGGGGAGGGAGTCTTTATCTAGAAGGAGGGGGTAAAGAGGGCAGAGGCTGGGGGGGGAGGGGAAGGGAGGAATCGAGTGCTTGTGAAGGGGAAGAGGAGACGAGGGCAGGTCACGTGCAGGCGTCGGCGGAAGAAGGAGTAAAGATCCTTTTCCTGCAGGCAGTCGCGCCTTCATGAAAGCAGGGAGACACGATGGAGGAAACACACGAAGATGGAATAACATGCTCCTCAAAAGGACCGACGTGGGGGGGGGGGGGGGGGGGGAGCGATGAAGGGGGCGCGGCGGAATCGTAACGGTCGGGAGTCTCCATTTTGCGCGCGCGAATTCGAAACCCCGTTTGAAAATGCATCCGAATGGGTAATAAACACAAAAAAATCCCCTTCCCCGCTAACTTTGTAGCTCCTAACACACGCAGATAGTTTCCCCGGAGAGAGTATTTTGCATCGCGCAACTAGGACCCCCACCGAACACTTTAAAGTTTGTCTTATTCAAACTCGAGAGTCCGCTTTCGAACTAGTTCCGTCCGTGTATTCCTCCGCGCCTTAACTCTCTGTCCCTCGCACTGCAACAGGTTTTGCTTTCCGGACTTTTGTATTTGCTTAATGAACGGGACCTAATTGGGCGGGCGCTTAATGGCCGCTGACAAATGTGTAAAAGGATTTCAAAGGAAATGAGAGAGAGAGGGGAGAAAGAGAGAGAGGGGGGGGGAAAGAGAGCGGAAGAGAGAGGAAAAAGAGAGAGAGAGAGCGAGAGAGAGAGAGAGAGAGAGAGAGAGAGAGAGAGAGAGAGAGAGAGAGAGAGAGAGAAGAGAGAGAGAGAGGGGAGAAGGAGAGAGAAAGAGAGAGAAAGACAGAGAAGGAGAGCAAGAGAGAGAGAGAGAGAGGAGAGAGAAGGGTGAAAGAGAGAGACAGACAGAAGATAGACAGATACATCCATACCTAGCTACCTACCTAGAAAAAAGCAGATATCGAGAGAAAGAAAGAGATAGATCCGGAGAGAAAGAGAGAGAAAACAGAAAGAAAAACACAAGGAGCTCCCCGCGCCGCCCAACACGATCTTCAAAGAACCTCGGCAAAGGAGAAGGTCCCGCAGCCGTGGACAGTGTTACTCCCACACGTGCGTTGTGTCAGTCCCAACAGGCGGCCCGAGTTCGTATAGTTTATTTAAATACTTGGATCTCTGTTTGCCGGTACGTCTAGCCTGTTACGGAGGTTTGTTCTCCATTTGAACACTCTGGAACACTTTCTCTGACAATGGAGATCTCACTGGAAAGCGTAGGGGAAAGAGGGAGAGAGAAGAGAGAGAGAAAAAAAAAAAAGAAATACGGATTGGGAAGAATTAATACCTTAGTCTACGCTTTAGAGGAAAGAGAAAATGGGTTTTGTATTTCGTACCGTTTTTGGCTTTTGAGTTTTTTTTTTATGCGATTGTATAAAAGGGAAGAGAAATCTGATCACTCGGCGGTTATATATGCCTTCAAAATAGGGATAGTTCATATCTCTTAATACAGATATAACCGCAGCTTCCAGAAAAAGATAAGACGCAGATAGCGGTGACATCTGCGTAGATAACAAGCAATCTGTAAAGAATGATATGATGAACAAACCGGATTTATATATCCTAGTAACCCGTATGGCTCACTATTAACTTATCGGTATGTGCCACTCTTCGGTTCTCTGTATTTGGACTAGTTATTCCAGATTACGTGACCTTGAATTAGTGAGATCAGCGGCCCTCCAGAACGCAACCCGAATACACGTAGAGGCGATCTTGTTGACTCACGAGTGCATAACCCTGAATTAGCACGGTTTGTGGAATGGTATATGAAGACCGGCCACACGGAAGTACGTATGGGCGAGCTTGAATATTCACGAGTACATGACCCTGAATTAAGACTGTTAGCGAAACCTTGATATAAAGAACACCACCAAATCATATGCTAAACGAGCGAACTCTCGACGAGCTCTGTCAGACGACACCGGTTCTCCTTCTGTCAAGTAACAGAGATAACACAACCAGGAAATATTGTTGCGTGGAAGATGATCCCGCCCCCTTCTCCCCCCCCTCCCCCTCCCCCTCCCCCCCTTTCCCCTCCCCTTCCCTCCCCCTCCCCCCTCCCCCCTTTCCTCCTCCCTCCCCTTCTCCCACCCCCCTCCCCTCTCCCCTCCCCTTCCCTCCCCTCCCTTCCCCTTCCTCCCCCACGTAATCCAGAAATGCAAACTCGAGTGTGTGATCCTGACCTAGTGGCGAGTACAAGGTCTCTCAGAGTGCCAGGTTCACAGACAGTCTTGAGTGGCACCCTGACCCACTCCGCACCGTTGTGAGTTTAATCTTTATTGCTGGCATAAATGTGAGATAGTTTATGTGAATATAATATAGTTTTTTTTTGTAATATTGATATTTGTGTTGATGGTTATTATCCATTTCTTAATGACCTGTTTTTTTTTTTTTTTTTTTTTTTTTTTTTTTTTTTTTTTTTTACTTTAAGGAATTTTTGTTATCATTGTGGATATGGATTTGCTGGTATATTATTATATTATATTTATATATTCTATATTTTATTATATTTATATTATATAAGAATATGAACATGCATCGTTGTCAGTCATCTCTCTCTTTCTCTCTCTCGCTCTTCCTCTCTCTCTCGTGTGTGTGTGTGTGTGTGTGTGTGTGTGTGTGTGTGTGGTCGTGTGTGTGTGTGTGTGTGTGTGTGTGTGTTGTGTGTGTCCTGTGTGTGTGTTTGTATGTTGTGTGTATATATGTATATATATGTGTATATATATATGTTATTATATGTGTGTATGGTGTGTGTGTGTGTGTGTGTTGTGTGTGTGTGTGTGTGTGGACAAACAGACAAACATGTAGAAAGCTAATAGACAGAAAAAAAACAGACAGACAAAGACTGAACGCAACCAAGAAAAATAAACTAAACATATGCGATATAAAGATATGAACCTAAATTATGCAATCAAATTAACTATCTAATAACTATATATAAATCAAGCTTATTCCGGTATATAACGTTTTTTTTCGCGATTTTTGAGATTATTAATCAATAACTTTTTAATTTGTTATTTGTATAGAAAAGAAATAATTTGGTAGCGTTGTTAGTTTAGGTTGTTTTTAGAAAGATAACTTTAAAAAAAGAAGTTATTAACAGAGGAGTATCTTAGCCAAAATTAGATGCCATTAAATTTTGGTGGTGATTTGGATTCAGTGTAATGTTTGTTTGTTTGTTTGTTCGCTGGTTGTTGGTTAGCAGGATCACACACAACACACACACAACATACATACACAAACAACACAACACAAACACACACACACACACACAACACACACACACACACACACACACACACACACAACACCACAACACCACACACACACACACACACACCACACACACACACACCACACACAGCACAAACACACACACAAAACAAACACAAACACACACGAACAGCTCACCCTCATCCGAAAAGCGTGTGAAAAAATCCCTCCCGTAACCGAATCAACCGAACCAGCCAATTCCACAGCGGAAATGACAGCGAGCCGAATGACCCCGAACGCGCAGGGGGTCAACTGGCACTGACCCGGCACTCGGTGGCTCTCGCTGCCAGACGCACTCGCACGCCCACGGAAGGTCCGCATTGGCACCCACGATTAGCTGAGGGTAGGATGGCACGCTGTGAATTTCCCTTTTGGGCTGAAATGCTTTTAAAACAGAGGTAAGAATAGTAAAAAATAGAAATATGATAAAAACAGAAGGAAATGAAATGAGATAAGAATAGAAGAAAAATAAGATAAAAAACAAGTAAAAATTAATTGAGATAAGATAGAAAAAAAAAAAGATAAAACAAAAAAAAATTATATAAGAACAGAAGAGAAAAACATAAGAAAACGAAGAAATAAGATAAAAACAAAAGAAAAAAAGAAACAAGATAAAAACAGAAGAAATAAAAAGAAACAAGACAAAATCAGAATAAGAAAAGAAATAAAATTAAAACAAAAGAGAATAAAAAAAAGGGAAATAAGAAAAAAAAAAAGCAGAAGAAAAAGAATATCAAACAGGAGACGAAAATAAATGTAAAAGAAGCACACGAAACCAAGTCATAACTATTTCATAAAAAAAGGCTACTTAACATAACATAGAAACAGCTGTGCCGTTTGATGAACCTTATATCCGACCTCTATAATACACTAATACTCGATATACACTCATACACACACGCGCACCTGCTCGTATATATGAATAGATAGATAGGTAGATAAGTGGAAGATAGATGGAATGATAGATAGATAGACTGACGGATAGATAGATAGATAGACTGAATGATAGATAGATAGACTGACGGATAGATGATAGATAGACTGAATGACAGATAGATAACCAGGTAGATAGATAGACAGGTAGATATATAGACAGGTACATAGATAGATAGTTTTGAGATAGAGAGAGAGAGAGAGGCAGACAGACAGATAGACATAAAAAAGAAAGAGAAAGAGACAGACAGACAGAGTGAACAGACTGTTAAAGAGAATATATTCTTGTATTTATTTGTATGTATTTATTGCACATCATAAAAGATATAATGTAACGAACATGACATATATGTGGATAAAGAGAGAATCACAGTACAAAATTTACAGTACATGTTGCAATATCCATTCCCACATAGAAAAATAAGTGCAATATACTACCTGCATACAGGTAAACGCATTTAGTACACATACGTATCAAAACTCGATTTTTTTCTCCATACCGCTAGCCATACTTTTTTTTTTCTCTCTCTCTCTTTCTCTCTCCCCATTCGCTGTTCAGCCTTTGTTCCATTTTTTTGTTCTCTATCGCTTTCTTTCTCTATCTATATATCTGTTGATCTCTTTCTCTCTTTCTCTCTCTCTCTCTCTCACTCTCTGTCTCTGTCTCTGTCTGTCTGTCTCTCTCTCTCTCTCTCTCTCTCTCTCTCTCTCTCTCTCTCTTCTCTCTCTCTCTTCTCTCTCTCTCTCTCTCTCTCTCTCTCTCTCTCTCTCTCTCTCTCTCTCTCACTCTCTGTCTGTCTCTTGTCTCTGTCTCTCTCTCTCTCTCTCTCTCTCTCTCCTCTCTCTCTCTCTCTCTCTCTCTCTCTTCTCTCTCTCTCCTTCTCTCTCTCTCTCTCTCTCTCTCTCCTCTCTCTTTCTCTCTCCTCTCTCTCTTCTCTTCTCTCTCTCTCTCTCTCTCTCTCTCTCTCTCTCTCTCTCTCTCTCTCTCTCTCTCTCTCTCTCTCTCTCTCTCTCTCGCTCATTCCCCCCTCCTCTCTTTTTTTTAATCCTTTCTCTCTCCCCGCCTACTTTTTTTTTTTTTTTTTTTTTTTTTTTTTTTTTTTTTTTTTTTTTTTTACTCTCTCTCCCTATTCCCTGTTCTACAACAAATAAACACTGGCACCCAATAAAAGAAAAGCTGACAGTGTTGCCACAGCACGTTTCTCGGTTCATTTTGTTCATTAACGGGAGTCAGAATTGGATTTCTGTCTGTCAAACGTTTTGGCATTATAGATTTTTTTCTCTCTCTCTCTCTTTCTTTTTTTAAGGGTACGTCTAGCGTTTATGTTCTTCTTTTTTATCTTTTTTTTACGAATGGGAATTAGGAAAAGGAAAAGATGGCTTGTCAGTGAAAGAGAAATGAACATACATAGCTTTGAATTTGAACTGTCACAGGAACGGAGGAAAATTTAAATAGTGCGTTGTGTATATAGCTATTGGAGGTATACGCGATAAATAGATTTGTTGAACTTTTCATTTTCTATCTATCTATCTATATGTTTGTCTGTGTATCTCGCTGTCAGTCTATCTATTTATTTTCTGTCTATTCATATATCTATATATGCATATATTTACATCTATCTATTCATCTATTTCTCTCTCTCTGTCTCTCTCTGTCGTCTCTCTCATATTATATATATATATATATATATATATATATATATATATATATATATATATATATATATATATATATATATATATATATATATTAATATATATATATATGCGTGTGTGTGTGTGTGGTGTGTGTGTGTGTGTGTGCACATACATATATACATACAATATGCAAATTTATATACCTCCAAAGAGAAATTGCAATAACCCAGACCATTTCCCAAAACCACGGCATCACACGCCTCGTATCTGCATTAGAACCGAAATCACACTTCAGAACCGGCCGTGACAGCCTTGTCGATATGTATCCGGCGCTTCTGCTGTTCAGATGAATGCGGAAATAATATGATTGCACGGTTGTTCTTGCTCCGTGATGGATTGCAATGACTGGGAATGGCGAGTGATTATCGACGTTGATTGGGATCTTTGTGATGGTAGTGATGATTGATATAGATGCTGGTGATTGTGAGGGGTAGATAGATGGAAAAACAGTGTAGATGGATGTATGATTAGAAAGAATTAGAGAGATAGATAGAAAGATAGAAGAAGATAGATAGATAGATTGATAGATAGAGAGGGAGAGAGAGAGAGAGAGAGAGAGAGAGAGAGAGAGAGAGAGAGAGAGAGAGAGAGAGAGAGAGAGAGAGAGAGAGAGAGAGAGAGAGAGAAGAGAGAGAGAGAAAGAGAGAGAGACAGACACACTATCTCAAAGATATGACATAATAAGACATAATAATGTGTTATGTTAATTGCAGTAATAACTCAAATAATAATAATAATTAATAGTTGATTCTAAATCGCATTGCTCGTGCTAAGTGGACTAATACTTGATGGAGTTAAAAGTTATTAATGAACTATTTGCTGGAAAAAAATGTGAAAGCTGGAACTGAAGTTTGTCTTTATATTTTTCCATACATATATAACACACACAAACACACACACATGCACACACACACACACACACACACACACACACACACACACCACACACACACACACACACACACACACACACACCACACACACACACACACACACACGCACACACACACACACACACACACACACACACACACACACACACACACACACACAACACACAACACACACACACACACACACACACACACATAAACACACACACACACAAACACAACACACACAAACACAACACACAACACACACACACTTCCTATCTATCCATTTGTCTACGTCATATACAAACCATAAATCTGAATATATCTCAATGATCCCCTCCCTCCCTCCCTCCTCCCCCCTCCCCCTCCTTCCCCCCTGGCCCCCCTCCCCTTCCCTTCCCCTCCCTCTCCCCTGGCCCCCCTCCCCC
>NW_020869486.1:532829-535329 GCF_003789085.1 Penaeus vannamei
GCCCATGCCAAAGCTGTCACTCGCTCGCTAAATATCCACTTGAACCCGACTCCAGCTCCGAGTGTGGGCGTCAAGTGCAGATGTGGGCGTGGATGGGATGGGCGGTGGGTGGAGGGGATAGGGAATGGGTGGGGACTTGGGTGGATGGTGGGTAGGGTGGGCGGTGGTGAGGGTGGATGGTGGGTAGGAAATGGTGGATAATAATGACAATGATCATGAGGATAATGATAATAATGAGGATGATGATAAAATAAGAAAATATAATGACAATGATTATGATGATAATGATGATAATTATAAAACAAAGAAATATTATAACAATAATGATAATAATAAAAGAAAAAAGAATGACAATATTCATGAGTGATAATGATAATAATGATGATAATTATAAAACAAAAAAATATAATGACAATGATTATGATGATAATGATGATAATAATGATAATAATAAAACAAAAAATTATAATGACAATGATTATGGTAATAATGATAATAATAAAACGAAAAAAATTATGACAATGATTATAAAGATAATGATAAAACAAAATATATAATGACAATAATTATGATGATAATAATAATAATGATGATAATAATAAAACAAAAAAAAATGGAGATGATGATGTTGATAACAATAATGATAATAATACTAATCATAGTATCATAATAATAATAATCATTATTGTTATTAATAACAACAATAATCATATTGTCAATAATAATGATAATGATAATAATAGCAAGTATTACTGTAATAACTAAATAGTGTAATATGGGTTAATTAGAGAAAAGATAATTGATAAAAACAAGGATAAGATCTTCTCCCTTCTCCTTTTCCTTCGTTTCCTCTCCTTTCTTTCTTCCTCTCGCCCCAAGTTCTTCAATTCCCGTATTTTTCTCCCTCTCTCTTTCTCCTTGTATTTATCTCCCTCGCTTAATCCTTCCCACTCTTCGTCTTCTTTTTTTTTCTTTTTTTTTTTTTTTCCTTTATTTTCCTTTCTCCTCTTCGCTTCCGTATTTCTTTCTTTCATGTTAAAAGTTCGTTTATTCTTCCACTTTCGCTTCCCACTGTCTTCCCACCTTCCCCGAGTCTTATTGTTCATAAGGGTCACTTTCCTTTATCTTCAGTGCCTCTTCAAGTCTTCTTTCACTCGTATATCTTCTTCTCTCCTTCCCTCATATCTTCCTCCGTTCTTAATTATTCTTTTTCCCTCATGTTTTTTGCGTATGAGTGTAAGGAGGACTTTATGATATTCTCATGACAGACATTTCTTATGATATATCCATGTTATACACACACACACACACACACACACACACAAACACAAACACACACACACACACCACACACACACAAACAAACACACACACACACACACACACACACACACACACACACACACACACACACACAACACACAAACACACACACACACACACACACACACACACACACAACACACACACACACACACAACACACAACACACACACACATATATACGTAACATTATATACATCTTGTTATCTGCATCTTGTTATCTATAATGGTGATACCGCCACCGGATCCTTATCACCCAGTTCTCCGGAACAAGTGTGGAAACGAGACCTGGCACCAGAAGCGTGGCACTCCTAATTAGTGCCAACGAGGAGGAGCCAGCGCTGTTTACGAGGCGAGGAGAGGATGCCTCTTCCTCACAGCTGAAACCTCATGCACCCTTCTGACATGGATGAATCTCTTCCTCACAGCTGCTGATGAAACCTCTGAAACCTCATGCACCCTTCTGAATCCTCTTCCTCACAGCTGAAACCTCATGCACCCTTCGAATCCTCTTCCTCACAAACCCTCATGCACCTTCTGAACCTCAGCTGAAACCTCATGCACCCCTTTCTGAATCCTCTTCCTCACAGCTGAAACCTCATGCACCCTTCGAATCTCTTCCTCCAGCTGAAACCTCATGCACCCTCTGAATCCTCTTCCTCTGAAAATCATGACCTTCTGAATCCTCTTCCTCACAGCTGAAACCTCATGCACCCTTCTGAATCCTTTCCTCACAGATGAAATCCTTCTGAATCCTCTTCCACACCTCATGCACCCTTCTGAATCCTCTTCCTCACAGTGAAACCTCATGCACCCTTCTGAATCCTCTTCCTCGAAACCTCATGCACCCTTCTGAATCCCTTCTCACAGCTGAAACTCATGCACCCTTCTGAATCCTCTTCCTCACAGCTGAAACTCATGCAGAATCCTTTCTCACAGATGAAACCTCATGCACCCTTCTGAATCCTTCCTCACAGCTGAAACCTCATGCAGCTTCTGAATCCTCTTCCTCACAGCCGAAACTCATGCACCCTTTCTGAATTCTTCTCACTCTCTGCACCTTCTGCCTCAGCCGAAAATGCACCCTTCTGAATCCTCTTCCTCACAGCTGAAACCTCATGCACCCTTCCGAATCCTCTTCCTCACAGATGAACCCTCATGCACCCTTCTGAATCCT
>NW_020869486.1:550329-566086 GCF_003789085.1 Penaeus vannamei
CTCTCTCTTCTCGTCTCTCTCTCTCTCTCTCTCTCGTTTGTTCTCTCTCTCTCTCTCTCTCTCTCTCTCTCCTCACTGTCTCTCTCTCTCTCACTCCGCATCTCTCTCGGCTCCTCTTCGTCTCTCTCTCTCGCTCTCTGTCCTCTTCTCTCTCTCTTCTCTTCTCTCTCCTCCTCTCTCTCCTCTCTCTCTCCTGCCTCCTCTCTCCTCCTCTCTCTCTCTCTCTCCTCTCTCTTTCTCTTCTTCTCTCTTTCTCTCTCGTCTCCTCCCCCTACTTCCTCTCCTCGTCCGGCTCTCTCTCTCCATCGTCTCTGTCTCGTCTCTCCGTTCTCCTCTGCTCTCTCTCTCGTCCTCTGCTCCTCTCTCCCGTCTCTCTCGTCTCTCTCTCTCCTCTCTCCTCTTCTTCTCTCTCTCTCTCTTTTTTTTTTGTTTTTTTTTTTTTTTTTTTTTTTTTTTTTTTTATTCGGGGTGAAGGCGTTTTCCTCTGGGCTTTCGCGTGTTATGGGAGGGAATCTTATGTGCTAATTGGTTTAATTCTCATTTGGAGTCTTCTGGTGCATTCTTTTTTTGACTTGGTTTTGGGGAATGGAGGTTTGGTGTGTGTGTGTGTGTGTGTGTGGTGTGTGTGTTGAGTGTTTTTGTGTGCGTATTTGTTTGTGCCGTATATGTTTTGTGTGTGTGTTTGTGTGTATATGTTTTTTGTGTGTATTTGTTTGTGTGTAAAATGTTTTTATGTGTGTATTGTTTGTGTGTGTATTGTCTTTTATGTGTTGTATTTGTTTTGTTGTGTATATGTCTTTGTGTGTGTGTTGTTTGTGTTTTTGAGTGTATGTTGTTCAGCGTGTGGGTTGTATATCTACGTACGTGTGAGTGTCTGTAGATACGTAAATGTAACATACAAATATAGATACATAAATGTAACATACAGATATGAATGTGTCATCACACGAACCCCACTTTATTTGCACATCACACACTTCATCATCATCAACCATTTTCACCAAATCATTAATCTGACCTCAGCTCTTTGTCTCTCTCTCCTCATGTCTACTCAGCGCCGCCATTGCTTATTGACCCTATGTTGACCTCTCTCATTTGCATATTGTATTTAGCATATTCATCTCCTCGCTCCTGCCTCTTCACATACCGCCCACTAAATCGTATATTATTCAGGAACTTTGCAAATGGCGAGCACAAGTAGAAAGTAATTGTTAATGATGTTTTGGCTGTCTTTTTTAATTTCTTTGTTTGGTTTTGCCTTTTTGACTATGTATAAGTTCCCCAGTGGACGGATCGCGTACATAAACAACACAAAATAACGATACACATAAACACCAAAAACCCATTGACAACAACACAAACACGCACACCACACAGCACACACACACACACAATCGTACCATTTTTGATACCACTCTTGTAGATAAATAGATAGATGAACATGTGATAGATATACAGTAGATAGATAGAGGACAAATGGATGAAGTGGATAAATCTAAAAGGTAAATAGATTGATGAAAATGCATATATATATATATATAATATATATATATATACTATATTATTATCTATATATATATATATATATATATATATATATTTGTATATAATATATTATGTATATATTTATAGTATATATATATATATATATGATTATTATATAATATACTATATATATATATATACATACACACACATGCACACGACACACACACACACACACACACCACAAGCCACACGGACCCACACACACACACACACACAACACACATACACAACACACACATACAGACACACACACACACCCACAACCACACACACACGACACACACACACAGAACACACACAACACACACACACACCACACACCACAGCACACACACACACCATATATATATATATATATTATATTACTATATATATATATAGTATATGTTTGTGTATGTGTGTGTGCTTGGTGTATGCCAACAGGGCGCAGACGCACACACATATTAGCTAGATATGATAGAGATTGATTAGAATATATTATAGAGTAAACAGACTTATTACTGAATAACTTCAACAGCTTAATGGCCAATTTTATTGACCAGTTTATCTTATGTCCTCAGGACTCAAGGGAAAATCTGCTTGTAGTTATAAGGAATCAGGATTGAAAAAATAGCAGTAAAAAGCATTTGAAGATAAATTTGCCGTTAGATAATTCGTGCTCATATGAAATGGTGATTTTAAAATGATATTAGTGAAAGTAATTGAAGAATTATGCTTATCTTGTCCATGAGTTGAAAATTCTCAATATGTAGAAGTTATCAGAAGAGATTTGAAAAGCCTTTTATCTTTCTTTTTTTTGTATTCCTTATCATTATTCTCGTTTCTTTCTCTATTTTTGTTTTCTTTTCTTTTCTTTGAAATTGTTATCATTATTCTCGTTTTTTATTTTCTCCATTTTTTGTTTTCGAATCTTTCTCTGGTCTTGATAGCATTTTTATTTCTTTTTGAAGGAACCCTATTGATAACGTTTTTATCTGTTTTCAACTTTTATCTTTTATCCATCTTTTCTAATCTCAGTCCTCTTTCTCCTTCTCCTCTCTCTCTTCGTTCTTGTTCCCTTCTCACTCCTCCCCTTTTTATCAAATGTTTCGTGTGCTTCTGTTTTCATCTCGTTGGCGGATGTTTATCTCTCTTGCTGGTTTGTTTGAATGTGTGTCTGTCAGTTCGTTATTCGTCTGTTTGTGTTTTGTATCTCGTCTCTCTATCCTGTATTTTCTGTATGTCTGTTGTCTGGTCTGGTCTCTATCTATCTATTCCTACCCTATATATATATATAATATATATATATATATATATATATATAGATATATATATAGTTATATATACTATATATACTATTATATATATGATCAATCTATCTATTCTACTCTATCTCTATCTCTCTCATTCCTCGCATCTATCTTATCTTTTCTAAGTCTGCTCTCTCTCCCGTCGTAAATGTCTATTCTATCTATCTCTCCTCCCTCCCCCGTCTCTCTCTCCTCTAGTGGTATCTACTATCTATCTCTAACCCGTTTTCCTCTCTCTCCTTTCCTCTCCTCTCACTCTCCACTCTTTTCTCTTCCTCTCTGTTATGGGCATTTTTCTTTCTATTTCTTCTTCCCTTTAAGCCTTTCCCAATAATCTTTTTGTGTCTTCTTAGTACGTTCTGGACCTTTTCCGTTCTTTTCTACTTCTTATTCCGTACGCTTTTTTCTCCTTGTTTCTTTTTTTCTATTCTCTGCTTGTCCCTGTTTTTCTACTCGGGTACTTTTCTTTTCATGGATAGCTTTTTTTTTGTTTCCTCCTTTCCTCAGTGTTATTCCTTCCAGTTTGGTTCCTTTCTTCTCGCTCTTCTGTCGTTTGTTCCATGGTACTTCTTCCCTTTACAAACATTTTCGGCCGTTTTATTGTCAACATTCTCCTTTTTCTCCTTTGTCCCCTCTCCTCCTCTTTTCTCTTATTTCCCCTTGTCTTCTTTTGCCTTAGCTTCTTCATACATTACTTCCCTTTATTTACTTCTTTCCTTCCTCCGCTTACTCCTAATTCCTGGTCTCGTTTCTTCTTCTGTCCCTCTCCGCTCTTCTTCCTTGTCGTCTATTTCCCGTCCCTTCTGTCTCTTTATCGTCACTCTTCTTTCTTTGCCGCCCCTTCTTCCTGTCTGCTCCTTTTCTCCTCCCTCTTCCTCTCTCATTCCTCTTCTTTCTCCCCGCACTGTGTCTTTCCTCTCACGATTCACTTCTTGTCGTTCTCCTTCTCTCCCCTCTCTTCCCTTCCTCCTCCTCTTCTTTCCTCTTCCACACCTTCCCTTCTTTTCCCCTTTCCTTCCCTTCTTTCTCTCTTCCTCTCTCCCTTTACCCTTTGTTTCAATTTTTCCTCTCCTTTTATTGATCGTTTTCCTTCCTCTCTCTCGCATTCTCTCCTTTCCGTGTATCAACTTCCTTCCTCTTTCCCTTTCCCATCTTCCCTGTCTCTCCTCTCCCTTCTTCTTCCTTTCTCTTTTCGTTTTCCGCCAGTCTTCCCTCTCCCCTTCTTCCTGCTCGTGTCCTCTTCTTTCTTAATCCCTTTGTTCCATTTTATTCCTGCTCTGTTGCTTTTTAGATCCTTGTTGCTACTCTCTTTCCTTTCCATTTTTCCTTTCTTTATCTCGTACTTTCTTCCTCTCTCCCTTCTTCCCCTTTTCCCCATAAAATGCCGTCTCTCTCCTCACCTTCTTCCTTCCCTCGTCTTCTCCCCTCCCTCGCCCCATTCTCTCTCCCGTACCCCTTCTTTATCCTCTTTCTTTCGCCTTGTGCGCTAGCTCTATCGTTTGGTTTCCCCCTTCTGCCTTCCCTCCCTTCTCCCTTTCTCCCCTCTTTCTCTCTCCCGACTCTTCCCCTCCTGCGCCCTCTTTTGTCCCTCTCTTCCCGTCTTCTCTCCCGCCTTGTTCCCCCCCTCCTCCCCGTTCTTATCCCCCTTCTGTCCTCTCCCCCTTTGTCCCCCGGTTTCCCCTTCCTTCCTCCCCCTGTTCCCTCTCCCCTTTTCCCCTCCCTCCTCTCTTCCCTTNTGAGTGAGTGAGTGAGTGAGTGCCGTGCGTGAGCGTGCGTGAGTGAGTGAGTGCGTGAGTGAGTGAGTGAGTGAGTGAGTGCGTGAGTGAGTGGTGACGTGAGCGCGTGAGTGATGAGTGAGCGCGTGAGTGAGTGAGTGAGCGCGTGAGTGAGTGAGTGGCGTGATGAGTGAGTGAGCGAGTGAGTGAGTGAGTGAAGCGCGTGAGTGAGTGAGTGAGCGCGTGAGTGAGTGAGTGAGCGAGTGCGAGTGCTGAAGTGAGTGAGTGCGTGAGTGAGTGAGTGCGTGAGTGCGGAGTGAGTTGTGTGCGTGAGCGAGCGAGTGAGAGTTTCTGTACAGATAGATATAATAAATGTTGCACAGCTTTACGAAAAGAGGAAAATATTAATCTGACTAAACTGCGATAGGAAAAAGAAATGCCACTTGACTCCTGAAAAGAGGGGAAAGAAAGGCAAATACCGGAGTACAATAGATGTAAGACAGACATTTCACTTAAGAGTCAGTCAAAATAGAGATAGAAAAATACAGAAAAAAATATACAAAAAACAAAAACAAAAACAATTTAAAAAAGTCAGTCCAATACAGCTAGAAAAATACAAAAAAAATATACAAAAAAGTATATAAATACAAATACAAAAACAAAAACAAAAAACAATTAAAAGTCAGTCAAATAGAGCTAGAAAAATACAGAAAAAGTATACAAAATACAAATACAATAACAAAAACAAAAACAATTTAAAAATATACAGGAAAAAGTATACAAAATACAAATACAAAAACAAAAACAATTTAAAAAGTCAGTCAAATAGAGATAGAAAAATACAAAAAACGTATACAAAAACACAACACATATACACACACATACACACACACACACACACACACAACACACACAACACACACACACACACACACACCACACACACACACACACACACACACACACACACACACACACACACACACACACACACACACACACACACACAACACACACACACACACACACACACACACAAAATAAAATAAATAAATAAAAAAAATAAATAAAAATAAACAGTACAATAAATGAAGGGAACCGGAAGTAAAAGGAGACGAGGAGACGAGGAGGGCGGCAGGAGGACCTCAGAGGCGCCGCAGAAGGACCTCGACACGCAGGCGGAGGAAGGGCTTGCGGCTGCGGCAGGGGAATCGGACAGCGTTCCATTTTCGTTGGGGTTTCGGGAATCGGACGCGGGGAGGGTGGGGGAGGGTGGGGGGTAGGGGCAGTGGGGGAGAGTAGGGTATGGATGTCTTTTTCTTTTTTTTGTTCGTTCGTTTGTTGGTTTCTTACTCTTTCTCTTCTCTTTCTCTTTCTCTTCTCTTCCTTTCTCTTTCTCTTCTTAATTTCTTTCTTTTTTTTAATTTCTTTCTTTCTTCTTTCTTTCTATTCTTTCTCTTTCTTCTTTCTTTCTTCTCTATATTGGCGCCGATTTTATTTGTATGCGTGTCGTGTCTTTTTGTGTGTGATTTTCTTTTTTCTTTCCATTGAACTTTATCTTGTCTTCTTGTGACTCACATCTTCCTCCTTCCTTTTTTTACTCCTACTCCTCCTCCTTTTTACTCTCTACTACTCCACCATTTACTCCCTACTCTTCCTTCTCTTTTACTCCCTACTCCTCCTCCTTTTTTACTCCTCCTCCTCCTCCTCCTTTTTTACTCCCTCCTCCTCCTCCTCCTACTCCCTACTCCTCCTCCTGTTCCTCTGTTATCTTTGTACACACATCCTACACATCATCCTCTCTGTTCCCTTTTTTATTAGATTTATTATACCTCTTCCTGTTGCTCCTCCCTCTCCTAACCATCCCTCTTCCCTCCTTCCTCCCTTCCTCCCTCCACCTCCCATCTCTCTTCCTCCCTCCTCCCTCCCTCCTTCCTCCCCATACCTTCCTCCACCGTCCCATTCCTCCTCCCTCCCTCCTCCCTCCACCGTCTCACCTCCCTCCTCCTCCTCCCTCTCCCTCTCCCTCCCTCCCTCCCCCCCTCCCTCCACCCCCCACATCCTCTTCCTTGAGCATCTTCATTATCGAAACTTCCTCGTGGAATGGAGTTGCTTCCTTAAAATGCCCTAAGTAGCCTCTCTTGGTTCCTCCAGCCGTCTCCCTTCCCCCTCTCCCTCTTCCTCTGCCTCCTCCTCCTCCTCCTCTTCATCATCAATTTGCTCTCTTTCTCCTCCTGCCTCCTCTACTTCCTCCTCCCCTCTTGCTCGTCCTCCTCCTCCTTCCCCTCCTCTCCTCTACCACCACCTCTTTTCTCCTCCTATCCCCGTCCTCCTTCACCTCCTTCTACCTCTTCTCCTTCCCCCCTCCTCTACCTCGTCCTCTTTCCTCTCCCTACTCCTCCTGTCCTCTTCTCCTGCCGCCACCACCTTCGTCCTACCCAACCCCTTTCCCTTTCTCCTGTCTTTACCCCTACCCTAACCCATATCCCTTCGCCTTTCCTTATCCCCTTCCTCTCTCTTCTCTCCCTCTTCCCTCTCCCTCCCCTCCCCCCCTCCCTCCTCCCTCTCTCCCACCCCCTAACCCAATCTCGTACCCCCTATCCCCCTTCCCTCCCAAATCTCTTACCCCCTATCCCCTTCCCCCACCTAGCCCCACCCAATCTCATACCCCTATCCCCCTCCCCCCCTACCCCTACCCCAATCTCTTACCCCCTACCCCCCTACCCCCCCCCCTGCCCCCACGGCCCCACCTACCTGCAAGATCCCCCAGAGTTTTTGGTTTCGCTGCCAATGTTGATCTTGCAAATTCCATGAATCAGTTACGCGGCCCTTGGGGTGGGGTGGGGGTGAGGGGGGTAGGGGGAATGGGAAGGGAAGGTGGGCGGGGAGGAGGTTGGAAGTGAGGGTGGGGTGGGGGTGGGTTGAGGGTGAGGGTGAGGGGGGGATGGAAAGGGAAGGTGGGCGGGAGAGGTTGGAAGTGAGGGTGAGGGTGGTGGGTGGGTGAGGGGATGGGGGTGGGGGGGGTTGGGGGGAGGTGGGTGAGGTGAGGGTGGATGGAAAGGTAGGTGGGAGGGGAGGAGGTTGGAATGAGGGTGAGTGGGAGGGTGAGGGGGTGATGGGGGAGTGGGAGGGAGGAGGTTGGAAGTGAGGGTGGGGTGGGCTGAGGGGGTGGGGGTGGGGGACGTCGCTGTGATATGCGCCCCGTTGTGTAATGATAGTGTGGGAATATTATTCGTTTCGGCGCCGTGACTGTTGCGTGCGGCTCGTGGGTTTCCTGAGTTATTGTGTTCTGCGCGTTTGGAGTGTGTTGTGGGGGAGTGGGGGGAGTGAGGGAGTTGAGTAAGACCTTCCATATATATATATATATATTTTTTTTGGTTGGTTTAGGGGGGGTGGAGGGGGGAGGGAGTGGGGTGGGAGGGGTGGAGGAGTGGAGGAGTGGAGGAGTGGAGAGTGGAGGAGTGGAGGATGGAGGAGTGGGAGTGGAGGAGTGGGGAGTGGGGAGTGGGGAGTGAGTTTAAGACCTTCCAATATAATATATATATATATTTTTTTGGTTGGTTTAGGGGGGTGGGAGGGTGTGGGGGTGGGGGGGTGAGGAGTGGGGGAGGGGGAGTGAGGGGTGGGGAGTGGGGTGTGAGGAGTGTGAGGGAGTGAGGGTGTGAGGGGTGGGGGAGTGGGGTTGTGGGGGAGTGGGGGAGTGAGTTTAAGACCTTCCAATATATATATATATTTTTTTTTTGGTTGTTTAGGGGGGTGGGAAGGGGTGGGGGTGAGGGGTGGGGGTGTGGGGATGGGGAGGGAGGGGGAGTGGGGAGTGAGTTGAGGCCGAACGTGGATTTCGAGTTGTCTGCGTGCCTGGAGTGAATGAAATAATGGGGTGTGAGATATGTTTATATATAAGATGTGGAGCGATTTGTTATTTGTTATTGTTGTTGATGTTGTCACTGTTGAAAACCATTGTTTATATTTGTGTGCTCATTGCTTATATTTAACTGATTTTTTGTTGTGTATACGTGCTTGTGTGTGTGTGTGTGTGTGTGTGTGTGTGTGTGTACGTCTGTGTGTGTATGTGTCCGTCTGTGTGTGTGTGTGTGTGTCCGTGTGTGTCCGTGTGTGTGTCTGTTTGTGTTCCGTGTCCGTGTCTGTTCCGAGTGTGTCCGTCCGTGTCACGCGCTTGATTTATCACACTAAACCAGGTTCTGTGAAAGTGCGTTGCGTGCATGACCAGTGTCGTTCCTGCGCCAGCGGAGACTAATCTATTTTTTTCTTCTTCTCCTCCAGGTATGTCGCGCCGAAAGCCAGGGAGGAGGAGGGGGAGGAGGAGGGTGCGAGGGGACACCTGCGGAGGGAGAAAGGAGGGGAAAAGAGGGGAGAGGTAAGTGCAGAGAGGGGAGGACGAGGAGGAAGATGTACAGAAAGATGAGGGAGAGAATGGGGGAGAGTGGAGGAGGCGGCGAGAGATAAGGAGAGTCGAGAACAAGGAGTGGGGGAGGAGGGAGGAGGGAAGGGGGAAGGGAGGAGGGATGGGGGTGGGAAGCAGATGTGAGGAAGAGGGAAGTGAGAAGAGAGGAAGGGTTGAAGGTAAGAAAGTAGGTGAAGGGAGAGAGGAAGTGAGGAAGTGAAACAAAGTGAAATGAAGCACATGAAAAGAAAGGAAAGAGAAGAGAGGGAAGGAGAGAGGAAAGGGAAAGAGAAGAGAAGGGAGGAGAGAGGAAGAAGGAAAGAGAAAAAAAGAAAGGAGAAGGGAAAGAGAGGGAAAAGAGATGAGAATGGAAGAAAAGAGGAAAAGAAGGAAAGAATTAAAAGCAAAAAAAAAAAAAAAAAAATCGGGCGATGCTTCGACAGTGCAACCATAGAACGAGAGAAGAGATAAGAGAAAATGAAATAAAAGGAAGAGTACAGAATAAAATAGAGAGAGAGAGAAGAGCTGACAAAGCAAGCAAGCAGAGTCACAGGTATGAGCAGCGGGTTCACTTGTCAGTCCGAATGGGTTATGTTGTTCGGTGGAGTGATGTGGGCGGGGGCGAGGGAGGGGGCGAGGGGGGAGGGGGGGGGAGGGGGAGGGAAGCCGATGGGTATTGTATCGGCATTCGGCTGTCATTTTTTGCCCCTTTTTTGTGTCGGTTTGTGTTTGTGTTCGTTTTTTGATTTCATACATTTTTTTCATTCATTGTTTTTTATTTTCATTCGTTTTGTGTTCGTTTTTTTGTTTTCATTCTTTTTTTGTTTTCATTTTTTTTTATTTTCATTTTTTTTTGTTTTCATTCATTTTTGTTTATATCTTTTTTATTATTATTTTGTTTTCTATTTTTGTTTGGCTCTTCCCTCGCCCTATCGGCCAGTTTGTTTTTTGTTGTTTCGAAGTGGTTTATCTCGCTTTAATCTCGCTCTGAGTGGTAAAAGTGACAGACTGATCAGGATATTTTGGGGAATGATTGGATAAGTGGCTTTTTAATCCGGCTGTTTTGGATCATCCGGGCATTTCCGCGGAGGAAGCGAGCAAGTGAAACGGGATGTGGAAACCCCGTAGATTTTTATCCCCCAGCGGGCGGGTCTCTTTGAAGAGGTAAAATAACATTTAAATTGCTTCATATTGGCGATTCGTGTCCGGCGTGCCTGTATGGGTGCAGGATTGCGCTGCACTTACACTTGCGCGTGCAATAGCTCGCTCACGCTCTCTCTCTCTCTCTCTCCCTCTCCTCTCCCTCTTCTCTCCTCTCCCTCCTCCCTCTCCTCTCTCCCTCTCCCTCTCCCTCTCCCTCTCCCTCTCTCTCTCCTTCCCTTCCCTCTCCCTCTCCCTCTCTCCCTCCTCTCCTCCGCCCTCGCCCTCGCCCTCTCCATCGCCCTCTCCCTCTCCCTCTCTGTCCCTCTCCCTCTCCTCGCCCTCTCCATCGCCTCTCCTCTCCATCGCCCTCTCTCTCCCTCTCCCTCTCCCTCTCCCTCTCCCTCTCCCTCTCCCTCTCCCTCTCCCTCCTCTCCCCTCTCCCTCTCCCTTCCCTCTCCTCTCCCTCTCCCTCTCCCTCTCCCTCTCCCTCTCCCTCTCCCTCTCCCTCTCCCTCTCCCTCTCTCCTCTCCCCTCTCCCTCTAATACAGGGGAGAGGGGCATGAAAGGGGTAGTGTAGGAATGGAGATCAGGATGTGGGAGTGGAGGAGGATGAGGATTGAGGGGGTTGTGAGGAAGGAAGGAAAAATAGAGGATGTTGATATGGAGGTAGATTCGCCCCCTCTCGCTCTCGGAGAATGATGGAGCAGATGACAAAGGAATTGAAACAGTCAAATAGCATCACTGACAGCGATAGTTAAAGGAATTGGTGAAGGGAGGGGAGGGTGGGGAGGGGGAGGGGGGGAGGAGGGAGGGTAAGCAGATGGTCTTCTTGTGTTCTCTTCGAACTGGATAGGACGAAGCAAGTTACTCGCTCGGCCTGACTTGTTACTCTTCCTTCACTTTCCTCTTTTCTTCCTCGTGTTTATCCCCATTTTTCTTTTAATCCTCCTTATCAACATCATCCTATCTCCTCTTCCACCACCTCCTCACTCTCCCCCCTTTTCCTCTTCCTCCTCTTATCCACCCTATGATCCTCCTCATGCTCTTTATCCTCCTCCTCCTTCCTCCTCCTCTCCTCCTCCCTCCTCCTCCTCCTTCATGCTCCTTCTCCCTCCTCCCTCACCCTCCACCCTCCACCCTCCCTCCTAGCCCTTTATTCACCCTTAACAACTCTTCCCCCTCTTTCCTCTTACCCTCATTCTCCTCTTTACTCATTTCCCTCTCTCCTGTTTCTTACTCTTGCTTCCATCTTTTCAACTACCTCATTTCTTTCATTTTCTATCTTTCTCTCCCCTTTTCCGACCGTTTCCACTTTCCGTCTGTCTCTCCCCTCTCTCTCTCTCCCTTTTTTCGGACACTTTCCATTTTCCTTCATTCTCCCCCTCTCTCTCTCTCTTCTCTTTTTTCGGACACCTTCCCCCCCCTCCTCTTTCCTTCCTCTACTCTCCCCTCTTTTCTATTTTACTCTTTTTTTTTAACCAATCTATATATGAACCTTAGTTTTTTTTACCGATCTATATATGAATATATATTTTTTTTGTCGGATTTTTTTTTTTTTTTTTTTTTTTTTTTTTTTTTTACTTATTTTTTTAAAACGATCTATAATGAATATATATATTTTTTTTGCCAAGCCTTTTTTTTAAGCCTTTTTTTCCGAACCTTGACCGGTCGGTATTTATAGAGCGTTGGACTTCTTTTTTTTTACCGGCGTTTGCAACCGCAAGCGGGGGCGACGGACAGCTGAGGGGCGTGCGGGCGGTGGAAGCTGGAGTCCTGCGGGAGAGAATGGGATGTCGTGGGAGAGGGATGCTGTGGGATGGGATTGGATAGGGTAGGGTGTACTAGGATTGGATACTGAAGGATAGGATTGGGTAAGGCGGACGTGATAAGATTGGGTACTGTAGGATCGGATTGGATAGGGGAGGGTGTAATGGGATTGGATACTGTAGGAGAGGGTAGGATGTGATAGGATTTCGATACAGTAGGATAGGATTGGAGATAGGATAGGATATAGGATTGGATACTGTAGCATGGGATTGGATAAGATGGGGTATGATAAGATAAGATTGGGTACTGTAGGGTAGGATTGGAGATAGGATAGGATGTAGGATTAGATACTGTAGCATGGGATTGGATAAGGTGGGATGTGATAAGATTGGATACTGTAGGAGAGGGTAGGATGTGATGGGATTTCGATACAGTAGGATAGGATTGGAGATAAAAAGAAAATGAGAGATAGGTGCGCGCGCGTGTGTTTGTTTGTTTGTTTGTGTTGATGCGTTTGTTTTTGTGTGAGCGAAAGAAAGACCGATAGCGAGAGAACAAACGAGAGAGAGAGAGGCGAGAGAGAGAGAGACGAGAGCGAGAAAAACGAGAGAGAAAACGAGAGAAAGAAAAGAGAGAGAGAAGAGCGAGAGAGCAAGCAACGAGAGAGAGAGAGAGAGCGAGAGAGACCAAACGATGAGAGAGAGAGAGAGAGAGAGAGAGAGAGCAAACGAGAGAGAGAGAGAGAGAGAGAGAGAGCAAGCAAACGAGAGAGAGAGAGAGAGAGAGCGAGAGGCAAGCAAACGAGAGAGAGAGAGCAAACGAGAAAGAGGGGAAAGAGAGAACAAACGAGAGAGAGAGAGGGGGGGGGGGGAAGAGAGAATGAAATAAGAAACACAGTAGAATAATAATGGGAGCTTCCCGGACACCGAAGCCCGGCTGTTGCAGCGGTGCAATGATCGTGCAACTGCGGCCGCCTTTTATCCCGCCGAAGCCCCGTGTCTTGTGGCTTTTGTTTCACTCTGGAGAAGTTTTCGAGATTTGCTGTCATTTTCGTTATTTTCGTTATTGTTTTTTTCGTCATTTTGGATTTCATTGGTATTTTCATTATTATTTTCTTTTTTTTTTGTTTATTTTCATCGTTTTTAATTTCATTGATGTTTTATTGTTATTTTCATTATTGTTAATTTAATTGATATTTTCATTGTTATTTTCATTGTTTTTTTCATCTTATTTTTTTTGTTATTTCATTGTATTTTTCATTTTGTTATTGTCGTTTTTTTGTTGCTTTTTTGGCATTTTTGTAGTGGTCATTCTTGCTGTTTTTGCTTGATGATGCATTCTCTCGTCTTTGCATCGTGTCTCCAGCTGCTGCTCCTGCTCTTCTCTCCCTGCTCTTCTCTCCCTGCTCTGCTCTCCCTGCTCTCCCTGCTCTGCTCTCCCTGCTCTGCTCTCTGCTCTTCTCTCCTGCTCTGCTCTCCCTGCTCTTCCCTGCTCTGCTCTCCTGCTCTGGCTCTCTGCTCTTCTCTCCTGCTCTGCTCTCCTGCTCTGCTCTCCCTGCTCTGCTCTCTGCTCTGCTCTCTGCTCTTCTCTCCTGCTCTGCTCTCCCTGCTCTGCTCTCCCTGCTCTTCTCTCCCTGCTTCTCTCCTGCTCTCTCTCTGCTCTGCTCTCTGCTCTCTCTCCTGCTTTCTCTCACCTGCTCTTCTCTCCCTGGCCTGCTCGCCTGCTCCCTGTCTCTGCTCTTTGTCACAGCAGGGAGACTGGGCAGCAGGTAGGTCTAATTGATAAAGGGTTCAAGCAGGTATCCTTAATGCTGCAGCCCCGTACCCTGTTCGTGTCTCCTCCTCCTCTTTCCTTTGCCCTCCTTTTCCCCTTCTCCTTCTCCTCTTTCCTTTGCCCTCCTTTTCCCCTTCTCCTTCTCCTCTTTCCTTTGCCCTCCTTTTCCCCTTCTCCTTCTCTCCCTTTGCCCTCCTTCTTCTCCTCTTTCTTTGCCCTCCTTTTCCCCTTCTCCTCCTCCTTTCCTTTGCCCTCTTTTCCCTTCTCCTTCTCCGCCTTCCTCTCTTATCATTGGTTTCGTTTATCTTTTTCCCTTCCTCTCCGTATCTCTGCTCTCGTTTATATCTTTCCCCTCATTTCCGTTGATCTCTCTGCTCTTAATTATCTCTCCCTTCCCCTTCATCTCCTTCCTTCTCTCCCTTCCCTGCCCCTTCCTCGCCTTTCCTCTCTCCCTTCCCTTCCCTTCCTCGCCTTTCCTCTCTCCTTCCCTTCCCGCCTTCTCTCTGTTTTCATTGATCTCTCCCCCTCTCCTCTCTCTCTCATTTCTCTCTTCCCTTTCCTCTCCTCCCTTCTCCCTCCGCCTCACTTCCGTGAATATCTGAGGATCTTCATGACTATAATTAGTGAATTTTGCTGACTCATGATGACTCGACTGGATTCGTACCCTCGCCCCGCCAAGCTCCCTCCAGTCTCTCTCCTCCCTCCCTCTCTCTCCCTCTCCAGTCTCTCTCCTCCCCTCCCTCTTCTCTCCTCCCTCCAGTCTCTCTCCTCCCCTCCCCTCTCTCTCCCCTCTCTGTCCTCTCCCCTTCCCTTCTCTCCTCCCCTTCTCGCTGTCCCTCTCCCCTCCCTTTCTCTCTCCCTTCCCCCCCCTCTCCTCCTCCCTCCTCTCTCTCTCCCTCTCTCTCTCTCTCTCTCATCTCTCTCTCTCTCTCTCTCTCTCTCTCTCTCTCTCTCTTTCTCTCTCTCTCTCTCTTCTCTCTCTCTCTCTCTCTCTCTTTCTCTTTCTCTTTCTCTTTCTCTCTCTCTCTCTCTCTCTCTCTCTTTCCTTGTGAATTCTATACGGCACCATTGATCTCCATCTATCCATCCATCCCTTCTCCCTTTCCTTTCCTTCCTTCCACCTTCCTCCACCTCCACCTCTTGCCCTCCCCTCCCTCTTTCCCCGTCTTCGCCTCCCACTCTTCCATCCGTGACAGCCCCTCCCCTCCCCTCTTCCCCGTCTTCGCCCTCCCCACTCTTCCATCCGTGACGCCTCCCCACCCCCCCTTTCCTCGAATCAGACCTGAATCAGTCCGACGGGCGGCGGGCGTGATGAAAAGGTTTTTCATCATCATCATCATTTTTTTTTTCTTTTTTTTTTCTTTTTTTTTTTTTTTTTTTTTTTTTTAAGTACTTGTCGTTACGCGGTGTCTTTTTTTTTGTCGGGAGTCATGTTTTTTTTTTTTTTATTATAATGACTTTGGGAGAAGGAAAGATTAGATTATGGGGTTTTGTGGATTAGATTAAAAGGTTTGTTGATAGGTTTTGGGTTTTTATATCTCGACACGCGCGCACGAATGAAGAAGAGAGAAGATTAGAGAAGAGAAAATGGTAATATTAGACAGAGATAATAAAGGAAAACTTAAGCAAAGGGTTTGGGCGATCGCTCCAAGTGGGGGGGGGGAGGTAAAAGAGAAAAGAGAAATGAGGAAATGGAAAGTAGAAAGAATAGAAAGAGGGAGAAAGAGAAGAGAGAGAAGAGGGGATAAGGAAGTGGGGAAGTGGAGGGGAAGATAAGAGGGAGGGGAGGAAGGGTCGTGCCTGACGGGGGCGGGGAGAGATAGAGAATAAGGGAAGGTGGAGGAGATAATAGAAGAGCAAAGGAATTAGGGAAAGGGGGGTGGAGGGGAGGGGGGAGGGGGGGAAGGGGAGAAATCAGGGCGCCACGTTTGTTACAGACCCGGAACAAGCGAGGTGGGGGGGGGGGAGGAGAGAATAAGGGAAGGTGGAGGAGATAATAAAGAGCGAAAGGAATTAGGGGGGAGGGGTGGAGAGGGGGGGAGGGGAAGGGGGGGAGGGGAGAAATCAGGACGCACGTTGTTAAGACCCGGAACAAGCGAGATGGGGGGGGAGGAGAG
>NW_020869486.1:576766-579266 GCF_003789085.1 Penaeus vannamei
TCTCTCGTCCCTCCTCCCTCTCCATCTCTCGCTGCAAACGCATAGGCTCACATCGGCTCCAACGCCTTAGACTCTCAAACAAAAACAATAATCCAATCTCACAAAGAAAAATCTCTCTGGCTCTCTTTCTTCTATTTCTATATTATTCACGACCTTTCGCTCCCTCCTCTCGCTCCCCCACCTCAATCTACGAGTTCATTATATTAATATATTGCGTGTCTTCTGTATTCCCTCGCTCATCTCTCGATTAGCCTCTGCTGCTGCTGCATATCTCACCAATTATTATTATTCGTTCTTCTTTCCCTCCTCTCCTCTCACGCTGCTGTGCTCTTCTCCTAATTATTATTATTCTCCTATCTTTTATCCATCCGCCCTTCCTTCTCTTCCTGTGCTCCTCCTTCCTCCTAATTAATATTCGTTCTCCTTATCCTTTTTCCTCACTCCTTCCTCCCTCTCTTCTCCTGCTCCTAGCTCCCTCTCCTCTTCAACTCCTAATATTATTCTTTGATTCTCGTTCTTTTCCGTGCCTTGTCTCCCTCCTTCTCACCAAAGCTGGACTGCTACCTCTCCTCCTTCCTCCTAAATTGAAATTCTTCTCTTCCTTTTCCTCTCTTCCTCCTCCTTCTCGCTGCTACTCCTCTCCGCACAATTAACTCTTTTTTCCTCGCTCCTTTTTTTCCTCCTCTTCCTACCCTCCTTCCTCCTAATTACTCTTCTTCTCTTCCTTTTTCCTCCTCTTCCTCCTCCTTCTCCTGCTCTCCTCCTCTTCCTCCTAATTAATCTTCTTCCTCTCTCCTTTTTCCTCCTCTTCCTCCTTCTCTTCGCTTGCTCCTTCCTACTAATTATTAGTTTCTTCTTCTTTTTCCCTTCTCATCCTCTTCCTTCTCTCTTTGCTGCTTGCTCCTCTCCTCTTCTCCTCTCTTTTTCCTCCTCCCTTCCTCCCTCCTTCCCCTCGAGCTGTATCCGGCGTCAGGAGGCTGAGCATCCTTTCGACCACTTTCCGTTTTCTTCTCGTCTTTTTATTTACTGGTAGAATCGTTTATATTTCTGTTTTAACATAGCTGTTCTGTTCGTGTATGCATGCCTGTGTTTTGTGTAGCGTATGGTGTGTGTGTGTTGTTGGTGGTGCGTGTGGGTGTGCCGTGTGTGTTTTGTGTACATATGGTTTTGCGTGTGTGTTTTGTACATATGGTTTGTGCGTGTCTGTTTTGTGTTCTGTTCGTGTATGCATGCCTGTATTTGTGTACGGTATGGGTGTACGATGTGTGTGTTGTGTGCACATTGAATTGCATTATCCGCGCGTATATATATATGTATTTATATAGAGATCCGGATAAAGGGAACATTGTGGTTGTTTTATGGATATTGATTAAAACATTTTTATTTGTTTTGCGATTTGACTTGTTTGTTTTTAGCGCATATAAGCTCTTCTCTTGAGCGTTTGTTTGTTTGTGCAGGCGAGTGTTTGAGAATTGTGCTATACGGGGGGGGGGGGGGTATTCTTCCTCCTCTTTGGACGATATTCTTCCTATTTTTATTCTTTTTTTTTTGTTTTTTCTGTTCTTTCTGTTTATTCCATTTTGATTTTGATGCTTGTCTTTTTTTTTTCTTTTTTTTCTTTTTTTTCTCCTTCCTGTTCTTGTATGCTTGTCTCTTTTTTTTGTCTTTTGTTCTTTCTCCTTCCTGTTCTTGTTCCTCCTCCTATCCTTGCTCCCTATCCCTCCCCCCTCCCCCCTCCCCCCGCCACCCGTTATCTTAATACTATTCTGCTTTCCCTCCTGCAATCTTCCCCCTCCCCTCCTCCTCCCTCCTCCCTCCTCCCTCTCCTCCTCCTCCTCCTCCTCCTCTCCTTCCCCATCTTCCTGTAATCCTCCCTCACCTAACGTGTAATTGTTAAAGTTTGTGAAATGCGATAATGTTGAAGAGGGAATTCGCGAGTTGTTGATGCAGGGGGGGGAGGGAAGGAGGGAGGGAGGGAGGGAGGGAGGGAGGGAGATGGATGGATAGGAGGGCGAGAGGGAGATTGAAAGAGAAAGAAGATGGGGTAGGGAGGAGAGAAAATGAGAGGGTAGGGAGGGAGAGAGGGAAAGAGAAAGAGAGGGATAGGGAGGGAGAGAGAGAGATGGATAGGGAGTGAGAGAGGGGGAGAGAACATGAGGGGTAGGAAGTGAGAGAGGGAGAGAGAAAGAGATGGATATGGAAGGAGAGAGGGAGAGAGAGAAAAAGATGGATAAGGAGCGATAGAAGAGATGTAGAACAAACGAAATAGGATGTAGAGTAAATAAGGAAGAAGAAAAAACAAGGGAAATGAGACGGAAGGAGAGAAAGACAAAGAAGAAGAAAGTGGGATTTGAGAGGGAGAGAGAATATGCCTCTAGCCGTCTTTTCCTTTATCCACGTGGAGTTTGGGACGGGCGTGGTGGGCGGGGGCGGGCGTCGGTGGGCGTGAGAGGCAAGAGAATGAAGTGGGTGTATGGATATCCTTTTATCATTTATATTC
>NW_020869486.1:586766-589266 GCF_003789085.1 Penaeus vannamei
CCTCCCTTTCCTCCCATCCTCTCTCCTCCCTCTCCTCTCCTCCTTCTCCGTCCCCCACCCCACCCCTCCTCTGCCACCCCTCGGCTTAGGTCTAAAAGCAACGGGGGGAAGGGAGGGAGGAGAGGAGAGGAGAGGAGGAAAGGGGAAGGGAGGAGAAGGGAGAGAGAAGAGAAGGGGAAACGGAGGTGGATATAACATTATTAGTCCGTTGCCGGGCAGTGGGCTGTTGAGGAAAGAATAGGCCTATCGATTTTCTTTCTCCCCCCCCCCCCACCCCCTTTTATAAAGCCTCCTGTCGGTCGATTTCTCAAGCGTTTGCCTCCGTCGATGCTGGTCTGCGCGTCGAGGGAGGGAGTGGAGGGAGGGGAGGGATGGGGAGGGAGGGGAGGAGGGAGGGAGGAGGATTAGGAGAGGAAGGGAGAGGAGGAGGAGGGAGAGGGAGAGGGATGGAGGAGGAGAGAGGGAGAGGGATTGAGGGAGGGAGAGAGGGAGAGGGGGAGGGAGAGAGGGAGAGGATGAGGGAGGGAGAGAGGGAGAGGGATTGAGGGAGGGAGAGAGGGAGAGGGATTGAGAGGAAGAGGGAGAGGGATGATGGGAGGAGAGAGGTAGAAGGATGAGGAGGGAGAGAGGAGAGGGATTGAGGAGGGAGAGGGAGAGATGAGGGAGGGAAAGAGAGTGAGAGTGGCACATGCAGCCGACGGGAAGAGGGAGAGGATTGAGGAGGGAGAGACGGGAGAGGATTGAGGAGGAGAGAGGGAGAGGATTGAGGGAGGAAGAGGGAGATGGATTGAGGGAGGGAGGGAGGGAAGAGGCGAGGGAGGTAGAGCGGATTGAGAGGAGGAGGAGAAGAGAGAGGAGCAGAATGGAGAGAGGGAGGGGATTGAGGGAGGAGAGAGGAGAGGGGAGGGAGGGAGAGGATGAGAGGAAGAGGGATTGGAGGGAGGGAAAGGAGAGGGATTGAGGGGAGGGAGATAGGGAGAGGATTGAGGGAGGAGAGGAGGAGATGGGATTGAGGGAGGGAGAGAGGGAGAGGAAGGGAGAGAGGGAGAGGGAGGAGAGAGGAGAAGGAGAGAGGGAGAGGGAGGGAGAGAGGAGAGAGAGGGGAGAGGAAGGGAGAGATGAGGGAGAGAGGGAAGAGAGAGGGAGAGGGAGGGAGAGAGAGGAAGGAGAGAGGGAGAGGAGAGAGAGAGGGAGAGGGCCAGTGGGGGGGAAGAGAGGAGGTGAGAGGGAGGAGAGAGGGAAGGAGGGAGAGAGAAGAGAGAGAGGGAGGGAGGAGAGGGGAGAGGGAGGGGAGAGAGGAGAGGGAGGGAGAGAGAGAGGGAGGAGAGGGGAGAGGGAGAAGAGAGGGAGGGAGGGAGAGAGAAAGGGAGAGAGGGAGAGAGGAAGGGAGAGAGGGAGAGATGAGAGGGAGGAGGAGGAGAGGAGGGAGGAGAGGACAGGAGGAGAGGAAGGGAGGAGGGAGAGGGAGAGATGAGGAGAGGAGGGAAGATGGAGGAAGGGAGAGATGGAGAGGAGGAGAGGAGGGAGGGAGGAGAGAGAGGGAGGGAGAGATGGAGGAGGGAGGAGAGAGAGGGAGGAGAGATGGAGAGGGAGGGAGGAAAGAGGAAGAGAGGGAGAGAAGGAGGAAGGAGAGGGAGGGAAGGAGAGGAAGGAGGAGAGAAGGAGAGGAGGGATGGAGGAGGAAGGGAGAAAAGAGGGAGGAAGGAGAAAGAGAGGGAGGAAGGGAAAGAAAAGTGGGGTGGTGATTGTTCATCTGGTTATTATGCTTTTGTTCTTGATTGATAATTATCGTTATCATTATTGTATTCATTAACGTGGTACTCTTGTTCCATTCTTCTTCTTTAACGTGGTACTCTTGTTCCATTATTCTTCTTATCCCCTTCCTTACGGTCACCATAACCACCCTGAACCATCACCACCATTATCATCACTATAATTGTTTCGTCCAGTGGAAACCATTCACCACCATTATTCATCACTATAATTGTTTCGTCAAATAACTCCATGATTAACCACTGGGACTTCTAATTACCGTCCCTGCAATGACGGGTTGATTCGGGAGAAAAATCTTGATTGACTCGGGAAAATAAAATTTACATTATCGCGACTTCAATCACTCGCAGTTTCGACGGANATTTTTGAAAAAAGGGGAAAAGGTAAGAAGGAAAGGGAGGGAGTTAAAGAAGGGAAAGAGAGTTTAAAAGGAGTTGGAAAAAAGGGGAGAAAAAGAAGAAAAGGAAGAAGAAAAAGAGGAGGAAAGGAGAAAGGAGGATAAAAAGAAGAAAGGAAGGGGAGAAAAGAAGAATAGGAGGAGGAAAGAAGAAGTAGGAGTAGAAAAACGGAGGAAAAAAGAAGAAGAAGAAAGAAGAGAGGAGAGGAGAATGAAAATAGAAAGAAGGAGGAAAAACAAAAAAGAAGAAGAAGAAGAAGAAGAAGAAGAAGAAGAGAAAGAAGAAGAAGAAAAGAAGAAGAAAAGAAGAAGAAAAAAAAAGGAAGAAGA
>NW_020869486.1:596766-604266 GCF_003789085.1 Penaeus vannamei
CCCCTCCTCTCCCTCCCCAACCTCTTACCCCTTCTCCCCCAACCCCCACCCCACCCCAACCTCTTACCCTATCGATGAGCCCCCTCACGAGACCGTTCCACCCCCAACCCTTTCCCCAACACCCACTCCCACCTATCCCCCCTCCCTAACCCAACCCCCTACCCCCTCCCCCTCTCCCCCTCTCCCAAACCCCCTCCTTCCTCTCCCCCAACCCCACCCCCTACCCAACCACCCCCTCTTCCCCTCCCCTCCTCTCCCTCCCAACCTCCCAACCCCTTCTCCCCAACCCCACCCAACCTCTTACCCTACGATGATCCCCTCACGAGGCGTTCCTCCCCCCATCCCCTCTCACCCTTCCACCCCACCCCAACCCTCCTCCCAACCCCCCACTCACCCCCCCCCACCACCCCACCCACCCCACCCTCTTACCCTATCGATGAGCCCCCTCCCCCCAATCCCCCAACCCACTCACCCCAACCCCCTCCCTCCCATCCCCTCCCCTTCCCCACCCCACCCCCCAACCCACCCACCCCACCCTCTACCCTATCGATGACCCCCTCACGAGGCCGTTCCTCCCCCATCCCATCACACCCCCTCCCTCTCCTCCCCAACCCCACTCCCCACCCTCCCCTCATCCCTCCTCTTCTTCCTCCCTCCCTCTTCCCCTCCTCCCTCTCCCCCATCCCCCAACCCCCCTCCCAACCCCCAACCCCACCCCATCCCCTCTCCCTTCACCCCCCACCAACCCCCCACTCCCCACCCCACCCATCCCACCCCCCCCATCCTCTTACCCTATCGATGAGCCCCTCACGAGGCCGTTCCACTCGCCGGTCTCCCTCTCCTTCCATCCTCCCCTCACCCTTCCCTCCCCCATCCCCCAACCCCCCACTCACCCCACCCCACCTACCCCACCCCCAACCCTCCCCCCATCCTCCACCCCAACCCCACACCCATCCTCCCACACCCATCCCCCCAACCCCCTATCCCCCACTCCACCCCTCCCCAACCCTTCCCCCAACCCCCCAACCCCCACCCCCACCCCCACCCTCTTACCCTATCGATGAGCCCCCTTCTCCCATCCTCCCAACCCCTTCCCCCCCTTCCCATCCTCCTCCCCCCATCCCCCACCCCACTCACCCACCCTCTTACCCTATCGATGAGCCCCCTGACGAGGCCGTTCCACTCGCCGGTCTCCGTGTCGATGAGGCCGTAGACGCCGTCGCCGGAGAGCACGATCTCGTAGTCGAACCCCGCCATCATGGACACGTGGCGGAGGAGGTCGACGCAGAACCCCACGTACCGTCCGTTGCCCGTGGCGTTGTTGCCCTCCTTGAGCATCACGAACGGGGTTTCCTGGTGTTTTTTTTTTTTTTTTTTTTTTATGGGGGGGGGTATGGAGGGGTATGAAGGGGGGGGAGGGGGGGTTGGAGGAGGGTGGTGGAAGGGGGTGGAAAAGAGAAGAAAAACAAAGAGGGAGATGGACGAAAATAATAAAGCAGGGGAAGAGAGGGTTGTGGATATAGACCAAAGGAAAAGGAGAAGTGGAAGAGAAGGGGAGAAAGAAGGAGGAAGGAGAAAGAAGAAAGGAGAGAAGAGATGGGAAGGGAAGAGAGCAAGAGGGAAGAGAGAGAGAGAGAGAAGATAAGTAGGAGGTAGTGAGGAATGGGAGGAAGGGGTAAGAGAGAGATAGAAGGATAAGGGAGAAAGAGAGAGGGAGAGAGAGAGAGAGAGAGAGAGAGAAAGGATGGGAGTGAAGGGAGAGAGAGAAAGGCAAAGAAGGAAGGAGAGGGAGAAATGGAACGACAAAAAGCACACAAAAAAGCAGAAATATTCGAAGAGACAAAGGAAGGAAATATATGAAAACAACAATAATAATAGACGAAAGAAATGAAAAAAATATATACACACACACACACAAAATACAAAAGTCCAAAATACAAAAATAAAGAAAAAAAATCATATACGAAGGGGAAGAGAACATAAAAAAAACGGATAAAGATGAGGAGAAGAGGAAAGCGGGAAACGAGAAATAGACGATGATTTACGGGAGGGAAAATATGAAAAGGGAAGCGGGAAAATGAGGATTGGAAGGGAGGGAGAGAAGCAAAATACAAAAGCAGTTGAATTAAAGGTTTAGCATATACCGAAAGAGCTGTAAGGGTTCTATTGTATTGGTTCTCTATTGTATTGTGTTGTATTGTTCTCTATTGCATTGTGTTGCATCAGTTCTGTTTGTATTTGTTCTCTATTGTATTGTGTTGTATTAGTTCTCTATTGTATCGTGTTCTATCAGTTCTGCATTGTATTTGTTCTATATTGTATTGTGTTCTACCAGTTCTGTATTGTATTGGTTCTGTAGTATTTTGTGTTTTATCTGCATTGTATATTGTGTTGTATTAGCTCTGTATTTTATGTTGTGTTGTATTAGTTCCATATTGTATTGTAATCTAAGGGTTATGTATTGTATATTGTGTTGTATATCAGATCTGTATTGTATTGTTCTATTACTTCTGCATTGTATTGTTATATCATTTCTATGTTGTATCACGTTCTATCAGTTATGTATTGTATATTGTGTTGTATTAGCTATATATTGTATCGTGTTCTATCAATTCTGCATTGTTATGTTATATTTCATTTATATTGTATTTTGATACATCGTTTCTGTATTGTATCACATCAGTTCAGCTTGAATTGTGAACTCTAAGTTTTATATTGTATCATGTTCTATCAGTTATGTATTGTATATTGTGTTGTATTAGTTATATATTGTATCGTGTTCTATGTTCTGCTTATTTTTTTTTCAAATCTATCATGTATTTTATTGGTTCTGTTTATATTTACACTGTATTGGTTCTTATGTTTCTTTGTATTATGATCCTTTTGTACTGCACTGTGTAAGGTTCTGCAATGTTCTATGTTATATTGGCTATGCATTGTATTTCATGTCTTTCGTTAGTTCTGGGGGGGGGGGGGCTCGTGTGTGTGTGTGTGTGTGTGTGTGTGGTTGTGGTGTGTGTGTGTGTGTGTGTGTGTGTGTGTGTGTGTGTGTGTGGTGTGTGTGTGTGTGTGTGTGTGTGGTGTTGTTGTGTTGTGTGTGTTATGTGTGTGTGTGTTTGATTGTTTTAATGTCTGTGTGTGTCTATTGTAATTCATGTGCAGTGAATTGTATATTGTACATACTCATTACATCCTGTCATTAATATTGTATATGCATTATTTACATTATTTACACAATTCTGCATTCTACCGTATTGCATTTCTGTTGCATTGTACAGAGCCTTTGCGAATCTACAAAGGTGGATATTGCAGAATACTTCTATAAAGCTGAATCAAGATAGGGTCATGATAGTAATGTAATATGGATTATGGATTATAAAGCAAATAATAATAATAATAAAGAAACGAATAAATGAAAGTAAGCAAATAGGAAAATAAGTTTCAAAAGATGATGATAATGATAATAAATAGAATGAATAATAACTGATAAAATGAAATAGATATAGCGAATAGATATAATTCATTATTTTTCTTTTATTTATTTATCTTTTTATCATTATTTTTTCGTATCGCAACAATGCCTTGAAAATCGATTCCTAATAAATATACAATCTTTTTTTTTTTTTTTTTTTTTTTTTTTTTTTTTTTTTTTTTTTTTTTTTTTTTTTTTTTTTTTTTTTTTGGAGAGAGGTTTCATTCCAATATATGTGCATATAAATTGTTTATCATTCGGTTTGGCTCTCCGATCTAATGAGGTTTTGGCACGATTTTTTTTTTTTTTTTTTTTTTTTGCTTTAGGGGGGGGGGGGGGGAGCAACACGTGAGAATTACATATGAATAAATGAATTCATGTATGTATGTGAGACGGATTTCACCCTCGAATCTTCCATTCTATTTCATTTTACATATATTCGCCATTTTTTTTTTTTTTTTTTTTTTTTTTTTTTTAATCCGGGGAATTTTGGCTCGTGAGTTCGATGTGATTTTCATTTGCTTGTTTTATTTTTGTTGTTGTTTCTCTTTCTTTTTTATATATTTTCCCAATTCATCGATCCATAAAAAATAATAAGGATAATATGACATTAATGAAAATTATAATAACAGCAATGATAATAATAATGATAATAGTACTAAAGATAATAATAATAATAATAAAAGTAACAACAGTGATAGTGATAATAATAATATTATTAATAAATAATAATAATAATAATAATAATAATAATAATAATAATAATAATAATAATAATAACAATAATGATAATGATATATAATAATTAATATCAACAGCAATATAATAAAAAAAAATACCAATAATAATAACAAAAATATTAATTCCCATCGAAGCGCAACCGAACAACGAGCTAAAAAATAAATTCCTATACACACCCAAACAAACAACAACAACAGCAAATATCCAGATCAGATACTCGTCGAAGCTCCAGAACATAATATAACGACGTCGCTTCTTTGCTTTGATAAAATTTACAACGGCGATTCTTTACCATCAATGTCTCCTTAAAACGTTAAATGTTCGCGCCATCTGTTTAACCTCGGCGCCGCGTCCGTTGGAAAGGCTTGTTAATGATTTTGCGTCCGTTTCCCTCGTTCGGTTGTTGCTCTTTATTGGTTGATTTGGTTTTGGCGTTTTTTTTTATTTTTTTATCTATGTCTCTAGTTTTAGCGTTTTTTTATTTGTTTTTTTTTATGATCTCTCTCTCTCTCTCTCTCTCTCTCGTTTTCTTGATATTTTTTCTCTAATTTTCGTAGCTTCTTTCTCTCTCCCTTTCTTTTATTATTATTTTTATCTAATTTTCTCCATTTTATCGTTTTTGTTTTTGTTTTTATTCGTATCCGTCTCTCTCCCCTCCTTCTTTTAAATCTTTCTGTCTCATTTCTGCATTCTTTTTTCTTCTCTTCCTTCTTTTTTTTTTTTTTTTTTTTTTTTTTTTTACTTATTCTCGTGTTTTCTGTTTTCTGTTTCCTTTTTTTCTTTTTTTTTTTTTTTTTCTTTTTTTTGTAGGGATGTGTGTGCGATTTCGTTTTTACTGTCACGTGATCACGAGCTGGCTAGAGTTACGAGAAGCTTCGATACTTAGAGCTACTGGTACTTCGCGGAGCAAATCGGTGGAAAATGTCTCTTTTAAAACTCTTTTCCCTTTTTTCCCTCTTTTACTTTTTTCCTTTTTTTTTTTCCTTTTTTTACTTTTTTTTTTTTTACTTTTTTTTTTTTTTTTTTCCTTTTTTACTTTTTTCCCTTTTTCTTTTTCCCTTTTTCCCTTTTTTTCTTTTTTCCCCTCTTTTACTTTTTATTTTACTTTTTTCCCTGTTTTACTTTTTCCCTTTTTCCTTTTTTTGTTTTTCCTTTTTTTTCTTTTTTTTTGGTGAGTTGGATTTAGGAGAAGGTTCCGAAGATTTAGGCTGACAGACGAATCTGCTGATGTCTTATTGGATGAACACACGCGCGCGCACACACATACACACACACACACACATGTATACATATATGGATATATATATACACGCGCGCGTATACACACACATACACACACACATATACACACACATAAACACACACAGGTACACATATATGGACATATACATAGACACACACACGCATAAACACACGCACACGTACGCATAAATGGATACATACATAGATAAACACGCACACATACACACATACATATACATATATATGAGTTACTTACCTCATCGAAGCAACAGCAAAAGATAAAAATATCCACATCGTCTTCTCAAATATTATTTATAAAAATTATTAAAACTATTATTATTAAATTATTAAAGCATAAAAATTACTGATTAAAACTGATTCAAAATACTTCTTTCAAGCAATAAGATACAGTTACTGTTTTTTTTTCTCTCTCTCCGCAACTACGATCACCAACCAATGTCTACTTCCTTTAACTACAAGCCAGTCTTCACCGCAGACTTTAAGCCATAAACGTTTACGCAATGGCGAGGGGGGGGGGGGAGAAACGTTTGCGCGGGAGAGAAAACGTTTACTTGAACTACCAGTTCTCTCTCGAGTCTCAACTACTGTTTTCTCGTGTTTAAACTACCTTGATAGCAACGACCTTAAACAAGGCATTTTTACGTTTTCGAGCCTGCAAACTACCGGTCGTCCTTTAAACTACCTTGTTAACGACCCTAAACAAGCCCGTTTTACGTTTTCGAGCCTAACAGGGTCATTTTACGTTCTCGATTCTAAACTACCGTCGTTTTAAACTACCTTGTTAACGACCCTAAACAAGCCCATCTTACGTTCTCGATCCTACAAAACTACCGGTCGTCCTTTAAACTACCTCGTTAACGACCCTAAACAAGCCCGTCTTACGTTCTCGATCCTACAAAACTACCAATCATCCTCTAAAACACCTCGTCAACGACCCCCCCCCCCCCAAACAAGACATTACGTCCTCGATCCAGCGAAACTACTTCAAAAAAAAAAAAAAAAAAAAAAAAAACGACTACCTTCTCAGCCACGACCTTAACGAGGCCATCCCACTCGCCGGTCGTGTGGTTGTAGTTGCCGTAACGACCACTCTCCCGACCTCGATCTCGTAATTGAACCCCACCATCCCCGCCACTCGCTCCAGGATATCGATGCAGTAACCGTAGAACCGAGCGTTGCCGGAGAAGTTGGCGCTCTTGTGCATCATCACGTACGGTTTCTCCTGGGGTTGGTGCGGCAGTGTGAGAGAGTGCTTTATTTATTTTATTTGTTTTATCTATTCATTTTTTATTTATTTATTTATTTATTTTTTTGTATTATCATTTTTATTTATTATTTTTTTATTTTTTTATTATTTTTTTTTTTTTTTTGATGAATGGTAAGGATTGGAAGAAAATAGGGCCGGGGGAGGGGGGTACTTTCTACTTCATTGTGTGAGATTGTTTTATTTTTATTTTTATTTACTTATTATTTTTTAAAGATGGAATGGAATGAGATGGAGAAAATAGGGGGGGGGGATCTTCTACTTCGTTGTACGATGTTTTTTTTTTTTTTTTTCAAAAGAATGGAGAGAAATGGAAGAAAATAGAGGAGGGGGGGGATGAGAGGGTGGGAAAAATTATGTTATTTAGGAATGGAAAGAAAGAAAATAGGGGGGGATGAGAGAGTGGAAAAAATATGTTATTTAGGAATAGAAAGACAGGAAAAATAGGGGGGAAATGAGAAGGTGAAAAAAAAAATGGTGTTATTGGTTTTATATGTAGGTGTGAAGGGTAAGATAACACAAAAAAAGAAAATATACGTGTACATACATGCATACAATATATATATATATATATATATATATATATATATATATATATATATATATATATATATGTGTGTGTGTGGTGTGTGTGTGTGTGTGTGTGTGTGTGTGTGTAAGTATGAATGTATATGTATATATATAACTTATATGTGCATAAGTTTTATGTAAGAAGAACAAGAACACGGTCTACACGCATGTGAACGACGAAATCAAATTT
>NW_020869486.1:618313-624993 GCF_003789085.1 Penaeus vannamei
GTCCTTCTCTTCTCTCTTCTTATCCCCTCCTATTTTTCCCCTTCAACAAGAATTTGATTTATTAGTCTCATCTGCTCCCTTTATCGTTTTTCCCCTGTAATCTGCCTTTTAACGCATCTCTGCCTTATGAATATTAATTAACTTGCGTTTTTCCATCTCTCTCGCTTTCTGTTTGTTTCTGATTTTTTTTTCTCTCTTTTCTTTCTGTCTGTCTGGTTCTGTCTCTGTCTCTCTCTCTCTCTCTCTCGCTCTCTTTCTGTCTGTCTCTCTCTTTCTGTCTGTCTCTTTTGTTTGGAGATTTTTGCTCTCCCTCCTCTCTTTCTTCTGTCTGTCTGGTTCTCTCCTGTCTCATGTTCTCTTGCTCTTCATCTGTCTCTCATCTGCTCATTTCTTCGCGCCTTCCTTTTCCTTGTCTGTCTCTCTCTTCCTGTCCGTCTCGTTCTCTCGCTCACGCTCCCTCTTCTCTCTCTCTCTCTCCTCTCGACTCATCCTCTTATCTCATGCTATTATCTTATCTATCTATCTATCTATATCATCTATCTATCTATCTATACTATCTATCTATCTATTATCTATCCTATCTCATCTATCCTAATTATCTTTATCTAATCTCTATCCTTATATAGTAATATATATGATAATTATGACATAGCTACTATAATATATATATCTATATGAATATATCTATTATATAAGTATTATATCATATATTTATATTATATGATTATCATATATACATATACTGAATAGTATATATATATATAATACTAATAATATATATATATTATATATATATATATATATTCATATGTATGTATAATTATATATGTATGCTATATATATTATAGATATATATATATATATAGTCATATATATATATAATATAATATACTATATCAGTACATATATAAATATATGATGTCATATATGTATGTATATGATATGATTTATACATATGTTATAATGACATATATATTATATATACCTCTATATCCCTTAACTCATAATACTATATAATATATTATTATATTAATAAATAAATATATTAAATTATATATGTATGTTTTATATCATATATATATATATAATATTATATATATAATATAGTATATATAATATAAATATTATAATACTGTAATAAATATATATATATTAATATATATCATAAAATATATTATATGCTATATATATGAACTTATGCGTATAATGTATATTACCTATAATACTAACGACGGTATAGAGTAGTAAACTAATACTGAATTTACTTATGATTAATAATGCGCATCATCGCGGTGATATTTAGTAATGTAACACACTGTATGACTATATTAGCTATGAAATATATCATGTCTCCTCTCCTCGCTTCATTACTGTCTGGCTCTCGCTTCCCTCATTCTGTCTTCTCTGGCTGGTTCTCTCCCTGATCTTTCCTGCTTTTTCTCTCAGTCTGCGTCTCTCCTTCCTCGTCGCGCGTCTCATCTCTGTCTCTCGGCACTCTCTGCTCCTCTTCCTCCAACTCGATCTCTCTCATCTCATCTCTCTTCTGGCTCTTCTTCTCTCTTCTCGTCTCCTCTCTCTCTTCATTATCTCCTCTCTCTGCTCTTCGTCGTCGAGTGTAGCCGGGCGCCTTCCTCCGCTCTTCTGTCTATCTCTGTGCTCTTTGTAGTACACAATTGCCCTCCAATTCCGATTACCAAACAGCCGATTCACAAATACATATGATGAAATATATAATAAATGTGAATTTAAACAAATAAACAAGTAAATACAGACACAACCGTACGGGCCCATTTCCCAAATTCCGATTCAATTGTACGAGCGGTAATAGGTATATTTTCAGCCGATTTAATTCAACAACGAATCAAAGTTGTATTGAGCCTGAACAAAATGATATATTCTCGAAATCCGATCTTGCAATTCCACAAGGGCATTTGATGCTAAACGTTGAATGAAAAAAAAAATGGGAAATTAAAGATTATAAAAAAAAAAACAAGTTGAATATGTTTATGGATGTTGACGTTCACTGAGGACAAAAAGAATAAAAATGATTCGATAGTGCTAGTAAAATTTTGAAAAAAAAAAAAAAAAAAAAAAAAAAAAGTTTGATTGAAAAAAAAAAAAAAAAAAAAAAAAAAAATAAAAAAAGTGCGCTATATTATATTGTCGCTTATATATTGGGTATATAGATATATATATATATTATTATATATATATAGTATATATATTATATGCTATGCTATGTATGTTTGTTGAATGTTTGAGTCACTGAGGACGAAAGAATGAAAATGCATTCGATAGTATTTAAAATTGAGAAAATAGAATCGTTTGATTGAAAAAGAAAAAAACATGAAGTATGTTTGATGGGTGTTGATGTCACTGAGATCGACAAGAAATTAAAATTGATTCAGAGTGTATTAAATTTTTGGGAAAAAAACGTGGATTTTTGCAGTTATAATTAAACAAGAATAGAAAAAAAAAAATTAAATACGTTTATCGGGCTGATTGAAGATAGCTGACGCGATCAAGAAATATGATATCGATGTATCAAATTTGCGAGAAAAAAAGAAATATGAGATTATGTGAAGAGCTCGAAACTTGCCATAGCGTAAGTGTATTAAATAACATAAATCAGAGATCCATCGTGATTCATCCCCCGTGCATATACGTGGCCTATATTAGACTAATACCCTGTTTTGGATCATATAATTACTCTAAACAAAAAAAAAAAAATAAAAAAGTTTGATTGAAATAAAAAAAAAAAGAAAAAAAGAAACTAAAACAAAGTAAAAAAAAAAAAAAAATTTATATTATTATATATATAATATTATATATAGTATAAATTTTTACTAATTTTATAGAATATTATACTTATAGCTACACTTAATTTTTGTAATAGAATTTATATATTATAAAATATTTATAATATTAATATAAATATATAATGATATAGTCAGTGCAAATGTAATGTTTGTGATGATTGATTCGAAAGGTTGTGGAAGAGACGATCAGGTATGTGATAAATGAAAAATATAGAAATAATAATAAAATCAATATCGAATTAGTGATTTAAATTGGTGAAAAATAAACTGTATTGATTCGACAAAGAATATTAAAATAATAAAACTATGGAAATAAATGGATTGTAATAGAGTTGTAGATGCGGATCAAGACTCATACTCATAAGGACAGACTAAACATTTACGCAGGCTGTTCACAGGCCAATTAAGTGCCACACTCAAATAAGATCGCTGGAGATATGGTCAGTAACATACGGGTATTATATATAACTTATAATGATAAGACTGAAAAACGTTTGATTATTAATAAAAGAAAAAAAATTAAATTCATAATACAGAGATTTTTATGAATATAAGTGGTTGAGTCAACTGAACGCGATAAGCAAAGATGTAATATATAATAAATTCGATATCGATGTTTTACATGTGTAAATTGTGCTTGTAAAAAAAAAAATATAAAAAAGAATATAGAGATATATTGATAGAGCCTAGCATAAAATCAACGAATTATAGAGAATCAAGTTTAACTTCAAACTAAAAAAAATAATAATAAATAAATAATAATAATAATTAAGGATATTATATAATAAAATTAATATAATAATAATAATAATAATAATAATAAATCAGCTGACCTAGTTTTATGACCTCACATTAAACTTTGAACTGAAACGCCTTTCAATAAACACTTAAACAAACACAAAAACAAATTAATTTACTGATTTGTTGGTATGTTCCTCGGCTTAACTATAAACTGAAACACTTTAGTAACACAACAAAAATTTAAATAAACTGACTAGGTGTGTGCCTTGGCTGGTCTTTAGCCTAAATTAATGGGAAAAGACCTAATTTATCAATTTGATTGGGACATTTCAATAACAGAAGACATCACTAAATAAACTAATTTGTAACTTCACTTAACTTCAGAATAAAAAAGACTGATTTGAACACCTCAACAACAGAAGACATTACTAAATAAACTGAACTTAATCTAAAAAAAATATTAATTATTAATTAATAATAATTAAATAACTAAAAATAGATAAATAAATAAATGAAACAAAAAAACATAAAACCAAAAATCCTCATCCAATAATCTCCCTTCCTTCTTGCCCTGGTTTGACCCTATCCTCAACCTTTGACCTTTGACCCCACCCCAGTCGCGATGACCCTTGACCTTACCTCAATCGTGATGACCTTCAGGGTGATGTTGGGTTTGCCTCCGTCGAAGAAAGCCTGTCGGTCTGTGATGTTGATCTGGCCGTCGGGGGTCCACTCGCCCACCTGGGGGGGGGGGGGGACGTGGGGAATTTTGGGCTTAATTCTAGCTTATTCACACTTACTATTTATTTGTATGTTAATATTTGTGTTTCATCTCTCTCTCTCTCTCTCTCTAATACCTAATAATTCACACTTACTATTTTATATTAATATTTGTGTTTCATCTCTCTCTCTCTCTCTCTAATACCTAGTAATTCACACTTACTATTTTAATATTAATATTTGTGTTCTCTCTCTCTCTCTCTCTCTCTCTAATACCTAATAATTCACACTTACTATTTTAATATTAATATTTGTGTTTCATCTCTCTCTCTCTCTCTCTCTCTCTAATACCTAATAATTCACACTTACTATTTTAATATTAATATTTGTGTTTTCATCTCTCTCTCAAATACCTTACCTAATTAATCATATTAAATAACAGCTGTTTTACCTAATAACTGTACCTTAACTAATTACCATTCTTACCAAATAACAGAACATCAACTTTTACCTTTATTTAACAATTGTGATTTATCAATAGCAATTTATCTAATCCCTGTATCTTAACGAGTAACTACTTTCAACTTAAAACTATAACTTAACTTACGACTGCCTCTCACAAAAAAAAATCCAAAACAAAAAAAATAATGATAAATTAATAAAGAAAAAAATAAAAATCTCACCTTAAAACTCAATCTAAAAACTGTATCTTAAATGGAAGCCTTACCTTATATAACTCTTCCATCCTAAGTTTAAGTATGTCTAACTTAAAATTGGTTCTTTTTCCCTCAGTGAACTTGATAGGTCCAGTCACTCCGTTGTATTCCACCTGAAACGAGAAGGAAGATACTTTAAATTAGATAAAGATAAAAAAGATACTTTAAGTTAGAAAAAGATAAAAAAAGATACTTTAAGTTAAAGATAAAAAAGGAGATACTCTAAGTTAGATGAATATAGAAATTAGGATAAGGTTTGAGAAGAGAAAATGGAAAGAGAAATAAGTTGGATGGAAGGAGGGAAGAGGAGAGGAAAGAGAGGTGATGAGAGGAAGGAGATAATTTTAGGACAGGTAAAGGGAGAAAGAGAGAATATAAGGTTAATGAAAGGGAGAAGAGAAGAAGAAGAAAAGGGCGATATAAGATAGGTAAGAAGGAGAAAAAGGGAGATAGGAGAAAGGAGAGAAAAGGAGATACTTTAAGTTACATCAAGGCAAGAGAGGAGAGAGAAAGAGGCGTGAGATAAGTTGAATGAAAGGGGAAGAGGAGGAAAGAGAGGTGATAAAAGATGGATTAGAGGGGGGAGAGAAGTGGTGAGAGAAAGGAGATTTTAAGTTAGACAAAGGGGAGAAGAAGAGGTGGTATAAGTTGGGAGAAATGGGTTTCTAAGTTATGTGAATGGGAAAGAGGGGGGGGGGAGGGAGAGAACGAGAAAGAAGAGAGAGAGAGAGAGAGAAACAGAGAGAAGAGAGAGGGAGAGAGACTGACAGACAGAAAGAAAGACAGAGAAGAGAGAGAAGGAGAGAGACAGACAGACAAAAGAAAAACAGAGAGAGAGAGAGAGGAGAAGAGACAGACAGACAGAAAGACAAACCACAGAGACAGAGAGAGAGAGAGAGAGAGAGAGAGAGAGAGAGAGAGACAGACCGACAGAAGACAGAAAGAAAAAACAGAGGAGAAGAGAGGCAAACAGAGAGAGATGAACGAGAATAGATAGCACAAGAAGAAACAAAATTTACGGAATAAAACAAAATGATAAAAAAATAAATGTAGAAAATACTACAATGTAAAATAATAACATAAATAATATACATGATAATAATACAGAATAATGCAAATGATAAGAAAATAATGATTACAAAATGATAAAAGCTAGCGGGAAAAAGAAAATCGTTATTAAGAAAAAAAAAAAAACGACATGAAAACTCAGCAAATTAAGAACACCAGAGTTGCCACATAGTTTATTACGACTCTCTCGCCGTAATCTGATTAGCCGAGACTTGCAAGGAAGAGATAATTCAGGTTTTGCAGCTTACATTTTGCGACTTAGGGCGGAGGGGGAGGGGGGGGGAGGAGAGAGGGTGAGCTGAGTTTATTTTTCGAAAAATTTTCATAAACGGAAATTTAGAAGGCTGCGAATGCGAAAGAAGTGGGAGGAGATTCGCGGAGAGAGGATCTGAGAAAGGGGAAGAGGGAGGGCGGTGATAGTATTTTTATTTATTTATTTTTCTCTCTAAGTTTTTTTTTTTTCTTATTTAGTTTTTTTCCCGGCACCCTCTGGTCTTTCTGTTTTTCTGTCTGTCTTCTCTCTTTCTCTCTACTTAGTGTCTCTATCCTTCTCTCTCTCTCTATGTCTCTGTCTCTCTCTCTCTCTCTCTCTCTCACTCTCTCTCTCTCTCTTTCT
>NW_020869486.1:627943-637943 GCF_003789085.1 Penaeus vannamei
TCCCCTTCCTCCTCTTCTCCCCCTCACTATGCCCCCCCTCCTCCAGTCTCCCTTCTTAACCCCCTTCCTCCACTCCACTTCTTCCACTCTCCCTCACTAACCCCCCTCTTCCATCTCACTCCCCTTCTAACCCTCACTACCCCCCTTCCTCCTCTCCCTCACTAACCCCCCCTTTCTCCTCTTTCACCCCTCACTAACCCCCTTCCTCCACTTCCCCTTCTTAACCCCCTTCCTCCATCTTCCCTCACTAACCCTTCCTCCACTCTCCCTCCCCTCTTCACTAATCCCCTTCCTCCACATCTTCCCTCACTAACCCCCTTCCTCCTCTTCTCCCTCACTATCCCCCTTCCTCCTCTTCTCCCTTCCCTGTGCTCACTTTCTTTCGAGACGTCATCTATACCCTCGTCTCAGTCATTGGTCCTTCCCGTCACGTCCAGCCACTTTGGTTCCATTCTTGCGAGACATGTTCCGAATTCTGTCTCGAGAGCCATTGACCACATCTATTCCTGAGGTGTTTCGGAGCTTCAGATACGGGAGAGGAATCTCGAGATTTCCGAAATTTAATCGTGGTTTTAGAGATGAGCTGTTTTTTTTTCGTGTTTTTTATTTCTTTTTTTTTTTTTTATAAAATGATCAAAATACAGATTAAAAAAAGAAGAAGGCAGAACCCCACTTTTTTTTTCCTCGTCCCTCTTCCTCCCTCCTATATCACCCTTCCTTTCCCCCTCCCCTTCTTCCCCCTCTCCTCCCCCCTGCCCTCCTTCTCTACCCTTCCTTCCCCTCCCTCCTTCCCTCTTCTCCCTTCTTCCCTCTTCCTCCCTTCCCTCCCTTACTACTCCCTCCCCCTTTTTCCTTTTCAAAGAAAAATAGAAAAGAAACTTTCTTAGAATACAATAAAAATAGTCTAAAAAAAAGAAGAGAAATCGGACCATTTGCCTCTCGCACGTGACCGGCGCCTCTCGCTCCCTCCTCGCTTTTTCCTACGTTCCTCTCCCTCCCTCTCTCTCGCTCCCTCCTCGTTTTCCTACGTTTCCTCGACCTTCCTCTTCCTCGCCCCTCCTCGGTTTTCCTACGGTTCCTCGCCTGCTCTCCCTCCCTCGTTCTTCGCAATATCGATTCAGGATCGCTGCCACTCTTCTCAACCTCCCGATTGATTCGGCTCCCGTCTCGAATGCATGCGCGGCGGCGGCGAAGCGGAATTTAGATGGCTATATTATCGAAGCTGTTTATCTGTAGCCGCTGCGGTTCGGGGAGGAATTGAGACTGTCCTTAACTGTAATGATGGAGATCGCTAGATTAGTTCTGGTGATTGAGGCAGGGATGCGAGGATGATGTCATCGACGGTGGCGCCGGCGGGGCGTCGGGCTATGTATGTATGATATGTATATTGTGTGTGTGTGTGTGTGTGTGTGTGTGTGTGTAGTGTGTGTTATCCGATCTGACGACATGACTGGCGAAGCCTCGGCCGAATGGAACACTTTAAGAAGAATGCTCCTCTCTCTCTTTCTCTCTTCTCTCTCTCTCTCTCTATCTCCCTTTCTTTCTCTCTCTATCTATCTGCTCTTTCTCTCTCTATTCTATCCCCTCTTTTTCTCTCATTCTATCTATCCCTATCTTTTCTCTCTCTATCTATCTATCCCTCTTTCTCTCTCTCGTCTCTCTCTCTCTCTCTCTCTCTCTCTCTCTCTCTCTCTCTCTCTCTCCTCTCTTCTCTCTCTCTCCTCTTTCTTTTTCCTCTCTGCCTCCTTCCCTGCCCTCCTCCTCCCCTCCTTATCTCCTCTCCCTCCCCTCCCTCCCTCCCCCTCCTTCGCCCACACCCTCAGCTTGCCTCGTCACTGAGTGATTGTTACCATCTCAACAGAAGGTTAATGAGCCATATAATGCCTTGTTCAAAATGCCTTTTCATGCCCCTTCGTAATATTTTAATTAGATCTTACACTCCTTTCAAGGTTCTTTGATGTTATTTTCTATTTCTATTTCTTCTTCTTCTTCTTCTCTCTCTCTCTCTCTCTTCTGTCTCGTCTCTGTCTCTGTCTCTCCCTCTCTCTCTCTCTCTCTCTTCTCTCTCCTCTCTCTCTCTCTCTCTCTCTCTCTCTCTCCCCTCTCCCTCTCTCCTCTCTCCCTCCCTCCCTCTTCCCCTCTCTCTCTCTCTCTCTCTCTCATCTCTCCCTCCCCTTCCCCCTCTCTGTGCTTCCTGTTACGGTGCTTGTCTTGCAATTCGCTGACCTGCCTTCGATCCTACGCGCTGCCGGTGGATGGCAACCCCGGCCATTCTTTGCACACAGGGGGAGATTTAGAAGCAAATAAAGCAGGCAGTATGTCGTAGCCAAGATTATCTATTGTAACAAATGGATTTAAAACTAAATATTTAATTTTAAGATCTTTGGATTTTTAATCTATTTCTCTGTCTGTCTCTGTCTCTGTCGAGATCTCTCTCTCTCTCTCTCTCTCTCTCTCTCTCTCTCTCTCTCTCCTCTCTCTCTCTTCTCTCTCTCTCTCTCTCCTCTCTCTCTCTCTCTCTCTTTCTCTCTCTCAAAAACCGTGCCCAGACCTCAATCTCTCTCTCTCTCTCTCTCTCTCTCTCTCTCCTCTCTCTCTCTCTCTCTCTCTCTCTCTCTCTCTCTCTCTCTCTCTCTCTCTTTCTCTCTCTCAAAACCTCTGCCCAGCCTCAATCTCTCTCTTCTCTCTCTCTTCTCTCTCTCTCTTATCTATCTATCTATCTCTCTCTCTCTCTCCTTAAAACCGTCTCTCTCTCTCTCCCTCTCCCTCCCTCCCCCCCCCTCTCCCTCCCTCCCTCCCTCTCCCTCTCCCCTCCCTCCTCTTTTTCTCTCTCTCCCTCTCTCTCTCTCTACCTCCTCCCCTCCTCTCTCTCTCTCTCCCTCTCTCTCTCTCTCTCTCTCTCTCTCTCTGTCTCTGTCTCTCTCTCTCTCTCTCTCTCTCTCTCTCTCTCTCCCTCCCTCCCCTCCCTCTCCCTCTCCCTCTCTCTCTCTCTCTTCTCTCCCTCTCTCTCCTCTCTCTCTCCCTCTCCCTCCCCCCTCCCCTCCTCTCCTCTCTCTCTCTCTCTCTCTCAACCCCGAAGTGCATATATCCAACCCCTAGTAATCAAGATAGCTCTGGTGTTGAGGTATTTCTTGGTGGAGTCGATAAGTATATGTTCTGATTTCTCAAGATGATTCATGCCACGAGAGATACAGGTTGCAGTACGAAGATAAGAGGAAGAAAGAAAGAAAGAAAAGGAGAAAGAGATAGAAAGGAATGGAGAAAGAGAGATAAAAGAAAGAAATGAAGAGAGAGAGAGAGATAGAAAGAAAGAAATGGAGAAAGAGAGATAGAAAGGAATGGAGAAAGAGAGATAGAAAGAAGAAAGAAATGGAGAAAGAGAGAAAGAAGAAAAGAAATGAAGAAAGAAAGAAGGAAAGAAATGAGAAAGAGAAAAGAAGAAAGAGAGGAAGAAAGAAGGAAAGAAATGAAGAAAGAGAGAAAGAAAGAAATGAAGAAAGACAGATAGAAAGAAAGAAAAGAAGAAAGACAGAAAAAGAAAGAAATGAAAAAAAAGAAAGAGAAAAAGAAAGAAATGAAGAAAGAGAGAAAGAGAGATCGATCCATATTTGTGTTGAAATCATGTAAGATGTAAACTAGATTATGTACACATGATGAAGGAGAGCACGATGGCTTGAGGGAGTTATCATACACACATACAGACACGCACACGAACGCTCACACACACTGCGCATTCACACACTCACACACACACACGTATACACACATGCGCATACACACACGCACATACACATATAAACACAACCATGGACACACACAGATGCACATACACAGATACAGACACACACACGGAATGCACACATATATACACACATGTATACACACATGCGCATACACACACGCACATACATATATAGCCAAAACCACGGACACACACAGATGGACATACACAGATACAGACACGCACACAGAATAGACATATAGACACACTCTCAGACTCAAACACACACATGTCCAGACATACACACACAAACATACGCGCACATACACATTCAGACCCACACACATGCACATTCACACTTGTATATACATCAAGATAAAGATGGATAGATGAATAGATAACAAGCTAGAGTTAGATAGATAAATAGATAGAGAGAGAGGGAGGAGGGAGAAGGAAAGAGAGAGAGAAAGAGAGAGGGAGAGAGAGAAGAGAGAGAGAGAGGGGAGAGAAATAGAGAGGAAGATAGATAGATAAATAGAGAGAGAGAAAGAAAGAGAGAGTGAGAAAATAGATAGATAGATAGACAGAGAGAGAGAAGGATAGATAGAGAGACAGAGACAGACGACAACAGGCAGACAGACAGACAGAGAATAAATCATTTCACTGACTCATTAACATTTACTCATACAAAACATCCACACACACAAACACATAGACCTCCATTTTATCCGATCATTTGATTCGGATTCCAAACTTGTTGATCAAAAGTTAATATTTTGCAATCAAGCGATCAGCCAATGGCAAGCTATTTGGGGAGATCGGCGAGATAAGATGACGAAGAGAGGAAGAGAAGGAGAGAAGAGGAGGAGAAGGAGGAGGGAAGGAAGAGGAGGAGGAGGAGGAGGAGGAAGGGGGGAAGAGGAGGGGGAGGAAGGAGGGAGGAGGAGGGGAGGGGAAGGAGGAAGGAGGAGGGGAGGGGGGGAGGAGGAGGAGGAGGAGGGGGAGGGGCAAGGGAGACGAGGAGGGAAGGAGGGAGGAGGAGGAGGAGGAGGAAGAGGAGAAGGAGGGAGAAGAGAAAAGAAGGAGGGGAGAAGAAGGAAAAGGAGGAGAAAAAGAAGATGACGAAGATGAAGAAGAAAGAGGAGGAGAAATAAAAGGGAGGAAGAGGACGAAAGGAAAAAAAGAAGAAAGTAGAAGAAGATAATGACGAAGAAAGAGGGGAAGAAGAAGAAGAAAAAGAAGAAGGAGAAGATAATGACGAAAAAGGGAGAGAAGAAAAAGAAGAAAAAGAAGAAGGAGAAGAAGATGATGACGAAGAAAGAGGAGAAGAAGAAGAAAAAAAAGAAGAAGGAGACGAAGATGATGAAGAGAAAGAGGAAGAAGAAGAAAGAAAAAAAGGAGATGAAGAAGAGACGAAGAAGAGGAGAAAGAAGAAATGAAGGGAAAAAAGAGGATAGTGAAACTTGCTTTGAGTTTCTTCTCCTTATCATACTTGTTTACGATGACATGACGAAGGAGAAAAATAAAGAAAAAGAAGAAAGGTGAAGAGGAATAACAAAGGATAAGAAGGAGAAAAGAGAAGAAGAGAGAGAAGGGAAAAGAAGCAGCAAGAAAGAGAAGAAGTAGAAAGAAAAGAGAGACAAAGAAGGAGAAAAGAAAAGAAAAAGGAGAAATGAGAAAAGGAACGAGAATTAAGGAATATCAAGAAAACAAATGAGAAGAAAGAAGAAGATAAATAGAGACAAAAAGAAAGAAGGGAAGAGGCAGAAGTATAAGAAGGAGAAAGTGAAGGAGAGAATAAAGAAGGCGAAAGAGGAGATATATGATAAGAACACGGAAGGAAGGAAGAGATAGAGAAAAGGAAAACAGAAAATAGGAAGAGAAGAAGAAAACAGGAAATAGGAAGACCTGGAAAAAGGAAAAGAAAAGAGAGACAAGGAGAAAATAAAGATGAAGAAACAGAGATAACGAAGGACAAGTCATTGGGAAGAAGAATAGGAAGAATAGAGGAGAAAAGGAGCAACAGATAGATAAGATGAAAAGAGAGAAGTAGAAAATAGAGATGATGGAAAGAGGAAGAGAAGGTGAAAGAGGAAAAGGAGTAGGAGAAAGAAAAGAAGAAAAAGGGAGATGTAGATAATAGAGATAAAGAAAAGGAGGAAAGGGAAGAGGGAGATTCACAAAAAGAAAACAGGGAAGGGGAAAAGTAGAAGAAAGGGGGAAGAAGAGAGATGTAAAGAAGAAGAAGAAAAAAGAAAAACGATTTGGAAGATGATATCAAAGACAGAGAGAGAGATAGATAGATAGATAGATAGAGAGAGAGAGAGAGAGAGAGAGAGAGAGAGAGAGAAGAGAGAGAGAGAGAGAGAGAGAGAGAGAGAGAGAGAGAGAGAGAGAGAGAGAGAGAGAGAAACCAAAAAAAAAGAAAAGAATATGAATGAAAAGGGATTAAAAAAAAGTCTTAAGAAACACGAAAAAAAGAAGTGAGAGGAGAAAAAAGAAGATAAAGAAGTAGCAACAGATGCAAGGAAGAAAATGTCATGATTACGATAATGATGATGAAGCAGATGAAGAGGAAGAACAGGATAGCGAAGGAGGGTAAGAGAGAAGAACGAGGAGAAAGAAAGATAAAAAGAGGAGGGAGGAAGAGAGAGATAAAAGGAAGAGGGGAAGAAGCAGATGAAGATGAAGAACAGGATAGCGAAGGAGAGTAAGAGAGAAGAACGAGGAGAAAGAAAGATAGAAAGAGGAGATAAAAGGAAGAGGGGAAGAAGGAGATAAAGATGAAGACCAGATGAAGATATTAAGAGAGAAAAAGGAGGACAAGAAAGAAATATAAGACGAACAGGGAGGAAGAGAAGGATAAAAGGATGAAGGAAGAGAGAAGGAACCAGAGAAATATGAAAAACAGAAATATGGAGAGAGTAAGAAAGGAGAAGGAGGAGAAAAACAAATAAAAAGAAGAGGGAAGGAGAGAAAGATAAAAAAAGAGAGATGGAAAGAGGGAGAGAAAGAGAAAAGGAAGAGGGAGGGAGAGAAAGAGAAAAGGAAGAGGGAAGGAAGAAGAGAAAAAGAGAGGAGGGAAGAGAAAGAGAAAAGAAGAGGGAAGAGATGAGAACAGGATTGAGTACAGAGTAAAGAAACAAGGAAGAGGAGAAAGAAATATAAAAACGAATAATAAAGCAAAGAACAGGGGAAGAATCAATAAAGATGAGGTACAGACGAAGAGAGTAAGAGAGAAGAAGAAGGAGAAAGATAAAAGGAAAAAGGAAGAGGGGAGAATAAAAAGGAGAAGAAAGAGATGAAGGGAAAACCATAAGAAAGAGAAACAAAAGGAAAGAACTGATGAAGAGGGAAATGAAGAAGGCAAAGAGAAAGAGAAAATAAAAGGAGAATAGGAAAAAAATACATAGAATATTTCGGATAAAAAGAAAATAGAGAGAAGAAGAGACCAAAGAGAGAATAAACAAAACGTAAAGAATACAAAAAAAAAACAAACATAAAAAAACATAAGAACACCAGAACATTAAGAAGAACGAAATCGAACAGAACACAGAAGAAGAGACGAAGGAGAAGAAGAAGAAAAAAGGATAATAACCAAGAGAGAACAGCAGAGACCATTCATCCAGCAGAGATGATTGAGATGAGAACGTCACAGAGAAGAGTTACTGATGGAGCAAAATTTCGGGTGTTGTTATCATAAGAGTTAGTGTGGATTCTGCGCTACAGGTTATCGCCGCTCTGTGTCTCTCTCTCTCTCTCTCTCTCTCTCTCTCTCTCTCTCTCTCTCTCTCTCTCTCTCTCTCTCTCTCTCTCTCCTCTCTCTCTCTTCTCTTCTCTCTCTCTCTCTCTCTCTCTCTCTCTCTCTCTCTCTCTCTCTCTCTCTTCTCTCTCTCTCTCTCTCTCTCTCTCTCTCTTCTCTCTTCTCTGTCTCTCTCTCTCTCTCTCTCTCTTCTCTTCTTTCTTCTTCTTTTCTTCCTCTTATTTTTTGTTGGGGGGGGGGGGGGAGTGGGATATATTTTTCTTTTTTCTTTTTTTTCCTTCTTTTTTCTTTTTTTAGGGATATTTTCTTACTTTTATAAGGGGGGAGAGGGGGATTTTTTTTTTTCTTTTGAGGGGGAGATATATCCCATATATATATATATATATATTATATATATATATATATATATATATATATATATATATATATATATATATATATATATATATATATATATATATATATATATATATATATATATATATATATATATATATATATATATATATATATATATTATTATATATATATATATATACATACACTTTTTTTTTCCTTTCTTTCTTCATTTTTCCCCCTTCTTATTCTCTCTCTCTCTCTCTCTTCTTCTTCTTCTTCTTCGTCTTCTTTTTGGCTATTTTATTTTATCTTTTTAAAGGGGGAGAAGAGATATGATTTTTTTTTTTTTTGGGGGGATACGATCTTATTTTTTTATGTTTTTTTTTTTTTGTGGGGATACGATCTTATTTTTTTCTTCTTCTTCTTTTGTTTTTTGTCTTAAAAAAAAGTTGTTTATTGGGCGACGGTGAAGACGAGTTATTACCCTTCGCCAAGGAGTTGGTTTTTGGCAGCGGTGGGTTTGTGCGTTTGTTTTTTTGTTTCTGTTATGGTTATTCAATTAAGACATAGCAGGTTGATTAAGATTATTATTGTTATAGCGATTTTTTATTTTATTATTCGTTGGTTAGCAGGTAATTAAAGTTATGAATTAAGATTTTTATTATTATTATTCGTTGGTTAGCAGGTAATTAAAGTTATGAATTAAGATTTTTATTATTGTTATTCGTTGCTTAGCAGGTAATTAAAGTTATGAATTAAGATTTTTATGGAAATTTTTACTAGGGGCGTGTCTTAGACCAAATTAGATTATTAGTTTTGTTATTTTTGGGAGAAGGGACCGTAGGATGCGATCTCATTGTTATTGTCATTATTTATTATTACTATTATTGTTATTGTTGTTATTATTATCATTTTTTTATTATTATTATTATTACTATTATTATTATTATTATTATTATTATTATTATCATTATTATTATCATTATTATTATCATCTTCATTATTATTGTTACTATTATAATCATTATTGTTTTTATTATTATTATTATCATTCTTTCATTGATTTTCCCCCCTTTTTTTGCTTTCATCTTTTTGCTGGGGTAAACGATCTTAATTTTTTTTTCTGGTGGGCGATACGATGTCTTCGTAAGCGAGGGGGGGGGTATTTTATTGCTGTTGTTGTTGTTGTTTTTGTATCCTTTTTGAAAGGGGAAGGAATTTGAGGGGGTATTTTTTTTGGGGGGGGGGGATTTTTTTTTATTATTTACTTTTTTTTAGCGGATGGGAGGGGGAGGGGAAAGAGTAGAAGAGGTGTAGTATTTTATTTCTTGCTTCTTTTGTGGAAGAGACTATTTATTTATTCATTTATTTATTCTTTTTTCTTCTTCTTCTTCTCTTGGGGGAGACAGGTGGATATTCTTGTGAAATCTTCCTCATTATCTTCATTATTATCATTACTACTGTTATCATTATTATTGTTACTATTATCATTATTATTATCATTGTTATTGTTACTGTTATTATCATCATTATTATTACAAATATCATTGATATCCCCATTATCATAATTAGGCTCATTATCAATTATTGGTATTACCATTATCATTACTATTATAATCACCTTTGTTTTTTCATTATCTATATCATTTTCATTTTCATTATCACTCTTCTTATTACTATCATTTTTATCTTTATTGCTTTTATCATTGCTATTATTGTCATTGTTATCATTATGACTATTATAACAGTTATTCTTTCTTCCCCCCATTCCTTCTCTGTTGTATATCTCCTTTTTCTTATTATTGAATCCCGATTCCAAATTCCGAATCCTAGTAACAAATTCCAAAATCCAAAATCCGAATCTCACATTCCAAATCTTGTAAATCCAGCATAACTAAAATTTTATTCCTAAATTCGTAATATTCCTGAATCCCGAATCATGAACCAGACATTATAAATGATAATGATAATAATAATAATAATGAAAATAATAATAATAATAATGATAATAATAATAATAATAATAATAATAATAATAATAATAATAATAATAATAATAATAATGATAATAATAATAATAATAATAATAATAATAATGAACAATAATAACAATTAATAATATTAATAATAACAACAACAACAACACAATAATAATCATAATAATGGTAATAACAATA
>NW_020869486.1:685443-688360 GCF_003789085.1 Penaeus vannamei
ATGATATAAGTATATATTATATATACATATTGGTGTGTGTGTGGTGTGAGTGTGTGTGATGCAAAGAGAGGGAGAGAGAGAGGAGAGAGAGAGAAAAAAATAGAACAGGAACGGAAGGGTATCTGATATAATCAAAAAAAAAAAAAAAGAGGGACGGGAATTTGAATGCTGATAATTCTTCTCGCGATTTTAATTTTGGGCAAGGTCTCACGGCGCGGGCGTGCATTCTCAGGTCAGTCGCATTAGTTAAGCGTGAGTTGCTTCCGATTTATTTTGGGGATACTTCTTTTTTCTTTTGTCTTTTTTTTTTACGAACATTCGCCGTCTTCTTACCGGGCTTTCTTTTTTTTTTTTTTCGCCATTTTTTGCTCAAACTTCTTCTAACGTTCTTCTGGTGGCTCCTTCTATCAGCGTCTCTCTGTTAATTCTATATCGGGCAGGCGATCTGGCGCGTCACCCCGTCCCTTTTCTGCCTTGCTCCTCTCGTCCTCACGTCTCATCTCCCTTTCTCTGTCTCTCTTCTGCCTCACGTCCATCCCGATTTTCGCTCGTCAGCGATCGAGCCTGGTATGTAGTCCTGTCTCATCCTACCTTCTCTTGATCGCCGCGTCTCTCCCTCATCTTCTCTTCTCGATCTTTCCTTCAGCCTTCTCCTCTTTTCATTCTCCCCTCGTTTCTCTTTTCTCTCTAATATCCTCGTCGTCTGCTTTTTCTTCTTTTCCGAGTGTCTCTCTTTTTCACCCCTATTTTTCCCACTCTCTCTGTCTCTTACTATCTATCTATCCTTTCTCTTTTATTCTGCTTGCCTCTCTCCCTTCGCGTCTCTCGTCCCCTCTCTGGTCATCTCTTGTCTTCTCGTTCATTGTTTTCTCCAGTCAGTCTCTCTATCTATCTATATTCCTTTTGTTTCCCTTTCTTCGTCCTCTTTCCATCTTCTCGAACATGGTCTCGCTCTTCATTTTCTTTGTTTTTTCTTTTTTTTTTTTTTCGTTCCCTTCCTCTCTTTTTCTGGTGCGCTCTCTCTCCTCTCGGTCCAGCACCGCGTCTTGTCCTGTCCACCTATCTCGCCGTCTCTCCTCTACAGTCTATCGCGGTCTCTCTCTCCTCTCTGCTCTCGTCTCTCTCCCGTCCTCTCGTCAGGTCTACCTCTCCATCGCTTCTCTCTTCCCGTCCTCCGTCCCTCTCTCTCTCATCTGGGTCTATCTCTCTCTTCTCATCTCTCTCTCTCAATTCCGTCTCTCTCCCTCACCCTGTCTCGTCCCTCTTCTCGACTCAGGTCCGTCTCTCTCCCAGTTCTCCCTCGATCTCGAAGGTTCGTCCTCCGTTCTCCCATGGGATACATTGGTCTCTCTCTCTCTCGTCTCTCCTCTATATCGTCTCCCCTTCTCGCCATCTCTCCCAATCTCGGTCGTCCTCTCTCTATCTTCTTCCCTCTTCTCATCGTCTCTCTCTCTCTCTCCTCTCTCTCTCTCTCTCCTCTCTGGTCGGTCCTCTCGCTCTTCTTCGCTCTCTCTCTCTCTCTCTCTGTCTCTCTTTTCATTCTCTCTCTCTCTTATCTCCTCTTTCATTCTCTCCTTCTCTTTCCTCTCTATCCTCGTTCGTCTTCATTTCCCTTATCTTTTTTTCACCATTTTTCCTACCTCTCTCTCTATCTCTCATCTTTCTCTCCTCTGGTTCTCTCTCTCTCTCTTCGTCTTCTCCTCTCTCTCGTCATCTCGTCTCTCATCTCTTTCCTCTCTCTTCCATCGTCTCTCTCTTCTACTCGTCTGGCGTCCCTCTCTCTCTCTCATCTCATCTCTCTCTGCTCTTTCTTTCTCGTTTCTGCTCCTCGTCTCTCTCCCTCCTCCCCCTCACTCCTCTCCCCTCGCTTCTCCTGCCCTCTCCGTCTTCTCGTTCTCTTATATTCTTCTTTTCTTTTTATTTTCTTCGCGACGCCATCTCTCGTCCTTACCAGCATCTCCTGTCCCTTCCCTGACAAGACAAGATGCATCGCGAATTCAGAGTGATTATTGCTCTCTGGACCTGCTTAGGGGACTCCTCCTCGGCGTTAGTTTGTCTGTTTAATTAGATATGTAATATATTAATATATATATAAATTTATATTATATATAATATATATATATATATATATTTATATATATACTATATATCTTTATATATAGTATATATACACTATCACACCACACAGACAAGACACAACACCACACACACACACACACACATAAATAATATATATATATATATATATATATAGTAGTTATATATATATATATATATTCATATATGTAATATATAATATATATATAAATATATAATATATATAATTTATATATGTGTGTGTGTGTGTGTGTGTGTGTGTGTGTGTGTGTGTGTGTGTGTGTGTGTGTGTGCTGTGTGTGTGTGTGTGTGTGTGTGTTGTGTGTGTGTGTGTGTGTTCGTGTGTGTAGTGTGTGTTTTGTTGGTATGTATACGTGTGGGTGTGTGAGTGCGTAATGTGTGCGTGTGTAACTGTCTGTATATGTGTGTGGGTGTGCGTGTGTGTTTTGCCGTGTTTTTTGTATGCATACGTGTGGGTGTGTGGAATTGCGTTGTATGTGTGTATCTGTGTTTGTTATTGTATCTGTGCATGTGTAACACACACCCTACGTACACACACTTTTAACACATCAACGTGTAATCTTGTACCCCATGCTTACGACATCTCCCAATCCAGGTACACATTTACACGCACACACACTCTCATATTTATTCCCCGCTTCCCACAAATCCAATCCAGGTCACAAGGCATACACACTGACCGTGGACGGACTCTCTATTATTCCCCCGTGCTTCCCTCACAGCACTTCCAGCATCCCCAGCTCATCCCGTTGAGAAGAAAGGGCCCAACAAAGCCTCCTCAGGAGCTCCAGCAATCCTT
>NW_020869487.1:2500-17500 GCF_003789085.1 Penaeus vannamei
ACCGCATTGTTCAGGAAGGCATTGTCGTCATTACATGCTGACCTGCCTCTTTTCTTCACGCAGTCGCACTCCGCTCCCCCACACGACGTCCCACACACATACACCCTCTGCCACACCCTGCACCCTCCGCCACATGCCATAGTCTCCGCAATACTCAATATTCTCCAACACATCTCCAACTCACCTCCTCCAACGCATCTCCAACACTCTCCAATACATCTCTAACACACCTCCTCCAACACACCTCGCACTCTGCGCCACACCCTACGGACTCCCTTACACTCCACATCACACCCGCCACTTCCTAGACCCTCCTCTACTACACCTTATAGCCTCATCCACACCCAGTGTCTCCCACCACGAACCTTTTGCCAGTCCTAAAAGCTTAACCTCCGGTACCCCCCACCCTCCCCCCACACCCCACACACGCTCCCCCGCACCCCAGCACATCCCACCCATCCCACCCCACATTCCCTTCCCACATACCCCCCACATTCCCATACCCTCCCCAAACCCCACATACCCTTCCCAAACCCCACATACCCTTACCCAACCCCACATACCTCCCCCACATCCTACCTCAAAACCCTACATATCCACCCCCACACTCCACGTACCTCCCCTAAACCCTACATACCCTCCCCACGGCCCATACCCTTCCCCACATCCCACATACCCTCCCCACACCCCGCATACCCTTCCAAACACTACATACCATCCCCCACATCCCTCCCCCACAACCCCCACACCCTCCTCTACAACCCACGTACCCTCCCCTACACCCGACATACCTTCCCCCTTACACCATACACCCTCCCTAAACCCCATACTCTTCCCCACACCCCACATACCCTCCAAAACCCGACACCCCACATGCCCTCCCCCACACCCCACATGCCCTCCCCACACCCACATACTCGCACTCCTTCACTGCGTCCCCTCTCCTCGCCTGCCATCGCATCTTTCACCTCACTCGGGCCGCCGCCACCGTCTCCCGGAAGAACTCTCCTCCGTCGACACAACTTCCCTTCGTCCCCTCGCCGCCTCTCGGGGACGCCCCCACCCACTGCAACGACGCTCTAGGGACGCTCCTTCGACTGCAACGACGCTCTAGGGACGCTCCTTCAGCTGCAACGACGCTCTAGGGACGCTCCTTCGGCTGCAACGACGCTCTAGGGACGCTCCTTGGGCTGCAACGACGCTCTAGGGACGCTCCTTGGACGCTGGCAACGAACTTTCTGGGACGCTCCTTCGATGAACAACGACGCTCTAGGGACGCTCCTTGGGCTGCAACGACGCTCTAGGGGACGCTTCTTCGGTTGCACGACGCTTCTAGGAACGCTCCTTGGCTGCAACGACGCTCTAGGGACGCTCCTTCGGCTGCAACGACGCTCTAGGGACGCTCCTTCGGCTGCAACGACGCTCTAGGGACGCTCCTTCGTCTGCAACGACGCTCTAGGACGCTCCTTGGCTGCAACGACGCTCTAGGGACGCTCCTAACGACGCTCTAGGGACGCTCCTTCTGCAAACGACCGCTCTAGGACAGGGCTCTGCCAACGACGCTCTAGGGACGCTCCTTGGCTGCAACGACGCTTAGGGACGCTCTTCTGCAACGACCTAGGGACGCTGGCTCTAGGGACTTCTCCTTCAAACGACTTTCTAGGGACGCTCCTTCGGTTGCAACGACGCTCTTAGGGACGCTCCTTCGGCTGCAACGACGCTCTAGGACGCTCCTCAGCTGCAACGACGCTTCTAGGGACGCTCCTTTGGCTGCAAACGACGCTCTAGGACGCTCCTTTCGGCTGCAACGACGCTCTAGGGACGCTCCTTGGGCTGCAACGACTTTCTAGGGACGCTCCTTCGGCTGCAACGACGCTCTAGGGACGCTCCTTGGGCTGCAACGACGCTCTAGGGACGCTCCTTCGGCTGCAACGACGCTCTAGGGACGCTCCTTTCGGCTGCAACGACGCTCTAGGACGCTCCTTCGGTGCAACGACGCTCTAGGGACGCTCCTTCGGCTGCAACGACGCTCTAGGGAACGCTCCTCGGTTTGCAACGACGCTCTAGGGACGCTCCTTGGGCTGCAACGACGCTCTAGGGGACGCTCCTTCGGGCAACGACGCTCTAGGGACGCTCCTTCGGCTGCAACGACGCTCTAGGACGCTCCTTCGACAACGACGCTCTAGGGACGCTCCTTCGGCTGCAACGACGCTCTAGGGACGCTCCTTCGGCTGCAACGACGCTCTAGGACGCTCCTTCGGCTGCAACGACGCTCTAGAGGACGCTCCTTCGGTTGCAACGACGCTCTAGGGACGCTCCTTGGGCTGCAACGACGCTCTAGGGACGCTCCTTCGGGCAACGACGCTCTAGGGACGCTCCTTCGGCTGCAACGACGCTCTAGGGACAAGCTGCAACGACGCTCTAGGGACGCTCCTTGGCTGCAACGACGCTCAGGGACGCTCCTCGGTTGCAACGACGCTCTAGGGACGCTCCTTGCAACGACGCTCCTCCTTCGGCTGCAAACGACGCTCTAGGGACGCTCCTTCGGCTGCAACGACGCTCTAGGGGACGCTCCTAACGACGCTCTAGGACGCTCCTTGGTTGCAACGACGCTCTAGGGACGCTCCTTCGGTGCAACGAACGCTCTAGGGACGCTCCTTGGGCTGCAACGACGCTCTAGGGACGCTCCTTCGGTTGCAACGACGCTCTAGGGACGCTCCTTCGTCTGCAACGACGCTCTAGGGACGCTCCTTCGGTTGCAACGACGCTCTAGGGACGCTCCTCGCTGCAACGACGCTCTAGGGACGCTCCTTCGTTGCAACGACGCTCTAGGGACGCTCCTTCGGTGCAACGACGCTCTAGGGACGCTCCTTCGGTTTGCAACGAACGCTCTAGGACGCTCCCTTCGGCAACGACGCTCTAAGGGACGCTCCTTCGGCTGCAACGACGCTCTAGGGGACGCTCCTTCGGTTCTGCAACGACGCTCTAGGGACGCTCCTTCGGCTGCAACGACGCTCTAGGGACGCTCGCTGCAACGACGCTCTAGGACGCTCCTTCGGTGCTGCAACGACGCTCTAGGGACGCTCCTTCGGCTGCAACGACGCTCTAGGGACGCTCCTTTTCGGCTTTGCAACGACGCTCTAGGGACGCTCTTGGCTGAACGGGACGCTCCAGCGGACGCTCCTTGCGGTTTGACAACAGACGCATCTAGAAGTGACGCTCCTTCGGTTGCAAGCGACGCTCTAGTGGACGCTCTATCGGTTGCAACGATGTAGGGACGCCTCCCTCGGTTGCAACGACTTCTAGGAAACGTCGTTACCATTTCTGGCTGCCAACGACGTATCTATGGGACCTCCCTTCTCGTGTACTACTGTACAATATCGCTCTAGGGACGCATCCTTGCGGCTTGTGCTCAACACGATGTAACGTCAATTCTAGTATTGACGCTCCTTACGGCTGTGACAACGAACCCGCAATCTAACGCGGACGCTCCTTTCGGCTGCATACGACAAGTCAATCTTAAGGGATACGAAGCTTATACTCTTCGGTTGCAACAGACGGCTCTAGGAAGCGCGTCCTATAATGAAGTCAATGGTGCAACGACGCTCTAGAGAACGCTCCTTTGGCGAATGACAACGAAAATGCGTCCTTTAAGTGGGCCGCTCCTTTCAGCGTCTCTTTTGCACGACGAATACCCTTGAGGGGACGGTCCTTCGGTTGCAGACGACGACTTGAGGGGACGCTCAAGCGATACAGTGTTGTTAAATTGCAAACGACTTTCTATTAGGGAGAGACGCCCATCCCTCGGATAAAAAGAATTTCCTGATGTGCAACGACGGCATCTAGGGACGCTGCCTGTGCGTGCAAGTGCAAGGACCGACTCGTTAGGGGACGTACCCCTCTCTTCTGGAGATGATCTGCCGAAGAGAAACGACCTGCTCGTAGTGGACGCTCTTCAGTAATGCAACGACGGCTACTAGGGGACGCTCGCTTGCGGAATGTGCAGAGCAGACTATCTAGGGACGCGTCCCTCGGTTGCAACGACGCTCTAGGGACGCTCCTTAACGGATTGCAACGACGCTCTAGGGACGCTCCTTTCGGCTAACAACAAGACGCTCTAGAGACGCTCCTTCGGGTGTTGCCACGACGCTCTAGGGCACGCTCCTCGGGCTGCAACGACGCTCTAGGGAGCGCAATCCTGCGGTATAATGATGGGCAACGGACGCTCAATAGCGGACGCTCTGTTAAGGGCTGGCAACGACGCGTCTAAGGAGAACGCTCCTTGGCTGCATCACGCTCTAGGTTACGCTTCTCTTGGCTGATGCCAAGCGGAACGCCCTGACGTAGGGACGCTCCTGGGCGTGAAAGGCGACGCTCTGGGAGCAAGCATCCGTACCTGCCGGTTTAGACAACGACGCTCTAGGGACGCCTCCTTCGTCGTTGCAAACGACGCTACGATAGGACGCTCCTTCGGGCTGCAACAGACGCTCTAGAAGGATGCTCCTTCGGTTGCAACGGACGCCTGCTAGGGGACGCTCCTTGGGCTGTTGCAAGCGACTGCTCTATGGACGCTCCTTGGGCTGCAACGAAGAAAACGCTCTAGGGACGGCCCTCCTTGGCAGCTGCAACGCGCAATCTTGAAAGGCGACGCTCCTTCGCGCGTGCAAGAACGGACGCAATCTAGGGGGACGACTCCTTCGGCGAAGTGACAAGACGACGCTCTAGGGACGCTCTTTCGCTGATGCAACGACGCTCTAGGGACCGCTTCCTTCGGACCTATGCAAACGAGCTCTTAGGGACGTCTCCTTCGGCCTTTGAATGCGAGAAGCGAACGGACCGTAACGAAGAAGAGAACCGCTCTTTGCTGTTTCCTTTTCAACGGTTACGACTCATCCATGTGATTCTCTGTCTTCTGAACTCTTAACTAATTCTTCCAGCCCTTGCAACCGGCACTCCCGTTTCTAGTGCGTACCTGATGTCCGTTTATACTCTGCGTTTCAGTTGCAACGTACCTCCAGTGGTCCTTAAGGCGACTCGCTCTTCCAATCATCAGGCTCCGACGACCCAGCTGCTACTAGGTCGCAGACTGCTCCTCGTCCGCTCTAAAGTTGCACACGGACCGCCAATCTTTAGTGCCGACGCTCACTTCCAAGTAAGTGGGCAATAAGCCAGAGCTCTGTACGCTCTCTAGTGGAGCGAGCTCGAACTGCTCGACTTTCCCTCGTTCTTGCCATCCCGAGCGACGCATCTAGCGCAGCCAGGACTAAGCATATCTCTCACCTCGGTGCAATTCTCGCAGCCTTCGTACGGATTCTGTCCCTCGGAATCCTTATCCCGAGTAGGGTTGCCGGCCCTCGCTCTGGCCTTGGATGCAACGACGGCTTCTGCAGGAGTACGCGGTCCTTCGGTGTGTCTCCGGACGCCTCTAGGGACGCCTCCTTGGGCTGCAACGACGCTTCCAGGGTCGCTCCTTTGGCTGCAAACCGCAAAGGACGCTTAGAAGAACGGCGTAACCTTGCAGCGCGTTGTGTTTGCAACGAATTTGTGCGCTTCTATGTGTGACGTCTCCTTGTCTCGTCTGACAAGAGCCGATCGACGCTCTAGGAGAGCGCGTCCTCTCGTCCGTTTTTTTGTGTCAGACGACGCTGTTCTTGAGGGACGCTCCTTCGGTTGCAACGACCTTCTAGGGACCGCTTCCTTCGGCTGTGTTTTGCAACGGACGCTCTAGGGGAGCGCATCCTGGCGGTTGTGCCAACGACGCTCTAGGGGACCTCCTTCGGCTGCAACGACGCTCTAGAGGACGCTCGCTTTTTCCGGTTGCAACGAACGCTCTAGGGACGTCTGCCTTCGGCTGCAACGAACGCTCTTAGGGGACGCTCCTTTCGGTTGTCCAGAGCGACGCTCTTAGGGACCTCCTTGGAGGCTTGCCAACGACGCTCTAGAGAACGCTCCTTCGCGCTTTGCAACGACGCTCTAGCAGGACGGCTCCTTCGGCTTTTTGCAACGACGCTCTGGGACGCATCCTTCGGTTGCCAAACGACGCTCTAGGGATCGCCTCCTTCGGCTCAAGACGCTCTAGAGACGCTCCTTTCGGTTTGCAACGACGCTCTAGGGACGTGCTCTTCTGCTGCCCATGCAACGTGACGCTCTAGAGACGCCTCCTTCGGCTGCATCGACGCCTCTAGGTGTGACGCTCCTTCGGCTGCAACGACGCTCTAGTGGATCGCTCCTGCGGCTGCAACGACGCTCTAGGGACGCTCCTTGGCTGCAAACGACGCTCTAGGGACGCTCCTTCGGCTGCAACGAGCTCTCTAGGGACGCTCCTTCCGGCTGCAATCGGACGCTCCTCTAGGACGTCTCCTTTCGGCCTGCAACGACGCTCTAGGACCGTGCTCTGTTGGTATCCAACGACGCTCTAGGGACGCTCCTTCGGGCTTGCAGACGACGCTCTAGGGACGCTCCTTGTTGCAAGACGCTCTAGGTACGCTCCTTGGTTTCTGCAACGACGCCTCTAGGACGCTCCTTCGGCTGCAACGACGCTAGTAGGGACGCTCCTTGGGCCTCAACGACGGTCTAGGGACGCTCCTTCGGCTGTAACGACGCTTCAGGCTCAACTCGACCGCTACTGGGGTACCGCTCTTCCTTTCGCTGCAACGACGCTCTAGGGACGCTCCTTCGGGCTGCAAACGACGCTCTCAGGGACGCTCCTTCGGCTGCAACGACGCTTCTAGAGACGCTCCTTCGGTTTGCAACGAGGTTCTAGGCGACGCTCCTTACGGGCTGAGTTGTGTGGTGAATATACTGGCAAACGTACGCTCTAGTATCAGAATCGCGTCTGCTTCGTCTGTGTGCATTCCGGACGCTCTAGCGACGCTCCTCGGCCGCATAAGCGAGACTGGCTCTAGGACGGCTCCTTCGGCTCTGCAACGGACGCTCTAGGACGCTTCCTTCGTCGTCATTTGCAAACACGCATCCAGGGACGTCTCCTTCGGCTTCAACGACGCATCTAGGGACGCTTCTTCGGGTTGCAACGACGCTCTAGGGACGCTCCTTTCGGTTGCAACGACTCCTCTAGGGACGCTCCTTCAGCTGCAACGACGCTCTAGGGACGCTCCTTCGGTTGCAACGACGCTCTAGGGACGCTCCTTCGCTGCAACGACGCTTCTAGGGACGCTCCTTCGGCTGCAACGAGCCTCTAGACGCTTCCTTCGGCTTTGCAACGACGCTCTAGGGACGCTCCTTCGGCTTGTCAACGAACGCTAGGGACGCTCCGCTGCAACGACGCTCTAGGGACGCTCCGGCTGCAACGGTCGCTCTAGGGACGACCTCTCTTAGGGTGCTTCGGCTGCAAACGACGCTCTAGGGACCGTCCTTGGGCTGCAACGAACGCTCTAGGGACGCCTCCTAACGACGCTCTAGGGACGCTCCTTGGGCTGCAACGATCCGTTCTAGGACGCTCCTTCGGCTGCAACGACTCTCTAGGGACGCTCCTTCGGCTGCAACGACGCTCTAGGGACGCTCCTTCGGCTGCAACGACGCTCTAGGGACGCTCAAGGTGACGGCTCCCTTAGAGTTGCCTCTTGAATGATGACTAGTGACGTCACGCTGAGGTTCATTAGGCTGTCTGACATTTCGTTTTGAAATATTCCCAGCAGCGTTCATTGCTAGACGTCGGTCTTCGTGTTCTTCGTCTCTTCTGTTCTTCAATTTTCTGTTCTTCTCTTTTCTGTTCTTGTTTGTGTCTTCTTGTCTCGTCTGTTATCTCTTCTGTTCTTGTCTGTTCTGTTATGTTCTTTTCTGTTCTTGTCTGTGTCGTTCTTGTCTCGTCCGTTCTTCTCTCTTTTGTTCTTGTCTAGTATGTTCTTCTCTTTCCTGTCTTTGTCTGTGCCGTCTTGTCTGTGTCTTGTCTCTTCTGATCTCTCTCCTGTTTTTTTCTGCCTTCTCTTTTTCTCCCTTCTGTTCTTCTCTCTCCCGTTCTCCTCCCTTCCTTTCTTCTCGCTTCTAATCTCCTCTGTTCTTGCGTTGCTCTCAGGATGACGAAAACACGGCAGGTGATTCCAAGGAAGGAGAGGGGGGGGCGAGAGGGAAGAGAAGGGGAGGAGGGGTGGCGAGAGGAGGGGAGGGAGGGAAGGGGGATGGCAGGAGGGAGGGGGAAGGGTTGTTAAGTCTTCTACAGCGCTGAATTAAGTCTGTTAACGACCTTCAACACTAATTAATCTCTTCCTGAAGCCGCGCCTGATGTCTAGGAGCGCCCTTATATGGATGGCTGAGAGAGACGCATGCATGTATTATATATATGTATGTGTTTGTTTGTTTGTTTTGGTGTGTTTGTTTGTGTTTGTGTGTATGTGTGTGTGTGTGTGTGTGTGTGTGTGTGTTTTTAGTGCATATCCTTCCTCCCTCTTCTGTCCCTCTTCTCTCTCTCTCTCTCTCTCCTCTCTCTCTCTCTTCTCTCCTCTCTCTCTCTCTCTCTCTCTCTCTCTCTCTCTCTCTCTCTCTCTCTCTCTCTCTCTCTCTCTCTCTCTCTTCTCTCTCTCTCCTCCCTCCCTCTTGCGTGTGTGTTGTGGTTGTGTATGTGTGTGTGCTATTTTTATTTTTATATTTAACATGCACATTAATAAACATGACAAACATCAATATTCTTCCTCCAAACACACTACACTTTCACACACATGGTTGCTTTATTTTTTCACTTTCGAAAAAAGTCAAAATTTCCACAGAACATTCGTGGAAAATCAAACCATTAGACCATTAATGGCGCGAATCGTCTTCACCATTTCTTAAAAGTTTCTCTGCATCTTGTAATAGTCTTAACGGTAGTCCCTCTCTTAAAACACACGTACAAGCACATATACAAACAAATATACATACGTGGACACACACACACACACACAATCAGAGATAGATAGATTGAGAGGGAGAGAGGGAGAGAGACAGACAGAGAGAGAGAGAGAGAGAGAGAGAGAGAGAGAGAGAGAGAGAGAGAGAGAGAGACAGAGAGAGACAGAGACAGAGAGAGAGACAGAGAGACAGACAGACAGAAAGACAGACAGAGAGAGAGACGTACACAGATATACACACAACTCCCTACCCCCTCACACACACACACATTCCCCCTCCTCCACCCCCCTCTGTGACAGACACTCTGACATTCAGTCGACCAATGACATGCTTCGGTGCCTTTGCTCGCGTCATTAGCTTCCTCCCGAGAAGTGTCAGATGGAAATGACAGTCGAGACGTTCATCGCACTGCCTATGTCTACCTCGGGCGTGTCACTTTCGGATCCCTCGGGCGTGTCACTTTCGGATCCCTCGGGCGTATCACTTTCGGATCCCTCGGACGTGTCACTTTCGGATCCCGTGGGCGTGTCACTTTCGGATCCCTCGGACGTGTCACTTTCGGATCCCAGGCGTGTCACTTTTCGGATCCCGGGGCCGTGGTCACTTTCGTCCTGGGATGTGTCACTTTCGGATCCCTCGGGCGTGTCACTTTTCGGATCCCGTGGGCCACTTCGATCCCTTGAGCGTGTCACTTTCCCGTGATCTCCTCGGATCCGGGCGTGTCACTTTCGGATCCTGGCGTGTCACTTTCGGATCCTTGTGTCACTTTCGGATCCCTGGGCGTGTCACTTTCGTCCCTTGACGTGTCACTTTCGGATCCCGTGTGGCGTGTCCACTTTCGGATCTGTGGATGTGTCACTTTCGGATCCCTCGGGCGTGTCACTTTCGGATCCCTCGGACGTGTCACTTTCGGATCCCAGGGCGTGTCACTTTCGGATCCCGGGGGCGTGTCACTTTCGGATCCCGTGGACGTGTCACTTTCGGATCCCTCGGGCGTGTCACTTTCGGATCCCGGGGGCGTGTCACTTTCGGATCCCTTGAGCGTGTCACTTTCGGATCCCGTGGGCGTGTGGGCGTGTCACTTCGGGTCGTGTCACTTTCGGATCCCTGGGCGTGTCACTTTCGGATCCGTGGGCGTGTCACTTTTCGGACTTTCGGATCCTCGGCGCGTCACTTTCGGGCGTGGGATCATCCCTTGAGGCGTCTCTTTCGGATCCCTTGGCGTGTCACTTTCGGATCCGTGAGCGTGTCACTTTTCGGATCCCTGGGCGTGTCACTTTCGGATTCCATGGGCGTGTCACTTTCGGTGGGCGTGTCACTTTCGGATCCGTGGGCGTGTCATCCCTTGAGCGTGTCTCTTTCGATCCCTTGAGCGTGTCACTTTCGATCCCTTGGGCGTGTGTCTTTCGGATCCCATGGGATCCGTGGGCGTGTCACTTTCGGATCGGACGTGTCACTTCGGATGGCCGTGTCACTTTCGATCCCGTGTCACTTTCGGATCCCGTGGGCGTGTCACTTTCGGATCCCATGGGCGTGTCACTTTCGGATCCCTCGGGCGTGTCACTTTCGGATCCCGTGGGCGTGTCACTTTCGGATCCCGTGGACGTGTCACTTTCGGATCTCTCGGGCGTGTTCATTTCGATCCCGTGAGCGTGTCTTTTCGGATCCAATGGGCGTGTCACTTTCGATCCCTGGGCGTGTCACTTTCGGATCCCTCGGGCGTTCACTTTCGGATCCCGTGAGCGTGTCACTTTCGGATCCCATGGGCGTGTCACTTTGGATCCCTCGGGGCGTGTCACTTTCGGATCCCGTGGGTGTGTCACTTTCGGAATCCCTCGGCGGTGCTTTCGGATCCTGGGCGTGTCACTTTCGGATGCCCTTCGGAGCGTGTCACTTTCGGATCCGTGGGCGGTGTCACTTTCGGATCCCTCGGGCGTGTCACTTTCGATCCTCGGGCGTGTCACTTTCGGATCCCTCGGCGTGTCACTGTTCGGATCCCCGGCCCGTTGTCACTTGGATCCGTGGCGTGTCTTTTCGGATCCCATTGGGCGTGGTCGATTTCGGACTCCGGATCGGGCCGTGTACTTTCGGATCCCATGGGCGGTGGTCACTTTCGGATCCCATGGGCGTGTCAACTTTCGGATCCCTCGGGCGTGTCACTTTTCGATCCCGTCGGACGTGTTCACTTTCGGATCCTCGGATCGTGTCACTTTCGGATCCCTCGGGCGTGGTCCTTTCGGATGCCCGTGGCCGTTTCGGATCCCATGGGCGTGTCACTTTCGGATCCCTCAGGGCGTGTCACTTTCGTATCCCTCGGGCGTGTCACTTCGGATCCCCTGGGTGTGTCACTTTCGGATCCGTGGAACGTGTCACTTTCAGGATCCTTGCTCGGGCGTGTCACTTTTCGGATCCCGTGAGCGGTGTCTGCTTTCGGATCCATGGCGTGTCACTTCGATTCCCTCGCGCGTGTCACCTTTCGGAATCCTCGTGGCGTGGTCCACTTTCGGATCCCGTGAAGCGTGTTCTCTTCGGATCCTCGGGGCGTGTCAGCTTTCGGATCCCATGGGCGTGTCACTTTCGGATACCTCGGGCGTGTCACTTTGATCCCGTGGGCGTGTCACTTCGATCCGCGTGGGCGTGTCACTTTCGGATCCTCGTGCGCGTACACTTTCGGAATGCCTGCGGGCGTGTCACTTTCGGGCTCCCGTTGGGCGTGTCCACTTTCAGGATCCCGTGGGCAGTGTCACTTTCCGGATCGCCGTGGGCGTGTCACTTTTCGGAAATCCCTCGTGGTGCGCGTCATTTCGATCCCTCGGGCGTGTCCACTTCCGGATCCCGTGGGCGTGTGCACTTTCGATCCCGTTGGGCGTGTCACTTTCGACCCTCCGGGCGTGTCACTTTCGATCCGCGTGAGCGTGTCTCTTTCGGATCCCTTGAGCGTGTCACTTTCGGATCCATGGGCGTGTCACTTTCGGATCCCGTGGGCGTGTAACTCTTCGGATCCGCATGGGCGTGTCACTTTCGATCCCGTGGAGGCGTGGCTCTCTTTCGGATCCTTGAGGCGTGTCACTTTCGGATCCCGTGGGCGTGTCATTTGGGATCCATGGGCGTGTCTTTCGGATCCATGGGCCGTGGTGCACTTTCGGATCCCATGGCGTGTCAAATTTCGATCATGGGCGTGTCTCTTTCGGATGCCCTTGAGCGTGTCACTTCTTCGGACCCGTGAGCGTGTCTCTTTCGATCCATGGGCGTGTCACTTTCGGAATCCCGTGGGCCGTGGTCACTTTCGGATCCCGTGGGCGTGTTCTCTTTCGGATCCCCGTTGAGCGTGTCACTTTCAGATCCCGTGAGCGTGTCTGCTTTTTCGGATCCATGGGCGTGTCACTTTCGGATCCATGGGCGTGTCTCTTCGATCCCTTTGAGCGTGTTCACTTTTTTCGGATCCGTGGAGCGTGTCTCTTTCGGATCCGGCATGGGCGTGTTCACTTTCGGATCTCGCATGGGCGTGTCACTTTCGGATCCCATGGGCGTGTCACTTTCGGATCCCTTGAGCGTGTCATATTCGATCCCATGGGCGGTCACTTTCGGATAAGTCCCGTGGCGTGTCAACTTTTCGGATCCCATGGGCGTGTCCACTTTCGTGATTCCCATGGGCGTGTCCACTTTCCGGATCCCATGGGCGTGTCACTTTCGGATCCCATGGGAGTGGTCTCTTTCGGATCCCTTGAGCGTGTCACTTTCGGAATCCCGTGAGCGTGTCTCTTTCGGATCCCAATGGGCGTGTCACTTTCGGGATCCCGTGGGCGTGTTCCACTTTCGATCCCCGTGGGCGTGTCTCTTTCGGATCCCTTGAGCGTGTCACTTTCGGATCCCGTGGCGTGTCACTTTCGGATCCCATGGGCGTGTCACTTTTCGGATCCCGGGGCGTGTCACTTTCGGATCCCGGGCGTGTCCCCTTTTCGGATCCTTGAGGCGTGTCACTTTCGGATCCCGTGGGCGCTGCACTTTCGGATCGTGGGCCGTGTCAACTTTCGGATCCGGCGTTTGGCGTGTCACTTTCGGATCCCGTGGGCGTGTCACTTTCGGATCCCGTGGGCGTGTCACTTTCGGATCCCTCGGGCGTGTCACTTTCGGATCTCCGTGTCTTTCGATCCCTGGACGTGTCACTTTTCGGATCCCGTGGGCGTGTCACTTTCGGATCCCTCGGGCGTGTCACTTTCGGATCCCTGGGCGTGTCATTTCGGATGCCCTCGGACGGTGTCCATCGTCCCGTCGGATCCCGTGGGCCGTGTCCACTATCGATCCTCCGGGCGTTCACTTCGGATCCCTCGGGGGTAATTTCGATCTTGTCGGATCCCTCGGATCCCGTGGGCGTGGTCACTTTCGGATCCCTGGGCGTGTCACTTTCGGATCCCTCCGGGGTGGTCACTTTCGGGATCCCTCGGCGTGTCACTTTCGGATTCCGTGGGCGTGTCACTTTTCGGATCCCTCGGGCGTGTCACTTTCGATCCCTCGGGGGTATCATTTCGGATCCCCTCGGGCGTGTCGCTTTCGGATTCCGTGGGCGTGTCACTTTCGGATCCCTCGGACGTGTCCTTTCGGATCTCCGTGGGCGTGTCCACTTTCGGATCCCCTCGGACGTGTCGCTTTCGGATCCCTCGGGGGTATCACTTTCGGATCCCTCGGCGTGTCGCTTTCGGATCCCTCGGACGTGTCACTTTCGGATCTCGGGGGCGTGTCACTTTCGGATCCCTCGGGGCGTGTCACTTTCCGGATCCCCGTGGGCGTGTCACTTTCGATCCGGGGTGTCACTTTTCGGATCCCGTCGGGGGTATCGACTTTCCGGATCCCTCGGACGTGTCACTTTCGGATCCCTCGGGGCGTGTCACTTTCGGATCCCTCGGGGTGGCTTTCGATCGGGGTTCACTTTCGGATCCCTCGGACGGTGTCACTTTCGGATCCCTGCGGGCGTGTCATTTCGATCCCTCGGGCGTGTCACTTTCGGATCCCTCGGGCGTGTCACTTTTTCGGGCGTGTCATTTCGGATCCCATGGGCGTGTCACTGTCGGGTCGTCTCGTCAAGAAAGATTCTGTGGACGCTATAACTAGAGTGGATATGACAGCGGAACGACACGAAAAATGACACGAGAAGGATTGAATTCTTGTTTTTAAAAATGAATAAAGAGAGAGGACGAGAGAGAGAGAGAGAGAGAGAGAGAGAGAGAGAGAGAGAGAGAGAGAGACAGAGAGAGAGACAGAAGACAGACAGATATAGACAGAGACAGACACACAAACCCAGAGAGAGAGACAGACCCAGACAGACAGAAATCCACAAAGGGAGAGAAAGAGAAAGAGAAAGAGAGGAAAAGAAAGCAAGAGACGCCAGCGTGTCACATCTCGCTTGGCCCATCATTAAAGCGAACGGCACACGGATTAAAGGATTACGTGTCAACCAGTCCACCAACAGCGGCCCCTTGAAGCACCTGTCTCATCACGGCGACAGGAGAAGCTTCTTACATCTGCCACATGGGGTTTATGCCACTGTCATATCCGAGGCAGAGATCACCTGTCACGGCCGAGCGGAGGTTCATCTGTCATGTCGCAGTGCAGCCACGTAGCGGGTGTCGGGAGAGCGTCTTGTCTGTCATGCAGGTCATTGTCTGTCACATCATGCAGAAGGGGAGCAGGATGAGGAGTCAGGCAGGAGGAGGACCGCTTTACTTGTTCGTTATTGTTATAATTATTATTATTAGCATCATCATTCTCGTTACCATAATTATCATTGTTATTTTTATCATTATTATTATTATTATTATTATTATTATTGTTGTTGTTGTTGTTGTTGTTGTGTTGTTGTGTTTTTGTTGTTGTTACTATTATCATCATCATTATCTTCATTACCATTTTGTTGCTGTTGTTGATGACTATGATGATTATTGCAATTACAATAATTTACGTTTTTCACAATAGATTTTTAGATATGAAAATTGTATGCACTAGAGTTTGGTACGAAAATACAAGCAAACAAACACGACACACACACACACACACACACACACACACACACACACACACACAGCACACGCCGCACACGCACCACACACACATACACAACACACACACACACAACACACACACACACACAACACACACGCACAC
>NW_020869487.1:27500-45000 GCF_003789085.1 Penaeus vannamei
TCTCTCTCTCTCTCTCTCTCTCTCTCTCTCTCTCTCTCTCTCTCTCCTTCTCTCTCTCTCTCTCTTCTCTCTCTCTCTCTCTCTCTCTCTCTCTCTCTCTTCTCCTCTCCTCTCTCTCTCTCTCTCTCTCTCTCTCTCTCTCTCTCTCTCCTCTCTCTCTCTCTCTCTCCTCTCTCTCTCTCTCTTCTCTCTCGCTCTCTCTCTCTCTCTCTCTCTCTCTCTCTCTCTCTCTCTCTCTCTCTCTATCTATCTATCTATCTATCTATCTATCTATTTCCCTCTCCCTCTCTATCTATCTATCTATTCATCTGTCTCCCTCTCCCCCTCTATATATCTATCTATCTATTTATTTATCTATCAATCTCCCTCTCTCTCAATCTCTCTCTCTATCTATCTATCTCTTTATGAAAACAAAATATGAATAATAACAGCTTTCTTTTCCAGAATGTGTTGTGGTTCCTGGATGTCACTTCTGGATTCGTGATCCCGACCTTCTTGTTCTTATATACTTCAAATAAATCCTTTGTTTTTTGGCAGGAAAAGACACTTTGCAGATAATGAGTTTGTTAAAAGAACAGCAGTAGATTTTCTTGTCTTTGTTCTTCCATTTTCGTTTTTCTTTCTTTGTTTTTTTTTCTGTTTTACTTTTTGTTATGATTTTTCTGTTTAAGCAGTTAGTTATTTAATTCTTTTCTTTCTTATATCCAACCCTCCTTCCTTTAATCTTTACAACTTTCCTTCTATCACTTCTTTATTTCATCCTTCCTCCATCTTCCCTTCTTTCTTTCCTTTCCTGCTTCCTTCCTCTTTTCCTTCCAACTCCTCTCCCCTTCCTTCCCTACTTTTTTCCTTCCTTCTTTCCCTAGTTACTTCCTTCCTTCCTTCCTTCCCTATTCCACTTCTTCCTTCCTTCTTTTCCCACCCTCCCTCCTTCCTTCCTTCCTTACTTCCTCCCCACCCTCCTTCCTTTCTTCCTTCCTTCCCACCCCTCCCTCCTTCCTTCCCACCCTCCCTCTTCATTCCCTTCCTTCCTTCCTTCACCCTCCCTCCTTCTTCCTTTCCCTCCCTCCTTCCTTCCTCCTCTCCCTCCCTCCCTCCCCCTTCTTTCCTTCCTTCCCTCCCTCCCTCCTCCTTTCCTTCCCTCCTTCCCCCTCTTTCCTTCCTACTTCCTTCCTCCTGCAAAACCCGACCTCACTCTCAGCCACGTGTCCTCGCTGCATCATGTCACTGTCACTGTTTTACTCGGGCATGTCAGCCCCGTCATGTTAACCGTTGGAGGATTTGCAGTCGCCCCCCCCCTCCTTCCCCCACCCCATTATCCTCCTTCATTCCTCCCCTTCTCTCTTGCTCCTCCTCGTCCCTGCTCTCAACTTTTTTCTCGTTTTTTCTCTCGCCTCCTTTTTTCTCTTTTTCCCTTTCTTCTCCTATATCTTTTCTCCCTCTCTCTATTTAGTCTCTCTTCACTCATCCCTTTGTACGTCTTTCGCTAAACTCCCTGTTTGTCTCTCCTTCCTACCTCCCCACCCCTTTACTCTTCCTTCTTCCCCTTCCCCACCTCTTACTTTTCATCTCCTTTTCCCATTCCCCATCCTCTACCCTCCCCATCCTCTCAAATCCTCCATCCACTCGCCTTACTCCTCCCTCCCCTTCAACCCCTTCCTACTCTCTCTTTCTCTTCGCATGAACCTCCTCTCCTACCCTCCCCATCTCTCTCAACTTCCCCCAAATTCCTCCTCCCCTCCCTTCGACTTCCTCCTTCTCCACCCCCCTCCCTCCCCTCAACCTTCCTTTCATTCCTCCCTCCACGTCCTTCCCTGATCCCCCACCTCTTCCCCCCTTCCTTGAACCCTTCCTCCCCAAATCCCCCACCCCCCCCTCAACCCCTTCTCTTCAACCTTTCCCTCCCATCCCATCCTTCCCTTCCCACATTCCCCTCCTCCCTTCAGCCTCTTTCCCCCTCCCCCATTCCCCCACCCCCTCCTCAACCCTTCTTCCTTCAACCCTTTCCCTCCCCCATCCTCCCTTCCCTCATCCCCCACCCCCTCCCCCTCAACACCCTCCTCCCTTCAACCTTCCCCCCCCTCCCCTCAAACCCCTTCCTCCATTCCCCTTTCCCTCCCCTCACCTCCCCTCCCTCCCTCCCCACATCCCCATCCCTCTCCCTCACCTCCTGCCTTCCCCCCCTTCCTCTCACCTCCACCTCCCCTCCTTCTTATCCTCTCCCTAACCCCTTCCTCCCTCCCTTTCTGCCTCTGCCCTCACCCATCCTCCTCCCTCCCCTACACCAACACCCCCCCCCCCACCCTTTCACAAAACACCCTATCTCCCTGACACCTTCTTCTGTAGCTGTTTACGTGTCACTCAACCAAGATGCTACAAAGACGTGGGTGTTTTGACCTCCTCGGCAGCAGAAGGTGAACGAGAATGACTTATGATTGGTGGGAAGCGAAGAGTGTTGACTGACTGAGGGAAATAAATGAATGGTATGAATTTTCTTCTTCTCTCTCTCTCCTCTCTTCTCTCTCTCTCTCTCTCTCTCTCTCTCTCTCTCTCTCTCTCTCTCTCTCTCTCTCTCTCTCTCTCTCTCTCTCTCTCTCTCTCTCTCTCTCTCCTCTCTCTCTCTCTCCTTTCTCTCTCTCTCTCTCTCTCTCTCTCTCTCTCTCTCTCTCTCTCTCTCTCTCTCTCTCTCTCTCTCTCTCTCTACTACTTTTTTTTCCTGGTCTTGTGTTCTTCGTTTTTTTTATTCTTTCTTTTTTTCTAAATCTGGTCATTATTGTGTTGATATTACTGTATATTATCATTATGTTACTATCATTTTTATGATTATTTTTTCAATATTTTCTTTTTATTAATGTTAATATTATTATCATTGTTATAATTACTTTTATGATAATCATCAGTATCCTTATCATTTTTATTTATATTATTATTATTATTATTGTTACTATTATCATTATTATCATTATCATTATTATTATCATATTATTATCATCATCATTATTATTATTATTATCAGTATCATCATTACCATTTTTATCAATGTTGTTTTTGTTATTGTTGCTGTTATTATTATTTATTATATTATTATATTATTATTATTATTATTATTGTCATTATTATTATTATTATTATTATTGCTATTATCATCATCATCATAATTATCATTATCATTATTTTTATTGACATCATCATTAATAATACTTTTATATCTATTGTTATTATTATTTGTAGTACAATTACCATTGATATCATTATCATCATTAGTATTATTACTATTATCGTAATCATCATCATTACTATCATTAACGTCATTGTCATTATTGGCATCATTATCAATAATACTATCAATATTATTAGCATCATTATTGTCATTATCATCATTGATGTCATCATTATCATTATTATTAGTATTACCATTATCATTAATGTTATCTTTATTATCATTATCATTTTATATCATTTGCTGTCATTGTCATTATCATTGTTATTGCAGTTATTGTTATCACTGTTTCTTTTGCTGTTGCTATTCTTGCTATCACCATTGCCATCGTTGTTAATCTTATTGTCATTGTGATTATTATCATCATTGTCGTTATTATTCCTCTTACTATTACCATCAATGTTTTCCCTCTCATTGTTTCGCATATCATCATCACCAATGACATTATTACTGTTATCTTATCTTCCCTCCTTCATACCATTATTCCTTTTATCTTCCTTTTTCTTCCAAGACATTCTCGGCTTACCAAAAAGCGAAGGGGAAGGGGAGAAGAGATAATTAAAGTGAACTTAAGAGTAACCAGAGAAGGGTGACTGGCCAGGCTTTAAAGAGGAAAGAGGTGAGAAGCAAGACAGACGAAAGATGTAATCATCTGCATCACTCACTTCTTTTTCGTCTCTTCATTTTACTAATTCGTCGTGTTAAGTGTTTGTGTTCTGGTATGTGTGTACATGTGTTTGTGTGTGAGAAGAAGAGAGAAGAGTCGGGCAGAGAGACAGAGAGAGAAGAAGAGAGAGAGAAGAGAGAAGAGAGAGACGAGAGAGAAGAGGAAGACTGAGAGAGAGAGAGAGAGAGAGAGAGAGAAAAGAGAGAGAAAGAGAGAGAGAGAGTTTTCTGTTTGGTGTGTGTGTGTGTGTGTGTGTGTGTATGTGTGTGTGTGTGTGTGTGTGTGTGTGTGTGGTGTGTGTGTGATGTGTGTGTGTGTGTGTGGTGGGATTGTGTAGTGTGCGTGCGTGGCTGCTATGCGTGCATGCGTGTGTGGTGCGTGTTGTCTGTGTGTGTTTTTGCAGTGTATTGTTGTGTAAGTTGAATTTCTTGTGCACCACTGCAAAGATAATTCTAGTTAAGTCGGCTGCGTGCGTGTGTGTGTACAGTGTTTACAGCAGGAAAAAGTCGGTGAGATTCAGCTTGCATTAACCCTGGGAAGTGAAAAAAAAAACGAGAAAGAAAGAGAAGGGAAGAGTTGGAGTAGAGATTGGGGAGGGGAGAGATGGGGTGAGGAGTGGGGAAAAGGGGGAGAGAAGGAGGGAGTGGGAGGAAAGAGAGGGAGTAAAAGAAGGGAGTGAGGAAAGGAAATGAAGCAGAAGGGAAGGGAGAAAGAGGAAAGAGAAGAGGAATAGAGTTGGGAAACGAGAGAAGAAAGAGATGGGATCGGCGAAGAGAATATGAGAATGGAAGAAAAGGGAGAGAGAGAGGATAGAAGATAAAGAGATTAAGGGAGAGAGACTGGGAAGAGGGGAGGGAAGAGGAGTGGAAAGTGAAGGAGGGATAAAGAGCATCTGGAAAAGGAGAGAAGGAGTGGACAGTTATGGAGGGAAGAGTAGTGGAAGAAGAATGGAAAAGAATGAGGAGGCAGGGAACGAGAAAGACAAAATGAGAGTTTGGGAGAGGAGAAAAGGAGTGACGAGTGAGGAGAGGGAGAGGAGAGAGGGAGTGGAGGAGGGAAGAATAAGGAAAATGAGAAAGAGTGAATATAATAGAGATTGTCTCAAGGTGAATCTATTTTGCGTCTTTTTTTTCAGAATGGGCTATTGCAGGCCCGTGACTTGCAAAAAGTGAATGATTTAGAATGAACAGCTTGTGAAAATCGTCACTTCATTTAATCATTATGTCACTGGCGGGATTGATATATCTATTTTCGCAAGTTTATAAGATTTCTTTGAACATTTATTTAGAATTTTCGTCTTTATTTTTCATCGCAACATTATAAAGTCAGTTACCTGTTTTTCTTTTTTGTGTTTTAATACCATTATCAAATGTATTTCTGTTATAGTATAGACATCATTCATCTACGCGAAAAAAAAAAAAAAAAAAAAAAAATATATATATATATATATAATATATATATATATATATATATATATATATATATAGCATAATATATATACAACACACACACACACACACACACACACACACACAGATATATATATATATATACTATATATATATATATATATATATATATGAATGATATTGTATATGGTGATATTGTTGCCTTATATGTCCATGATGGGTTCCATATATATAGTATATATATATATATATATATAATATATAATATATATATATATTATATATATATATAACACACCACAACACACACACACACACACACACACACACACACTATATATATATATATATATACTATATATAATATATATATATATATATATATATATATATATATATATATATTATATATTATATATATAGATATTATATAAATAATAATTGATAACCTAGATAATATGAATATCACCATACAAAATGGAGCAGACTTTGAGCAAATCCCAGACCTCCCCCCACCCTCTCCCCCCTCTCCCTGTAAACCTTCCCTACCTCACTTCCTCACCCCTTCCTCTCCCCCACCTCCGGACATGGCCCACTCACCCTTCCCCCCTTCCTCCCTAACCCCTAACCCTTCTCCTACTTCCTCCCTCCCTCCCTCTCCCTCACCCCCTCATTCTTCCCCCCTTTCCCTCCCTCAACTACCAGGCGTCACTCCCTCAACCTTCTCCCTCCCTAAACCCTAAATCCTTTCCTGACCCCCCCCCCCCCGTCTCTGCCTCTCCCTCCCTCATCCTTCCCCCACTTCCTTAGCCTCTTCCCCTCACTTACCTGTCAGACCTCATCCACACACTCCCCTTCCCTCACCTTTCCCCCTCTCCCTCCTGACCCCTCACCCTTCCCCCTCTCCCGCCCTGACACCCTCACCCTTCCCCCAACTCCTCAACCCCCTCAGTCTCCCCCTTACCTCCTCCACCCCCTCACCCTTCCCCCACCTCCTCACCCCCCCCTCTCACCCTTCCCTCACCTTTCCCCCTCCCCTTCCCTCCTACCCCCAACTTCCTCCTGTCTCTATCCCCTTCCCCGAAAACTTCCCCTCCCCCCTCCCTCATCACCCCTTTCACCCCAAACCCTCCTCACCCCTTCCACCCCTCCCCTCCCACCCCCTCCACCCCCACCCCCTCCCCCCCTTCCCCCCCCCCCTTCCACCCCCCTTCCATCCCCACCCCCTCCCACCCCCTTCCAACCCCCCAACCCCTCTTCACCCCCTCCAACCCCCCAACCCCTCCTCACCCCCTTCCAACCCCCCCTCCTCACCCCCCTTCCAACCCCTCCTCACCCCCTTCACCCCACACCCCCTCCCCCCGACATTCCCACACACCACTCGCCGAAAGCCGTAATTAACGAGCTTCAACTGTACTTAACTGACGCTTGCCTCGCTTGTTGTGGCTAATAACTATCCGCTTGCGTTACACGTAATTTAGCTACCCGACTTCTCGTGACGTACGGCCGTGTGTGGGAGGGGGGGTAGTCGGCCAGGTTACGGGGGAGTGGGGGGTTGGGGTTGGGGGGAAAGGCGCTGCGTACGGCTGTGTACGTGGTGTGTGTGTGTGGAGGAGGGAGGGACGAATGGGGAAGGGAGATGTGGTGAGAGGAAGGGGAAGGGGAAGAGGAGGAGAAAGGAGAGGGAGAGAGAAGAGGAGAGGGAGAGGGGAGGAAGAAGGAGAGGAGAAGGGGGGAGAAGGGGGAAGGGGGGAAGGGAAAATGGGCGACGAGACGGAGGGAAACTAGTAATAGAGCATGAAAATGTTGCAGGTGTCCTTTGAAAGAATGAAAGTGAGTAAATTATAGGTAAAGAACAAATACAATAAAAATGAATCCTCTTACTCTGACGCAAAACATGTGTAAACGCACACAACATATATATACATTTATATATATAATATATATATATATATATATATATATATATATATACCACACCACACCCCACACACCCCATACACACAACACCCACCACACACCACACACACACACACCCAAACACACCCACACACACACACCACTCAAACACACACACACACATATATATACATTGTGTTGTGTACAAATATATATGCATACCTATGTATATATATATATATATATATATATATATATATATATATTATATATATATATATATATATATATATTATATATACGTTGTTTCATGTGTATGTGTGGTGTGTATGAACGTGATTGAGTGAGTGTGAGTGAGTGTGAGTCTGTACACACACACATACATACATATATATATAATATAATATTATATATATATATATAATATTATATATATTATTATATATATATATATTGTATGTATATATTTATATGTATGTACAAAGGCCTGTACAAGCCATTAATGTTTGTGTTCCGCGCGGTGCGAGCGAGCGAGGTGTTGACACAGCAGATCATAAGTGCCTCCATAAACTATCAACAGCGTCTCCCGTTTTCTTTGATGAGCGCTCCGCCTCCTCTTCGCGTTTCCCAATAGAAGTCCATCTAACCGTCACAACAGCCTTTGCTTCTTGCTCATGTTATGCATTCTCGCTTCGCTAATGCAGTGTTCGCTGTCTAATACATCTTATCAAGCCATGGCGCCAGGCGATATCAAGTTCATGCTCCGATTTCGCGATGTGAATGAGACCAAACACCCTGGCGACAGCTGAGGACCTCGACGATGATTTGAGAGGAACAAGGGGCCTCTTGGCTGGCAGTTGTCCAACGCCACTGAGGATCGAGGATCTTCCTACTCCCCCTCTCTCACGTCCTCGTTCCCCCTCTCCACGCCCCAATCCTCCTCCCACGCCCCGAATCCCCCCTCCCTTTCTCCAACCCTTTAGGAAAAGATACAAAAAATACAGCCAAGCTTTCTGGTGGTTCTCGACCTCCTCCTCCTCCCCCTCTCCCCTCGCCTTCCTTCCACCATCAGCTCCGTGATAAGAGGATTAGCTTCTTGAGCATTTAACGGGCCTTTATTGTTGTCAGGGCATTACCTCGGAGACTAGCGGAGGGGCACATGACACACCCAGTTGTTCGTCAGGATCAGCGTTATCGTTCTTTCGCTGACAGAACATCTTGCAGGTGGAAAGTGATACGGGATAATGTACAGCGCAGCGGCTTGACAACGGCGCTTGACATCCCTCGGACTCTTGACGATCTGGCCCAGCTATGCGAGGGAGATAATAATGTTTATGGCGGGTGTGCATTATAACCCGGGATTATGCGGCGAGGCAATTTATTCTCGCGGAGAGCTGTAATAATAAACAAGGTTATATTTACGGGCCTCGCTTGGCACCCTTGACATTATAAGAATTAAGCCTGCCTGCCCTTCTACCCCCTAATCCCCTCCTCCTCCTCCCCCTCCTACATCCCCCCTTCCTCCCTCTCTCTTCTTCCTCCTCCATTTCTCCCCCCCTTCCTTCCCCTCCTCCCTTCCTCCTCTCTCCTTCCCCCTCCCTAACCCTCTAAATCCCCCTCCCCTCTCTCCCATCCCTCCCCCTCCCCTACCCGATACCCACTTGTCCTTCCCGACGATAATTGCCCCACAGGATAAGGAGCCAAAGGGCCCCAGCGACGAGCCCCTTTCAGAAGCGTGGTCAAGGGGGAGCGGCACCACCGAAGGGCGAATCACGACCTGTTCACTTGATACGGGATGATACTTAAGAGGAGATTCGCCAGTAAGTTAAAATAACGGACTTAGGAGCGACGAATCCCGCCGGGGGCTCGCGGGATCAGGATTAGGAGGGTGTTAAAAGGGTGGACGAGTTGGCGACTGTAGATCAGAAAAGGGGGATTAGTTATTCGGTTTATCATTCAGCTCTTCTCTCTGTCTCTGTCTCTGTCTTCTCTCTCTCTCTGTCTCTCTCTCTCTCTCTCTCTGTCTCTCTCTCTCTCTCTCTCTCTCTCTCTCTCTCTCTCCTCTCTCTCTCTCTCTCTCTCTCTCTCTCTCTCTCTCTCTCTCTCTCTCTCTCTCTCTCTCTCTCTCTCTCTCTCTCTCTCTCTCTCTCTCTCTCTCTCTCTCTCTCTCTCTCTCTCTCTCTCTCTCTCTCTCTCTCTCTCTCTCTCCTCTCTCTCTCTCTCTCTCTCTCTCTCTCTCTCTCTCTCTCTCTCTCTCTCTTCCTCCTCTCTCCTCTCTCTTCTCTCTCTCTCTCTCTCCTCTCTCTCTCTCTCCTCTCTCTCTCTCTCTCTCTATATTACTCTATTCTCTCTCTCTCTCTCTCTCTCTCTTTATATATATATATATATATATAATATATTATATATATATAATATATATATATATACATATATTTTATATATTTATATATACATGTGTGTGTTGTGTGTTTGTGTGTTGTGTGTGTGTGTGTGTAATGTGTGTGCGTCCGTACGTCCCTGATCTCTTTCTATCCCTCTTTCTCTCCCACACTCCCTACTTTCTCCCCCCAAACCCCGCGCAGCTCGATACTTATCGGAATGCACCGGGAGATTACAGAGTAGATGGTCCACCAATATGATAAATGAGTATAGGAAATCGCTATGAAAGATGACGGTGATGATGACATATCCTCTGATGGTCTTCGGTGACAGTGACGATTACCGGCCTCGCGTGGCTAAGGGAATCACGTCATCTGTCGATAATATCATCAAAGTTGTATATCCTCTGCTTGGAGGCCGTTGGTATTCACTCGTGTCTTTGAAGTGTCTTTTTCTTTGTCTCTCTCTCTCTCTCTCTCTGTCTCTCTGTCTTTCTCTTTTCTCTCTTCTCTCTTCTCTCTCTCTCTCTTCTCTCTCTCTTCTCTCTCTCTCTCTCTCTCTCTCTCTCTCTCTCTCTCTCTCTCTCTCTCTCTCTCTCTCTCTCTCTCTAGTTTTTTATCTATTTTTTTATCCTCGTTATTATCTTTTTCATTGTTAACTTTTATCGTATTGTTCATATCCCTTGTATAGCCCTTGCCCTTCTCTCCGACTCCTTGGCTCTTCCAGACATGTCATTTCTATTTTTACTTTAGCTTCCCCCCCCCCCCACTTTTTTCCCTTCACTCCTCTCTCCTCTATGTCACTCCTTATCTTTCCAATCAGCCCCTTATCAGCGACCTTTCTCCTTCCCTTCCCCTAACCCCATTTCACCTGTGACGTAAGCGAAATGGCGCTGTCATGGGAGGCATATGACTTATCCGATGGCAGTGACTGATTAACGATATGAGTTTCGATGTCATATTTTTTTTCTTGACTACATGACACGTTCGATTTTCGTAGAGTGATATTCTCCTTTCTGAAAATATAAACAGAAAGAAATAGAAATATTCATATGTTGATTTCTTGAGTGGTACGAAAATTTACGGAGTTGAAACAGGCATATAGAAAACGGAGGAAAAAGAAAAAATACAAATAGAGATATATATTCACTGAGTGAGTTCTACCACAAGCTGTACTTATCACGCTGTCTCGGAAATCACGAAAAGAGTTCAGGTCCAACCCATGCCAAGACGTTCAAGTGATGGAACACACTTGAGACTTGGCAGATGAGAACGCTGTGAGGGTAAGGGGGTCTTGCTACCTGAGTTTCTTCCTTTTTTCATTATTTTATCTTCTTCGTCTACTTTTTTCTTCCTTTTCTTTTCCATTTTATTATTATTCATATTATTTTTATGATAATTTATATAGGAATCATCTTCATTATCATGAAAATCATCACCATAACACCAATATAATCATCTTCCTTATGATTATTCGTCATCATCACAATCATCATCATAATCATCCTCATCACTATCATCATCATCATCACCCTCACCATCATCATCATAATCATTCGCCTAATTCCTTCCTCTTCATCTTCACCTTCATCATCGTTTTCTTCCTCTTCCTATTCTTTTTCGATCTTCAATTGTTTGCAATTCTGGTATAACTTCTGATCACTTGAATCCATCAATAGTTTTCCTTATTTCTGTAAATCCCCTTTCAAGAATTTAGAATAAGTTAGCTTGAATTCTTCATTACTTCATTACATAGTTTTCCTTATTTCTGTAAATCCCCTTTCAAGAATTTAGAATAAGGTAGCTTGAATTCTTCTTAACTTAAGGATGTTGAATTTTCTATGTGACGGAAATTACTGAGATTACTGAAGGTGTAAGTACAATGGTTCATATAAACTATTCATAAAACATTATTTAAATAAATATCAAAATTTCCGCGTCTTAGAAGTACGATTTTGTAAAGTTGTAGGCATTATATTATTTACTTTGTCAGTGAGAGTTTTATGATTTGATTTGAGAGCACGTTATGGGAATAAAAAGGCGTTTAGCGAAAAAAGGGACCCAGCCATTGAGCTCAAAATCGCTAATGATAGCGGAATCGTCGCTACACAGCCGGACCTTCCCCGCAGACGCCGATTAAACATTTCTCCATGTCGCTGTTTAAATTCAACATGAAATTTTTAGCTCTCACGTAACCGAAATGACTATTTTTTGAGGTCCTTCTTTCCACAGACAACCGCGTTACCATGACAACGACCGTAATTGCACCCTTCCCGGTTGCTTGTTACACCATCCATCTTCATTTTCTCTCTCTGTGTTATTATTCGTCCCTTTGAATAATCCCGGGTCGGCGCCTCAAACATTTCCGCGGGAGATGTCAGTTGAAAAGCTCCGATTCTCGACTTTTCTTCGGTCCCGGGTTTCCCTTCCTCCGGGGCCGAGCGGGAGGGATGGGATTCGATGCGGATATAGCCACCTTTTGTCGCTCTGTCAAGTATTTAAGGGGATTATTTTCATTTTTTTCCACCCTGATCGGAGGTGTTTCTGTGCCGTAATGCGAAGCGAATTTGATTTTTTATTTTCTAGAAGGAAATATTTTTTTAAAAATGACAAAGAAATTCTCCGAGACGAAATATTTCCCTTGGGTGTCCATTTCGTCCGAGCATTTTTCCTTCGACCTTTTTAATTCTCTCTCCGCCAATCACAGCTTCTTTATGGAGGGGGGATCACTCTCTCAACCCCCCCCTTCCTTTTTTTAATACCCTTCACCCTTAACTCCCAACCTTAACCAATCTCAACGACCTCGCGTAGAAGTGGAGAACCCCCCCTTCCCCTCACCCTGCCCCCTGGACCCCCATCTCACTCCCTCTCCCTCCTATTCCCCTCCACCCCTCCCCCCTCCCCCATTTCCCTCCCCAAATGAGCCTTTTTATAAACCATTAATCTTTGCGTACGTGCTCGAGCTCTGCCAGATCACATTTCATCACCTCTGTTTGATGTGAGGATTATAGGAGGCAAGTGATGAGAGGTTTAAAGAGACTGCCAGCTATGTCTTGTGAAACGGGGAGGGGGTGGTGGGGCATGGGGAGGGGAGGGGGGAAAAAGCGGAGAAGGGGAAGGGGGAGGGAGAGATAGAGGCGGGCAAGGGGAGGGAAGGGGAGGAGAGATAGAGGGGGCAAGGGGAAAAGGGGAAGGGGGAGGGAAAGATAGAGGGGGGCAAGGAGGAGGGGCGAGGGAGAGATGTAGGGAGGAAGGGGGGAAAGGTGAGAAAAGGGGGCAGGTGGGGGGGGGGAGGAGAGGAGAGATTACTTACTGGCCATTTGCTTCGTCCTTTTCACACTGCGTAATGGCCCGTCGCGCCGTCTCCGCTTTCATTCGATCTCACTGAACTAATCTCCGTTCGCTTCCCGTTTTCTTTTCTTTTTCTTTACTCCGTTGTAAACACCGTTTTCTTTTTTCTGTCTTTTTTTTTCCCTTCCGAGCAGTTGATTTTCAGACCAGCTGCTGTAAGATACTGTAAATACTCAAGTTATAATCATTTGTGACATTCCTTTCATTAACAATGCTTCGCCGGTTGAAGGGGGGTGGGTAGGGGGGGGGGATAGCAGACCCTCTTCTTAAGACTCTCTCACCCTTAAATAACACTTCACCCTTTCCTCTGTACGAAACGCAGTCGGTAGCACCCTTTTCCCAACCCCGAAATAGCCACTTTCTTTCTCTTTTGCGTCGACGCTGAATTGCCGCGTATGGTTCGTGTGACGAGTTCTTGCCTCTGTAAACCGCTTTAACAGCCTCGTCAGCACGTAATTATTGTTCTGCGGACGGAGATGGCGTGTTACAGTCTTCCCTAAACCGTGGCTGTATTCGCTCCGTGCTGTAATTCTTAAGTCCTGTGGTTCCTTACAGCCCAAATGGTGCCTACGGTTGTTGCTGGCGTGCACTTTTTTCCCCTCCTGTGTGCAACTGTACATCCTCCTCTTGTTCTTTTCCTCTTGGCTGTCCGGAGAAAGCGCCTAGCCCCTCTTGCGCCCTCTCAGATGCGTCCACGTGCTTTCCTTCATCCCTCCTACACACATTCTGCCACGTGCTGCTCCTCCTCTCCCCTCCCTTATCTCTCCCACACCCTAGACGCACGCACATCTACACCCACTCCTTTCTTGCTGTATATACCCTCGGAATCTTCTCTCCTTTCTTCGCGGTTCCGTATGCGGAGATAAATACTTTCGAAGTATAGAAAACGCATAAATAAACACACACAGCTGCACACACACACACACACACACACACACACACACACACACCACACACACACACACACACACACACCACACACACACACACACATATATACACACAGACAAACCCCGATCCACACACAAATCACCCTCCCCTCCTTCCCCTCCTTCGACAACACAGAACCTGCATCGTGTCTCTCCAACTCCCTTCCCCTGCCCCACTCCTCTTCTTCCTTCCCCGGTCCCCTTCCTTCCCCTCCCCCTTGCCCCCTCTCCTCTACCCGATGTCCCCTCTCCCCTCCCTGTCCCCCTCCTCTCCCTCCTCCTCCCTATCCCCTCTCCCCTTCAGCCCCCCTTCTCTCCCTCCTTCCCCTCGTCCCTGCAACACGACTGCCTGACAGATGAGGACAGATGGCGTGATGGATAGGACGCGGCTGGAGCGGTCACGGGTCGTTTGTTTAATCCACAGGAGTTAATTAGTGCGACGTCGGAGAACTGAGACGCCCGCGCTGCGAATGTAATCACGGACGGTCTCCTCGAACGCCGCTGTCGTCGCCGCCGCCCTCGCCGCCGTCGTCAGGAGGGTTGGAAAGTCCGCGACCCTCAAGTGTGTCGTTTTTTTATAAGGTCTATGTCGGTGTTCTTTTGGGTTATGTTTTGTTTTTGGTTTTAGGTTTTATGATGTATTATTATTATTATTATTACTATTATTATCCAATCTCTCTCTGTAAGTCGATGTGACTTTCAAATTGTTTTCTTTATGGATGTGTGTTTGTCCATGCGAGTGTTTTAGTATATGTGTAAACCTTCTCTCTGTCTCTTTCTCTCTTTATCTCTGTTCTGTCTCTCTCTCTCTCTCTCTCTTCTCTCTCTCTCTCTCTCTCTCTCTCTCTCTCTCTCTCTCTCTCTCTCTCTCTCTCTCTCTCTCTCTCTCTCTCTTTTCATTCTTTCTTCCCCCTCCCTCTCCCTCACCCTCTCCTTCTCTATCTCCCTCACCATCTCTCCCCCCTCCCTCTCTCCATCTCCCTTCTCCTTCTCCTCCCCTCCCCTCCCTTCCCTCCTCCCTCCCTCTCCCTCCTCCCTAATCCCATAACATCTTTTTTTAATCCCTTCCCAGACATACAGGACCAAGAATTCTCTCCCTTGACTGCAACAACTCCACCTTCTGTTCCCTTAACCGCGGTCTTATTTAGGTCCCGAGTGCCACTAGTGCCTCCCAGTGCCACCAGACCCGCTTCCTCGCCGGTGCCAAGCGTTCCTCCGCGTCTGGTTGGGACTTGAGTGTATTTATTAAGGGTCTTCTTTTGAGTGTAATTATCTGGGCGTTGTCTTTGTTAATTTTTTAAGGGCTTTTGTGTTTGTTTTTTATTTGTCGTTTGATTTGTTGTGTCTATTTTGATATTATTGGTATTATTATTATTGTCATTATCTTTATTTTTTATCATTATTGTTATCATTGTTATTATGATCATTATTATTATTATTATTGTTATTATTATCATTATTATAACTTTTTTGGTGTTGTTATCTTTTATAATTATTGTTATTACTGTTATTATTTTATCATTGTCAATATTGTTTTTTATGATTATTGTTATCATCCTCATCATTTCTTCCTCCTCATAATCACCATTATTACTGTTATTGTTATTTTCATTATTATTATTATTGTTGTTGTTATCATTATTACTATCATTAATTGATATTATTGTTGTTGTTGTTTTGTTATTTTGTCATTATTGCTATCATTACATATTATCATCAACATCATCATCATCATTATTATTATTATTATAATTATTATTATTTATTATTATTATATTATTTATTATTATTATTATTTATTTTATTAATTAATAGTTAATTATTTATCATTATCATTATTATGATTGTTACTAATTGTTAATATTATGATTATTATTATCATTATCATCATTACCATCATCATCATTATTATTACAATCAGTTTTAGGAGTAACAGCAGTATCATTATAAAATTGTTATCTTCATTTTATAACTTCCGGTACGAGAAGAAAACGTCCGAACGAGACAGGAAAAAAGACAAGCGTGAAATAAGTGGAATAACCGTGGAAATTTTAGCACGTGTTAATTAATGCAGCAGCTCATTAGCGAGAGAGAAACAAAGGATAAGAAGAAACAAAGAGACAAAGAGAAGTGAATAAAAAATATATATTGTCATAAGAAACTACCAAAAAGAATGATAAAAAGAAAACACGAAAAAACACACATAAAAAAGAAAGAAAAAAAATATGTAACAGAGAGAAAAAAGAAAATACAATAGTTCCTCCTCCAAGCATTCCCCAAGAGTGCCTAAGAAGTGCCACCTACGGACGCGCATTCCTCTCACATTCCGCCAAGTGCCAACGCCCCAGACCTCACGTTTTTCCTATTTCGCCCACTTTGGAATGGGTGATAATGAAGGGAAGGAATGAAGGAGTAAATAGATAATGACGGCGACAATGACAGAGGCATAACCTACAACAAGAATAATAATGATGAAAGAATAAGAAAAATAAAAATGATAATGGCGATGGTAATCATGGATGATGATGATGATAATTGTTATGATTATTACAATAGTAATAATGACGATAATAGTAAAATGATCATGCTAATAATGATAATGATAACAGATGACAATGATGGTGTTAACACAACAGTAATAATAATAATGATGATAATGATGACTATAATAATAATATCAATATGATGATTATGGTTATGAAAATAATGACAATGAAAATTGTTATGATCATTATCACCATTATCATTATGATTATCTTCATAGTTTTTATAGCGGTTGATAGTAGTTATATTAACAATGATAACAATGATGTGGCAGTGATGGTAACAGCAAAATGGAAAACAAAATGATAATGATGATAATGGCGGCATTAGCAATGACAGTTATAATGATAAGTATAACAACTATAAACTGAATAAACAAGTGCGCATTTGAACAATAGATAAATAGATATGGGCCAAATAACAACCACTTAACCCTCTACCACACCACTCCTCCCTTCCTCTCCCCCTCCTTTTCCTCCTCCTCTTGTTCCTCTTACTCTTCTTCCTCTTTCTACACCCCTCCTCCATCATTCCCCCATCGTCCTCCATCCTTCCCCTTCCTCCCTCCTCTCCTCAAACCTCCCCCAACCCCCAATATCTACCTCCGCCAACTATCAGCCTCCTCCAACCTCCGTTTCCCTCACGCATCCTCCCCCACCCTCCTTCATCCTCCCAACCTCCTCCACTCCCTTCATCCTCCCCCCCCTCTCTCAACCTCCTCTACCCACCCTCATGTTCCCCCCCTCCCTCAACCTCATCCATCCTCCCCCACCTTCCCCCAACCCCCTATATCCACCCCATCCTCTCCAAACCTCCCCCATCCTACCCTCATCCTCCCCACCCACCCTCATCCTCCCCACCTCTCTCCCTCCTCCCCCCCTCCCCCACCTCCCCCTTCCCCCTCCCCTCCCCCTCACCCCTCCCTCCCTCATCCTCCCCGTCCCGCAAACAGAGGCGTGACTGCCCCCCGCCTGCCCTGCGTGACTCGTGCCATCTGTCTTCATTAACAACCCTGCCAACAATCACCCACGACAGGGGAAAATATGAGGTGGATCAGGCTGTTCGTTTACGGCGTTTTTCGGGTTGGGGATAATTTTATTTCT